>CM061048.1:14481607-14647266 GCA_030762985.1 Adelphocoris suturalis | reverse complement strand
CCCCCCCCCCCCCCCCTCCAGTACATAGCACGTTCAACCGCCCTAAACTGGTGATACGGATTCAGAGGGAGAAAGAACCCTGTTGCTATGGCGGAAACCTGTAGAGCAGGGAGGCGATGAAAGCCGACGCCTTCGCTTTAATTTATCTCGTTTGCTGCTCGAGCCAAGAATTTTTCCCTTCTGCCGATTTCTCCAGATCGTCATTATTAGAGTATTTCTACACAAGGCCAATTCAATGCGGAGGCAATAATACGTGCTAATACAGTTCCAAACCCTGTTAATATCATAAGAATTATCGAGTGTTGCAATCAAGGTTATAGTTTTTAAGCAGAGTTTGGCGAAATCGTAATCATAATAACGATTACGAATACAATCATAAGATTTTAGAGTTGTGATTACAATTGTTATGCGATTACGATTGTATTCAAAACTGAAGTTAGTGAAAAACGTTGTCTATTTCCACGAAAAATAAAGAGTTACAATGTTAAATCGATTTCGACGGTTGTGCCTTCATCAGTTTTAAAACAAGAAATATTCTAGACCATTACTAGGTTCCGTTGAAGACAAAATCAATGTTCAGGATAAAAGTAGGGTTTATAAACTAAAATGTTCTTCATTTACGTCAAAGCGGGGTATGTTGAATATACTTGAAAAATTCGAAATCATTAAAAGTTACAGATCTGATAAATGTTGAAATGAGGATATCCCTCAACATATTTTACCACTGATAAGCCCATTTCTATAAAGCTTGGATTTATCCCTTCACACCGTTGAAACCATAATGAATAATTCTTCCCCTCCTTTCACTTCGTCCGATTGGTTGTGGCGCCTTTCATTTTGCAAGCACAACTTTGCTTGCTAGCCAACTTGGTTGGTTGCTAGTAGCCTTTCATTTTGAAAATGGTTAGATGGGTGAGTGGGTAGGTGGGTCTATAACAAGAAAAAAAATAAATAAAAAAACATTCTGGTATTTTATTATGCCTAACGATGGCATTCAACAGCAAACTAATTTTGACTTGAAGAAGTTCCAGGGAGGTTTTAAAATCGTTAAGAAATAAAATATGATATCAATATACTAATTGGAATTGTTCATAATAGTTTTTGAATGAAACATTATTTTTAAAATCAGTTTTTTAGGTTGCAAAAATGTTTAGCTACCTACTTATTTCATGTTTGAACAAGTATTTGTTTCAAATTATTGCAAAATTATTGTACTATTCCTTATTTCGAGGAAGTCTGATTTACGGAATACGGTGAGTCATGAAGTTATGAACAGGATCATGGCAGGCAGCAGAATGCTAATTATTGCTATCAAACCGTCCTTGCTTATGAAACACAACTACAACTACCGCACCCTTGTAAGGCCTGCTGTTTGATATAGAGGAAAGTCATGGGTACTTCGAGCCTCAGAACTGCAGAATTTAGAAGTAAACGAAAATAAAGTCCTCCCACAATACAACATGTCAAATGCTCAACAACCATGAGCTGGAATGAATAGTGATGTTGGTAGTGCGTTTTCCTAAATCATTATTAGCATATGTACCAAAAAGAAGAGGAAATGATGCCGTACAGGCTGCTGAATGTCAAATTTGTGGTGACTTAAAGAAGAGACCAGAGTCAGACGACTGTGAGGCAATGGAAAAACGGAAGTTAGTGAAAAACGTTGTCTATTTCCACGTAAAAGTATAAAGAGTTACAATGTTGAATCGATTTCGACGGTTAGGCCATCATCAGTAACAAACAATAACTGAACACACATTAGAAAGGACACAGCTTATATAGTCACTTGTGAAGGGATATTGAATCCCATTGGTCGAGAGAAAGGAAAGGGGCAGGAGGTACAACCAATTAATTGCAAGAAAAGTAAAGAAGGATTATAGCTAGTCAGATGAAGAGAAAGGAAAGGAAGAATTACTGGTTTTAACAGTTTGAAGGGATAGTTCCAAGCTTTATAGAAATGGACTTGTCAGAGGTGAAATATATTGAGGGGTATCCTGATTTAAACCTTTATCAGGTCTGTCACTTTTGATAATTTCGAATTTTTCAAGTACATTTAACATACCAGAAACGAACCCTCAAGTGCCCAGGTTATTTTGTCTCCCTAAAATTCATAAGGAAGGAGCACCGATGAGACCGGTCGTGCCTTATATTGGAGCTCTTGCTTACGAATTGGCTAAAAAACTCAATATTTTATTTACAAACAAGATCAACTTTTGGCCTCAGCATACTGTACTGAATTCTTATGATTTAGTTTCCAATTTAAGGACATTCAGATGCCTTCAAATGCTAAACTTGCATCTTTTGACGTGGTTAGTCTGTTCACCAATATCGATGTAGCAAAGATGTGGTATGGTATGGTATGCATTCACGCCTCTAAACTTAATATCTTCGAAAAAGATGAATTGCTTAATTTGATGTTTGTCTGTATGGATCAAAATTACTTTTTATTTGAGGCGCAATGTTATACATAGCCAGGGGTTGCTATGGGTTCTCCGTTATCTCCTCTACTTGCAGGTATTTTCATGGATTATCTTGAGCAACAAATATTTACAACTTTTAACACAAATAATCTTCTCTATTGGTATAGATACGTCGATGATATCATCATTCTATGGAAGGGCACAGAAAGGCAACTCGAAATCGATTTAACACTGTAACTCTTTTTTTTTCTCGTGGAAATAGACAACATTCACCAACTTCCGTTATGAAATGGGTTTCCACAACTTCTTCGCGAGTAATTTAGTTCTGTGAGGCTATTTTAAGAGAGGTGAAAATCTGCAAACCATCAAAACCGAAGGAAAAGAAAAAGATCTGATATCATGAGGGTCCACCATCAAAGATTGGTAATCCATTTTACACATCAATGATTACATTATGTATCTGCCCTACAGTACTAGCCTGGTGTGAAGAGGAGTATAGGCATAGAACTTAAGCATATCAAAAGACAGAATCATGCGCTTTCTGAAATATTGAACTAGCCCAGGTAGGTGTTGCTGGATGAGTCCGAACGAAATTACGAATTTCAGAAACCCGAGCAGTATCCTTGCGAATTCCAAGGATTCGGTTGAGGTCAACGAGAACGATACGATGCTTAGGATTTTGATTTGATATTTGACTATGATTGTATGATATATGAATACTTAATTATAATTTTTACTTGAGGACGGAGGATTTTGATTTGATATATGACTATGAATGTATGATATATGAATATTTAATTATAGTTTATACTTGAGGAGGGTAGCTGTTGACTACTCGAACCAACAAACTTTATCGTCTGGGATCAAATCTCGAAAGAAGAAGTGTTCAAGACTTTGGAGACCTAGAAGGTGTAATCCCACTAAGTAAGTAGTATAACGACTAGCTGTAGATGCAACTTATCGATTAAAAAGGTTTTATATTCTTCAAAAAATTGAAAATATTTTTCAATAAACGATTCACAAATATCTGGACGCAGAGTAGCGACGCCATATTGCGGTATTGCAATAGACCCAATCATTTAAACAATAACTAAGGTGTTATTAATTTTCCCTTCAGCCTTACAACCACATTTGCGTTTATTTTTCATCACATACCACTTCTGTCGTGTTTTAAAGCCATTCAAATGTCTCCTTCTCCGTATCAATGTTATAATGATCAATTATAAACGAAGATCCACTTTACCGTGGTTAAGAATGAGTTAAAAGTAGAAGGGGTTTCCGTTCCCTTCCTAGATGATGTTACCTATTAAAGAATGAAAAATTCACCCGTTTCCACCCCCTCGACCTGTAATATAACATTGAAACGATTTCACCGAAATCTTTATTGTAATAATTACTGTTGTGATTACATGTTAAATTAATCAGTACTATAATTTAGGTTATTATTATTATTATATGTCTTCTTTTATGTAAGTACGTGATTCTGTGAAAGTGTTTAAAATCTTATTCTGTTCGGGGTTTGTACAATTGTTATTTGTCTTGAATTATTTATCAATTCATCAGAAATGTTATAAAACTTCAACTGTAATTTCGCTGTAAAAAAATTAAGTTTTTACATGGAGACGTCGTTAATCTTTCCACCTCCCCCTCCCCCATTCCACCCTTAAAACCAAGACCACCCCATACCCTCACCATTAATAACTTTTAATTTTATAATCATAGGTTGTTAACTTGATATATTAGGTATGTACCTTGATATTATCCCTTAATCAAACCTTTTCCATCGGTTAAAATATTGTTTCGTCTTTAATTCAACATTTCTTTATCATTCCAAATTTAGTTCAGTACGGTTTTCCTATCAAACTCATGGTTTCCATTTCTAAAATTTCCACGGCAGGCTTAATGAGAATATTAAGAAGAAACATTGAAATAAATAACTATTTAAGAAACAATTTGTCTGGGCGACCTTTCGACCGTCGTGGTTGGCGAGATGGGTCAAGTTTACACTCCACCCCTTTCTCTTCTCTCACTCCACCAATCCCCTCCCCTCATCGTTAACTTTCACCCCTTCCCTCGCACTCTCTCTATCCATCTCCCTCTTCAATCTATTAACCATCTTTATAATTTAATTAATATAATCTTTGGTAAATGATGAAACATCATTGTCCTTTTCGTGTGTGTTATTAACTTTTCCTTTACCCTCACCACGTAATGGTGGTAAGGGTGAATTACCAACTCATTTGCGTTCATTCTTCGTAAAATACCACTTCTGTCGTGATTTAACGTCATTCAAGAGACTCCACCTCCGTATCTCCGTAAATGATCAATTACCGTGGTTAAGAATGAGGTAAAAGTTGAAGATATTTCCGTTCCTTTCCTAGATGACGTAACCCATTAAAGAATATAAAATCCCCCCCCCTCTTCCACCCCCGAAATTCACCCCCCAATTATAACATTGAAAAGATTTTCCCGAAATCGGTATTGCATCATTACTAATGTTATTATATGTTAAATTATTATTATAATTTAGGTTGTTATTATTATTATATTTCTAGTTTTATGTAAATTTGTTCATAATTCTGTTTAAGTGTTTAATTTCCTATTTTTTTCGGGGATTTTGTAAGTGTTATTTGTCTTAAATTGATTATCCATTCATCTGTAGTGTTCTTATAGAATTTTAGTTGTAATTTTCACGAAAGGCGAATAACAGCTTTTTGCTGAAAAGAAAATTGACGTCAGATGAATCAAATTTTCACAAGAATTTGAATTTATGGAGAGTTGAAACTACTCACTGTTCCGTTTGACGGGGATGTGGCCGTAGAGGCGGGACAAGTCGATGGCACTGACGGGATGGGCCCAGGCCAGGGCGACCAGACCAAAAGCTGCCAGTACCAGTGCGCTGTTGCTGCAACTCATCGCTACCTCGTGCTTCAACGCTCGACCCCTTTGAAATGCTGAGGCGGGCTCGGGAGCGGTGGGCAGAGCCCCCGACGCGCATGCGCACAACCCCCGTCCACCGACCACCCACGCTTTGATACGAAAAAAAAAAGGAGAGTAGTCTGTCTCTTATTTGATGTCTTTAGTTGTGTTTTTTTGTTGGACTGTGTGGGCGAGGCGACGGGTGAGAAATGTATCGCCTGTCCGATCTTGATAAATGCGATCGTAACTCCGAGGAAACCGCTGGAAAAGTGGTTTTGGTTTATGCAAGGAGAAGATGGTATCTCCGACGGTTGAAATATGAGATGTAATTGTAGATCCAAGTACTGCGAATGACTAACAGGAATCACCCTATAATTTTGTAATGGCAGGACACCGAACGCATTTCTGAGTTTCAGAGGTAACTGGTATGTATTCTGGAAAACCTCAAATGACTGTTGTGCGCATAAATAGAATGGTATGGGTGTTTTCCGCTCTGTAGTTGTTTCTATGAGCTAACAGATACATTTTCATCTCATAAGACTCATAGCAATCAGTTTTCATTCCTTCAAGATACCTGCTGCTGATTCGTGATGTGATTAATTGATCATGATGTGTATTTTCCACAAGACATGTAACGAATCAAATGAAATATGATAACTCGAAGCTCTTTTTACTAGAATGACAAATAACCACTTGAGCAGTGGGATTTAATGGTTGATTTTCGAAGAGCTGCTTAAAATTGTATGATTCTTGCTGTTAAATTAAGAAATATGATGTTTCTGCATTCCCATCCCGTGAATATGCGCAGTAAACCATCCACTGACCACCTGTGCTTTGGTTTTGTAAAGAAGGAGAAAAGTCTGTCTCTTATTTGATGTCTTTAGTTGTGTTTTTTTGTTGGACTGTGTGGGCGAGGCGACGGGTGAGAAATGTATCGCCTGTATCTTGATGAATGCGATCGCAACTCCGAGGAATCCGCTGGGAAGGTGGTTTTGGTTTATGAAAAGAGAAGATGGTATCTCCAACGGTTCAAATGTGAGATGTAATTTTAGATCCAAGTACTGCGAATGACTAACAGGAATCACCCTTGGCAGGATACCGAACGCATTTCTGAGTTTCAGAGTTAACTGGTATGTATTCTAGAAAACCTCAAATGACTGTTGGGCGCGTAAATAGAATGTGATGGGTGTTTTCCGCCCTCAAGTTGTCTCTATCTGCTAACAGATACATTTTTAATCTCATAAGACTCATCGCAATCAGTTTTCATTCCTTCAAGATACCTGCTGCTGATTCGTGATGTGATTAATTGATCATGATGTGTATTTTCCACAAGACATGTAACGAATCAAATGAAATGTGACAACTCGAAGCTCATTTTACTGGAATGACAAATAACCAATTGAGCAGTGGGATTTAATGGTTGATTTTTGAAGAGCTGCTTAAAATTGTATGATTCTTGCTGTTAGATTAAGAAATATGAGGTTTCTGCACTCCCATCCCGTGAATATGCGCAGTAAACCATCCACTGACCACCTGTGCATTGATTTCGAAAAGAAGGAGGATAGTCTGTATCTTATTTGATGTCTTTAGCTGTGATTTTTGTTGGACTATGTGGGCGAGGCGACGGACGGGTGAGAAATGTATCGCCTGTCTGATCTTGATAAATGCGATCGCAACTCCAAGGAATCCGCTGGGAAGGTGGTTTTGGTTTATGAAAAGAGAAGATGGTATCTCCAACGGTTCAAATGTGAGATGTAATTGTAGAGCCAAGTAGTGCGAATGACTAACAGGAATCACCCTATAATTCTGTAATGGCAGTACACCGAACGCATTTCTAAGTTTCTGAGTTAACTGGTACGTATTCTGGAAAACCTCAAATGAATGTTGTGCGCGTAAATAGAATATGATGGGTGTTTTCCGCCCTCAAGTTGTCTCTATGTGCTAACAGATACATTTTCAACTTATAAGAGTCATAGTAATCAGTTTTCTTTTCTTTAAGATACCTGCTACTGATTCGTGATGTGATTAATTGAGCTTGATGTATATTTCCACAAAAAATTAACGAATCAAATGAAATCTGAATTGGAAAACAACAAATGATTGTTGTGCGCATGAACAGAATTTGATGCGTGCTCTCCACCCTCAAGATGTTGTTTCTATGTGCTAACAGATGCATTTTCATCTTATGAGACCCATAAATATCTGTTTTCATTTCTTTAAGATATCTGCAGCTGATTCGTGATATGATTAATTAATTGATGATGATGTGTATTTCCCCAATACATGTGAATGATCAAATGAAATGTGACGACTCGAAGCTCTTTTTACTAGATTGATAAATAACCACTTAAGCAATAGGATTTAATGGTTGATTTTTGAAGAGCTTCTTAAAATTGTATG
Organism: Adelphocoris suturalis; assembly: GCA_030762985.1. Classification (NCBI taxonomy): domain Eukaryota; kingdom Metazoa; phylum Arthropoda; class Insecta; order Hemiptera; family Miridae; genus Adelphocoris; species Adelphocoris suturalis. The sequence goes on along the minus strand of CM061048.1, from coordinate 14,639,527 downwards.
ATTCTTGTATTAAATTAAGAAATATGAGGTTCCTACTTTCCCTTCCCGTGGACACGTGCAGTAAACCATTCACTGACCACCTGTGCTTTGGTTTGGAAAAGAAGGAGAATAGTCTGTCTCTTATTTGATGTCTTTAGTTGGGTTTTTTTGTTGGAGTACATGGGCGAGGCGACGAGTGAGAAATGTATCGCCTGTATCTTGATGAATGCGATCGCAACTCCGAGGAATCCGCTGGGAAGGTGGTTTTGGTTTATGCAATGAGAAGATGGTATCTTCGATGGTTGAAATATGAGATGTAATTGTAGATCCAAGTACTGCGAATGACTAACAGGAATCACCCTATAATTCTGTAATGGCAGGATACCGAACGCATTTCTGAGTTTCAGAGTTAACTGGTACGTATTCTGGAAAACCTCAAATGACTGTTGTGTGCATAAATAGATTGGTATGGGTGTTTTCCGCTCTATAGTTGTTTCTATGTGTAAACAGATACAATTTTATCTCATAAGACTCATATCAATCAGTTTTCTTTTCTTGAAGATACCTGCTGCTGATTCGTGGTGTGATTGGATTAATTCATCATGATGTGTATTTCCATAAGACATGCAACGAATCAAATGAAATGTGATAACTCAAAGCTCTTTTTACTAGAATGGCAAATAACCACTTGAGCAGTGGGATTTAATGGTTGATTTTAGAAGAGCTGCTGAAAATTGTATGATTCTTGCTGTTAAATTAAGAAATATGAGGATTCTGCGCTCCCATCCCGTGAATATGCGCAGTAAACCATCTACTTACCACCTGTGCTTTGATTTCGAAAAGAAGGAGGATAGTCAGTCTCTTATCTGATGTCTTTAGTTGTGTTTTCTTGTTGGACTGTGTGGGCGAGGTGATGTGTGAGAAATTGATTGCCTGTCTGATCTTGATGAATGCGATCACAACTCCGAGGGATCCGCTGGAAAAGTGGTTTTTGGTTTATGCAGGAGAAGATGGTATCTCTGACGGTTCAAATATGATATGTAATTGTAGATCCGAGTACTGTGAATATGACTAACAGGAATCAAACTATAATTTTGTAATGGCAGGATACTGAACGCATTTCTGAGTTTCAGAGGTAACTGGTATGTATTCTGGAAAACCTCAAATGACTGTTGTGCGCGCAGAATGTGATGCGTGTTTTCCGCCCTCAAGATGTTGTTTCTATGTGCTAACAGATGTATTTTCATCTTATATGATCCATAGTTTTATTTTCGAAAATTTTTTCATTGAAATCCGTTTTGAGACATTCTTAAACAAATCCTGGGGTTTAACACTTTTTCATATGTATGTCCTTCCAGACGATAACTCTTCTTTGGATTGAGATATAAATTCCGTTCTTGCGCCAAAAATCAAGCTTTCTAAACGAAAGGACGAGTTCGTTGGCCAGCACTTCTTACTTTTTGAGCACGTTAAATTGGTCACATTTCGAAATTAAGTGCCAACGAATCACTAAAAATAGCAAAATACGGCTAAAAATCAACATACAAACAATTATGTACAAAGTTATACTAAAAAATGTTCTTCAATTTCAATAATAGGTATTTACTAAAAATCGAAGAAACAAAAACTGCAATAAAGACTAAAACCCCAAAATCTCTATCGAATCGTAGCATAATCATTTCGAACGATTTTATTTGGTCATAAAACTGGCAGTGAGCAATTTCTTTACATCCAAAGTGCTCAAATGTCCAAACAATGTAACATTATATTATACGATAATAATAATCTACGAAAATTTGCTCAGACGATCATGCTGCATGACTGGACTTGAATTTTTAGGTCGGAATATTCGCCATATATTACGAAAAATATATGGCAGACGCTAGAACATGATCTATGACGTGATCTAGGTCACTGTCTTATATGGCCAGCATCGATGATTAAAATGCTATGATCATGTTTGGAGTACATTTAAAGACTCGTATGTAACCAACATCCTAATAAACTGTAGTTGAAACAAACATGATTTAATTTATCTGAGTAACGTCGATTTATGCGAATGGAATTTACAATTATGAAGAACACAAATGTTTTCCCTTAAAATTCGACCCTGGTTGTAATGGAAGTAATATGAGATCTATGACATCTGTTGACCGCTCGGGTGTTGGGAAAATAACAATTTGATTAGGTAGCATCGGATGATCCGGGACTACTACACTATTTGTCAGCGGCGGATAGAGTACGGCGCTGCGGTTATACCATTCGTCAAGACCCTCCTGCGTTGAGGTTTCAAAATACGCGGAGGTGCCTTCCTTAATAAACAAAATGAAACATTTTTCGTAACATAAGTAAAAAGTCGTCTATTTCAATCTCCTTGTTCGTGGGCTATCTAAAATTCAAATCAAAAATCCATTTCGAAAATCTGCATCGTATGTATAATAGGAAAAAATATCCCCGGAGCTCACCCAGCCAATCAGGGGTCCTCCGTACGATTTCATTGCAATCCAGCAGTTTCATAATTGCTTCATTTCAAATTTCAGTATCGCAGGTTCAATAAGAAAACGCTGCAAATTATTTCACAAAGGTTTATTATTTTTTCAATTGAGTATGATCGTAGTTTAGTTGGCTAGCGTATCTCATAAGGCCCGTCCAGACTCCTCGGCGTGTCCTACTTCGAGTTACCACAACCTATACTTCTATAATTATATACGCATGTTTATATTTCTCGATTTGAGCTCCTATCTATTCAAATAGTTATTGCCTTAATAATATCATTATCTAAGTACGTACGAAAAGTCGAGAGGATATGTTATTAAATATGCGTAGGAAAAGCTTTGGTATTAACACACAAATATGACCTTGAAAAAAAACATATTCATGCCTCGAACGAACGCCGGCGCCGTACCCACCACAAGCCGCGGCGCCGGCGCCTCCTCTCACTCCCCCCCCCCCCCCCCCCCGCTCACCCCCCCCGCTCACCCCCCCCCCCTCTCTCCACCCACCGTGACCCCCTGCCAAGCGTGCCAGGCGTGCTCGCGTCGAAAAAGACACGTTTTTAGACCCCAAACTAGAGCCCCAACTAGACCCCAAATAGAGTCTATGTGCGAAAGAACGGGTTTTTTAAGTCAATTCTTAGGCCTTTTATGGCCCGGACGGCGGACGGCGAACGGCGGACGGCGGACGGACATTTCAAATTTGGATTCTACGTACCTTGAAACGTAAAGTGACAAAGTTTGAGGGGGGGTTATAAAAATTTTTGCTACACGATCACATAGGCTTATTATTGGAAATAATAAACCAATAAATTGGCATCAGAGCTCACTCAGCTGATCAGGGGCTCTCAGTACAATGTTATTGTTACCCAGCAATTCCATTTTGTTTTTGTTTTGTCTCGATTTCAAATTTCAGTTGGTATCGTATATGTACAATAGGAAAGAAATTTACTCGAGCCTAAAACGATCTCAAGAACTCGCCGAAAATTTGTTGCTAATTTGCTCAAATTTGTAGGATAGTTGGGAAAAGATGAGTTGATCATCCCGAATAATTTTCATCACGATGATGTCATTTCATTAGTAGCTGCTGCAAGCTAAATCCCTGCAACCCCTTCGAGAGTTTTCAATAAATTTTATGAAATCTTCTGGGCACATGTTGGATAAGCTAAGGGTGATCTCCAATCAATTTCATCATCCATAACTTTGAAGTTTTTACTGCGCATGCGCAAACGTTAAATTCGTCAAGTGGCCTATTCGTCCGATCTCTTTCGAATTCGGATGGTTTTTGATAGATGACGAAATGATTACCTAACATAAGTTTCATCACGATCGTATCACTAATACGGGTGGCGCATGCATAAACCTCAAATCTATTCACAGAAATTATATTTCAACTAGCCCACTCGATAGTGAGTGTTGTCAAACTGGGTCTTGGTCCCAGATAGGATAAATACGTTTTTAAAAGGTTGAAATATTTATAACTATTATTAATGATGAATGAATGAATGAAAACATGTATTTATTTTAAATAAATTTTAAATGCAACATTAATGAAAGAAACATGAACGGCTATTGGTATTTTTACCGTCAGCCGGGGTTCGCCCGTATTAGAATGAATCGTTTTGTTAATATATTGTTAAGCAGAACAACAATTCGAAATAATATACTGTATTAACTTTTCAACAACAAAAATAAAACACAACAATTACTCAATCACTCACAAAACTCATCAACCAACTTTTCTTCAGTAGCAACACAAACATGCCATCTAAACACATGATCATTTTCATAACAATAAACTTGAAGGTTCCTGATTTCCATAACAATATTTATAATAAAAAATTATTGTTAAATATTTGTTATCAGTTATTAGTTATTTGTTCTCTTAATTGTTACAATAAGCCACCATTACCATAGTAATTTTTTGGGGGGTACAGGTACATATTATTGTTAGATCATTCGTACATAATAAAATCATCATAATCATTTGTTATGAGTAGGTACATATTGTCTTTTCATTGTTTTCTATTATTAGTTCATTATTATTATTATTTGTGTTATACTTCACGCATATTATAAATTAATGTATATGTATTAGAGTGCCCGCTATTTTGAGAAAGGTAGAATTTGATGACCTCAACCCGAAATTTGTTTTAAAATGTCAAAAAATGACCCCTGAATTTTTTCAGATTTTTTACATAGGTAACAAAAACCTACGCCAGTAGCTCGATTTTGGTTTTTAAAATACGCTTTTTTTGCAAATATCAGACTTTTGAATATAAATTTTACGAACTTCTTTGTAAAATTGTGAAAATTCGTATACCTACGTTTTTCGGGTTGCTGAACTCGAATATGCAGTCAAAATAAGTCAACAGCAACAACTTGTGACACTTTGGAAACTCAAACTCGTCAAAATCGTGTCAAAAAATGACAATTTTTCAATATTCATTGTAAAATTATGATTCGTATTCTTATGTTTTTTGAGTCGCTGAACTCTGAAATTCGCTGTCAAAAAATCAAAATTCTAACAGAAATACGTAATTATACAATTCACCCAAGTCAAGAAAATCTTTCATCTGCGTGGCGTTGGTTGGTTGGGGTTTGGACGGAGCGGCGGAAGTTTTCAATGAAAAGCGGCGGCGGACGGAAACCTTCCAGATGGATCGTAAGTGGCCGCGCTCGTTATGGAGGAAAAGCCGCTCGTCAACCTCCCGCAACACACAAACAACACAAAAAACTCAGACACACAAAACCTCCCTAGCTGGTGTCGCCAAAGGCCGCACACAAAAACCACCCGGGTTTTGCCTTGACGTCCGGCCACGGTCGTACACGCGAGTGGGAACCCGCCGTTGAATATTACAAGAGGCTTTTCGTTTCCTCGACCCCCCATCCTCCTCCAAAACCTCATCTCTCATGAAGTCCACTTCAGCTCTTCGTTAGTCCTTCCATTCATCTCTTCGTTATTTAAACGCTCCCATTCACAACCTCCATAACGTTTGGTCAGAGAGCCTGCGAAGTACCAGAGTTTATTGCTTACTAGCTGGTATACCCTGCCGGGTTATGAACTACAAAATAGGTGAGTTCACAAAACCGATCTGCGATACTTTCTACCTCATTATCGCACTTATTCTGGAATTTGGAAGAGAAAACACAGACTGCTTTCAGTTTTTTGCGAGCGCTTTCGAGAGATACGATGCTCCCTTCCTCGGGCTCTATAAATCATTTCACCACAGTATGAGATACATTATAATAGAACATGTCTTCTGAAAAATTTTTAAATCACAAACAACCCCCAGTCACTTTATTCTCCAAATGATCAACATTAGTAGGCAAATGAACTGCCCATCAATAAAAATCTTATAAATCTAACAAATTTCGAACTAACTTCCAACAAATATACATAATAACAAATAAAAATATAATAATGGGCCCATCGTATCCAGTTGTAGTAGTAACAGAAAAGGGGTAACGAACTTACAACAATCAACATGCTATCTCTTTCTGCCTCTCTCCCTTCCTTCATCCAACTTAATACTGCCAGCCAACTCCAGCAACTAACCGCATCAACTGAAAACATACATTTTCCCCTCAAATAACTTCCCCCAATATCAATCCCTGCCATCACATTACACCATAGCATTAACCACCTACCTCGTCTCCTCCAGAAGTCAATCAATCCCTTCACGAAAACCAATTCCTTCCAAACAAACACCAAACAGCGTCCACAGTACCATCCTGCGTCTCCAACCCTTCAGTACCTGCAAACGAGCCCAATCATATTACTTCACCACACTCTACCATCAAATCAGTTCATAAAACGCTGCAAATTATTACACATAGGTTTATTATTTATGTATTAGACAGCCCTTCTACGTAGATCCCTGGTCCATAATAATTAAACGCCGCTTATAGTATATTTAGTATCGGAACTCGGAGCTTCGGACCTCACAAATGGATTCAATCCATTACAGCAGCGGAATCTCACAATTTTACGCTTTTTAACATAGTTGATTAACACAACAATTTATTACCAAGTCATCTTTCCAACACATAAAAGTGTTACCTATGTATACTGTATGTTGATATCATTTAATAGGTCAAATTTCAAAAAATGTGCTGACAAAATCACTGAAAATGGCTAAGAATCGTTAAATTGATATTTTTTAGCATAAGATTGGTCAAATAAAGTTTATCAACTATGAAATAGAACATTCAAAAATGTATGTACGAAATTATGCTAAAAACTTGAACTTCATTAAATTCTGTTTTAAAAAATGTATAAAATTGCAAAAAATAGCCTAAAATCCAAAATCTCTTTTTGAATAGAAGAGTATCATTTAAAATACTTTTTTTTTCCATAAAATTAATAGCTAACATTTTCTTTTCACTCATAAATCTCCAATTTCTATACAACTTGAAATATACAAACAAACAAAAAACACTTTTTCACCTATTTTTGGCTCATAGCACCCATGGGTGTGGAGCGATCGAGCTGGCGAGAAGTTAGGACCAACTAGACCCCAAGTGGAGTCGATGTGCGAAAGAACAGATTTTTTAAGTCAATTCTAAGGCCTTTTATGGCCCGGACGGCGGACGGCGAACGGCGGACGGCGGACGGACATTGCAAATTTGGATTCTACGCACTTTGAAACGTAAAATGACAAAGTTTGAGGGGGGGTTATAAAAATATTTTGCTATACGATCACATAGGCTTATTATTGAAAATAATAAACCAAAACACCTCATCCAATATACCCACCAAACAACTCCAATCCTTCCATAATACCTACATCTCACACCAAATTTTATTCTGGGAATGCTCCCTTGCAAATTTCCTGTCTCAAAAACTCGGAAAAATACAGCTTTCAATCTATGACCTGCCAAAACTCCTTAAACAAGGATGGTAATCCACTTTTTTGTATTACAAACCATGAAAATAATTCCTGTCAACTTCAATATTCCTTTGGAGGGAAACCAGGTGGAAGGTAAAACCTATGCAGGTCATGCTATGCAGGATTTTCAGAAGTCATGTTCTATTATAACGTATCTCATACTGAGTTGAAATAAATTGCAGAGCCTGAGGAAAGGGGCATCGTATCTCCCGAAAGCGCTCGCAAACAACTGAAAGCAGTCTGTATTTCCTCTTCCAAATTCCAGAATATGATGATCCACACAGAAAATCTAGACAATCATCATACTTGCCAAAAACTCCACAAAGCACCAGTGCCAGATGTCAGTATCATGGGTGAAACAGGAAAGATAAGCCTCATTGCTTGCACAGCAGATCGGAGACACACAAATCCTCATCATCACTGCCTGAAATTCTTAGAGAGGCTTATTATGAAGTGTGAGGATTTAATGAAACAGGAAAGAAGTTAGCAAAAGAGCTGACGCAGTCGATCAGGGATATCTCATCATTATGATACGAATGTCCCACAAAAATGTGAGTAGCTTAGGTGAAATCTGACTGAAATCAGCCACTCCCGGTTTCACTATTGTATGTTGTAGTATTCTCAAAAGTACTACAGAGCCTTCTTATGAAATATCAGTGTTTTTTGTGGAAAAGAGAAGACATTAGCCACAGGGCTTACACATCTGAACGGGAATACTCCCTACCTTATCATTATGACCCCGAAGTCCAACAGAGGCTCATCATGAAATTTAAGCATCAAAGGTGGAACGGGAAAGTAATTAGCGGCAGATTTCACTAAGTAACAAAACAGCAGATGAGGGATAACCCCTACCACATCTTTATTACCTGAAAGTACCAGAGAACAGGGTTCACAAATTAGCCGAAGGACTCGCATGTGGATCGTTGATACTTCGTTCCTCATCATTATTACCTGGAGAAACCGCAGCGGCTCCTTATAAATTGTCAGTTGGGTAGGTGAAAGAGAGAAGGAATGAGCCACAGCAGGGTGTACACACCTGAACGGGGATTCTCGCAATCTCACCATTATGATAAGAAAGTCCCACAGCGGCTCCTTATAAAAATTCAGTATCGTAGGTGGAACAGGAAAATAATTAGCCACAGGGATCACGCAGTAAATCGGAAATATAACCAATCTTTCAAGGATTATCCAAGGCTCAAACCCTTGTTCACCTTCAAGTGAAAATGAATATTAAGCCGAAAGAACGCGTTTTGTTTCATTATCCCAACGTCGACCACGTGGGGTCCAGGTGGACCCCATGCGCACCTTTCCCCCCCTCCCTTATAGCCACTTTGCCCCTCACTGCCTGCTCCTCGAGTAGCTTCCTACTCAGTACTGCTCCAGAGGTTGGCGAGGAGCAATGGTCCTCCAGGATAGTGTACCTTTTGAATTCATTTCTGTTTGATGAGAATCGTTGTTGGGGTCTGAGTAGACCCCACGTGGACTTCCGTGAGAAAAAAATTTCGGCACATTCACTCACATGTTTCGTCTTAATTTTCAATCGTTTGAGCATACATACGTAGTGGTTACTTAGTTCTCCTGTTTGCACCATGGAAAAAACTGGGAATGTGAATCAGTCGTTTTTTATCCATACTAGTAGACAGTGAAGTGGAGGACGAAATCTTGCCTAACGATGACTCAGTGTCCGACGAGTTCTTTGTTGTGAAAACATGAAAAATACCAATCGCAATGTGACTGCAAACAATTGGTTCACGTCATACGTACCTACTAGCGGAGGTGCTCCCTAAATGTAAATTCACTTTCGTAGGCACCATGCAAAAAGGCAATATGAAAAGGCAATTTTCGAAAAAGTTCTGTGTTGGCTGAAGTTCCGTATTTTATTGAAAAATAATGGGCCTTCTTAGAGTTTATATGCCTAAAAAGTTAACTAAAGTTTATATTTCGTTCTGATATAAATAAAAGACTTGAACGTTTTGCTTTTTATTCCTTTCTCCTGCGTTTTTGGTTTTCTTAGATGAGGAAATTTTTTGGCCCATGTAATTTCGGAGCTACAAGCTGCAACTTTGCTACCATAGAAACGATATTAGGAGACTATCCTCGTAGACACCTCAGAATTGATTGCATGATGTTTTGACGCTAGTCCCATGCAACAATAGGGCGGCACAGCCAGAAATGTGAGTGGGGTCCTGGTGGACCCCACGTGGGCGACTATTATTCTAGCTCCCACGTGGTCGACGCAGGGTTATTATTATACTAAATTGGTGAATATGAATACATTGAATTCCAGGAATCGTTTCAGAATGTTTCAAAACAAATTTCATTAAAGGAAATTCAGGAAAATAATTATAAAATTTGTAGGCCATTGCAAGGGGTCCATTTCAAATTCGTTAAAACCAAAGGTGTTTTATTACCCGACCAGTGCTAGACAATAGATATGTAAGTTATCATTAAGTATGCTATCATTTTGTATTAGTACGAAATTCGTATATACCTAAAACTGACAACTTTGTTACTCAGTTGTCCAAATTTCAATACTATTTTACATATTATAATACGAAGGTGATTTGGGAAAATTTGCTCATACGATCATGTTGCATGACTGGAACTTTTGTAAAGATTCTTACATGCACACGCTTCTAATCGTTTGGTGAAAATGAAAATCATCAAGATTAAGTTGAGGGGTGCTTTGCGAAAAGTACGAAAATTAGATTAGGGACTTTAGATTTCCATCATTGGGTTAGTAACTCCGTGAACGAATCGACCATAAGTTGTCTTGTCATGATATCGTGTTGGCCCATCTCCAGAACACGTACCCATAACTTGCTCGCTCGACCGAAGAAAATATTCCTACACCGACAAAAAAAGGGTGAGGCAATAAATAACGTGATTTCCACAATATTGCGTTTCAGAAACACAGCTTGGGAGAATGTGGAGTTTTTCATTCGCTAAGGAAGAACAAATAAGATTTTCTTATTGTGTCCTCGTTGTCCTTCAAAACAGTATGAGATACGGAAAACACCAGATATTGAGCTTTATTTGCTATAAACGTCAGTTGTAGGTAAATAAAAAGGACAGTAATATTATACCATAAGGATTAAATAATCGTCAGCTTTAATAATGATTGTCCAGCATTGGTCAGGTAATGAATACACCTAAGTATGTAAAAATGAATTGATTTCAGGCAATGAAACTAAAAAACGTCAACTAAGATGGGAGTGGCATAAAGCTTCCTCGTTTACCTATCAGCTTCTTCCAACTATCATCCAAATTTATGCGAAATCGAACGCCTAGTAAGTGAAAAGATGGAACATGATGGAATTTACGTTTGTGAATGGGCAGAATGAAGTATTTATTTGGCAAACATGAAACTGATAGGGGACTGTCTATAACCTAACCCACGCACTCTCTGACAATTTCATCGAAATCGGATAAAAACATTGGAAATTAAGGTCGTTACAAGGATTTCACATAGGCGCATGCGCAGTAGCTATTAGTGATACAATCATGTTGAAATTGATATGGGATAATCAAATTGTCATCCCCCACATATCATCCAAATTTGAGCAAGATCGTACCAACTAGGGCGTGAAAATATGAAGCAAATGGAATTTACGTTTGCGCATGCGCGGAGGGGAGTATTCATTTTGCGACAATGAAACTAATCACGACCGTCTACCCCCAGCCCGCACATACACTAAAAATTCCATCCAGGTCGTATGAAAACTGTGGAACATAAGCTTGTTACAAGGATTTCATATTGGTTCATGCGTAGTAGCTAGTAATGATACAATAATGTTGAAATTAATATAAGATGACCAAATTGTCATCCTTCAACTAACATCCAAATTCGGCGAGATCGAATGACTAAGGCGTAAGAAAATTATGCTTGGTAGAATTTAAGTTAGCGCATGTGCAGAGTAAGGAATTGAGTTTCACAAAACTCTCCTCAAAGGCGGAGGGGGCACACTATTAAATTGAAAAATAAACAAACAAAAAAGGGGGGAGGACGCCCAGGTTTACCCGACGCCGGCCCTTGGGATCAAGGAAGCTGAAGGAAGAGAAGAGAGAATGGGATGAAAGGAAGTGCCCCTATAAAACGACCACCATTTCAAGTAAGAACCCCTCAGGACGCGGGTGGTGATACCATGGAGCACTCCCGCCAAGATGCTCAACTCGAGTAACTTCGTGGCACCTTTCCCGCACCACACCACGTGCCATGACACAGTTGCAGCCAGGACCTTGATGTTATTGGTCGCCACTTCTTCTAGCTCAGAAATCGCTTGCCTCAGGTCATTTCTGTCATACTCATTTATTTTAGCCCACCAGGTCCATGTCCATGCTGCCACTGACTACCTGGGCAACCAGGATTATGGCAGACCAATTGGGCTTGACGGCAACGATATCCGGCTTCTTCCCCCGGTCACTCAGCATGTGATATAGCCTCTCTCTTTCGAAATCCCAACCGCTGGATTACAAAGCGCCTGCTATCTGCTTGGCAACCGCATCGTGACGTATAATGCGGCTACCGTGAGTATGAGGACACTGCTGCACCACAAGACATGATTGGCCTCCTGATCAGAATTTAAGTTCCTAATTTAATGTTATCCACTACTTTTCTTCGAAAATTCGTTCTATTAGCCATGCTGCATGACTGAGTACTTTTGCTTCCTCACGACCGAAGGCAAGTGGGCTTTGAGTTCGTGATTGAAGTCGTGAAAATTTTTGTCCTCAAAAATTAAAATTTCCACTTGCTTTTTGTGTTTCAGAGCTTGCTGATTTCTCTATCAAAGTACGAACCTCATCCCATGTGGATGGATGGGTATATGTTCAAGGAAGATTTCCTATGAATTATATCGCGATTGGTGGAGTACTAACTATAGCGCATAAGCATAATAAAATTTATCGACACAGACAAAACTTCGAGACTAGTGGAACGATTTTTATGACATTTTCAAGGATTGTGTGGCTTAGCTCCTAAACGTTCCCCTATAAATTTCATTGTCGTTGGATTTATAATAGTACCTAGTCTGTGCGCAAACATTAATTTCCTATAACGTCGACTTTCAATAATTTCGACTTGTGAAGAAGCTTTACTGCCCACCCAACTTAGCAGACGATTTTATTGGATGAGCTTTCGAAGGGTCGCTTCAAATCAGCATCGCAATAACAATAATGGTGGTGACGTACTCGGCAACTGAATTGTACTCACAGGAAGTGGGGCGTTTTGCCGCTTTAGCCTGGAAATCCTTCTCCCCTGCCACGAGATAGGGCTGTGCTAAGTGTATCATTAGATCAAAACAAGTCGGTTTCGTGGGCGTCAAACGAACGGAAAGCGGATTACTTGAGCAACCCGACGCGATCTGGGTTTCCTCTAAGGAAGGTTATCCAGTGCTCAGGAATATCCTGTGTCAAAGGGCCCCCATCGGCTTTTTAACCTTTCCCGTTTCATCAAACCAACCGTGAGTTGTTAACCTCATAACGAGACCCGAAGTGGCAGAGTTTCGAGTCCATAGATTTTGTTGGGGAAACGTTGAAAATTATGACACAAAGTAAGTCATATTGATTTGGTATTAAGTCGCATACTTTAAAAGATATGAGCGAATTTTCGATGTTAAAACCTTTTTTTCGCATTACAGGTAAGTTTATTTATTATTATTATTACTAGTGGGCCCCTCCTGCAGGTTTCGCCTACCAACCCCTGCCATTTCGGCCTGACAGGCCAACCATTGCGGCCTGACGGGCCACCCGTTTCGGCCTGACCGCTGACTATTGCACTCTGACAAATCGCCCATTGTGGCCTGACGGGCCATATCGACCTGACAGAATGCCCACTGCGGCCTGACGGAGAAGGTCGCGAAAATCCCTCTCTTCAAACAAAGGACCACCCTTCGTTTTTTGATGAATGAAAAAAAAAAAAAAAAAAAACACAAGTTTATTTTACTCAATTTCTGCAATTTAAAGGAATATGATTTGAAATTTCGGAAAACAAAGATTTTTCTGTTTGTCAGGAGATCCAGGGCTTGGACATGAACATGACTACCAATATGTTAGGGTTCTGTTAACGAAATGGGCGATCATTTTGATCCTCATCATCATTCTCGCTGTGCAGTTTTATTATTTAGAATTATAGGGCCGTAATAGAATAGATTTTCCGCGCATAAATCCTTTTAAACTCTACCAATTAAGTTGAAACTAAACCAAATAAAAGGGCATGGTTCACTGAGTGTGCTTAGACCAAAACAAACAACCTCAATTAGAACCTGAGATATCAAAGGACAAAGCTATACAAATTTGAGATATCTGATTTTCAATGCTTGATGGCAAATCTTTGCATAAATACCTTCCATTCACAAAAACTGTTAACCTTAAAGTTTTTTATCACTAACTTTTTTCCACCCTCTAGTCTTTTTTTTTTTAGTTTCGGTTTAATTTAATCTAAAATTTTCTTGTTGTTGCTTTATAAACCAAATTTAAATAGGTAAGTTTTCTAAATGATTTTCAGGTGTACATATTAATTTTATCATGATATTTTGCTGAAAAAAGTTATATATATATATTTCATTTTTATTCTGTGAAGTGACTTATGTTGAGCACATTAATCGGAATTCGGAATCCAATTTTTCATTGATTTATTATAATAATTATTTTATTGATATTATAATTAGTGTGTGAAAATTTTAAGTCCAACTAACTTATTCTTTCTTTGGTATACTTGATTTTTTGGTGAAGGAAATCAATGTTCATTTATATGTAGGTATTGTGAAATGACAATCCTGATTCGTATTCTCATGAATGATGTTGATAATAATTCAGGAATCATTTCAGAATGCCTTCAAATGGGTTTTCACGAAGGAAATATTCCCAAATTTTAAAGATGTTGTAACTATTGTAATATCTTCATAGCAATATAATCAAACTACCTTCTTATTTCGAAAGTAAGAGAAATATGATGAATTCTTACATTTTACTCTTGGTGTGGCACATACACATCCCCAGCACGCATCAATAATTCTATTATTTATTTAATTTTTTTGAAAATGAATGATCAGCATTTATATATTTGGAATATATATGTTGTGACGGTCCCACTGCAATGAACTTATATTTGGTGGAATTCTCGAATGTTTAGTCGAGGTGAGGCGGGCGCGCAGCAGTTACCTACTGGCATGTTTGGCGTCGCCATGCAAACTTAACCCCATTGTCAAAAATCACCTGGGATCAAGAAATGACTACCAAAAGTTGACCATCTGAGGAGAGTCGAGAGTTTCGCGGGAGCACACCGAAAGTCACAACTAGCGCTTCCTTGTGGCATTCTGGGCAACTTACAGCACTAGTCAGCTGATCGCGAATCATTGGTGATAACACTGTGCTTTAGATTTCAGGTTCAGGCGGTTGTTGTTGTTGATGGTTGCAAAGAGATTTAGATTTTCAAAAAGAAAGGAAGAGTTCCTTAGCCGTCCCAATCAGATTAATGCTGTAGGTCAAATTTCGAAAAATGACGTAGGCTTCAAAATCAAAAAAGCATTTTTGGTCGACAATTATTTCATCACCTTTTTAACGCTGAGTAAGTTGAGCGTGGTTAAAAACTGTCTCAATCACACCCAGAGATCCTAGCAAGCACACAGAGACGGATGAATTGCTTATTATTAACTCTCGGAAAACTTACATAGGTACAGGTACCTAACAAAAAGGACATTACCAACAACAATTCCTTAGAATATGAGCTTTTCCAGCCATGCTACATGACTAAAACTAAACTGAGAACTAAAAGAGCGAATTTTCGTTAATTTTCTCTCCTCTTTCCGGAAAAAATTATCGGCCAATTATTATATATACGAGTAGGTATGTAGGAATTGTACATGAATCGTCGCGAACACAAAGCTTCCACTTTTTGTTCCGCAAAGAGCAAAATACTGATAGCATGGAGGTAAAAAGAGATCTGCCCTAAACGCTTGACACTAGTGTCAGCAAGGAGAGCTGCAAAAAATGAAACATCAGGATGAATGTGCACTCAACACTTATACACTAGGTCAGTGGTTCCCAACCTTTTTAGCTTGGGGGCCCAATAATATTTTTTGAAAAATTCGAGGCCCACCCCGATTATATATATATATATATATATATATATATATATATATATATATATATATATATATATAATATATATTATATATATATATATATATATATATATATATATAATGTTCCCACAGGAATTTAAGCAAATATTCAATCAAATTAAAACATACTGAGCAAAAAGGAAAAAAAAAAATTGTTTACTGAAGAACCTTTATTTATTTATAGATATATTAAAATGGCTGTTCAAACTTAATGGGATTTCTGATGTTGTTTGTCCCCTACTAGTGCATCAATATCGGGATCGAAACTTGACAATTTCAGACTCGAGTCACTCTCCACGTTTAACTTATTTCTACGCTTATTTTTCAAATAAAATAAAGTAGAAAAACGCTCTTCACACAATCAAGTAGCTGAAAATCCCTTTGATTGCGTCAGTGCAATTTTGCCAATTGCGAGACAGTCTTTTCGCACATTTATCCAAAAAGGAATCAATGGGGTCATTTTAAAACTTGATTTCAGATCCTGATCACAAGACAGTTAGCCTCAGTCCAAAAATAAAAAGTTAAAACACAAAGCAAAATAAAAGTGATGAGAAAAGTAATTGAAATAAATTTTGATAAATATGTATTTAAAATTAAACTACCTGAGGTTGTGAGCCAAAGATGAGAGGTGATCTTTTATGGTTGCAGCTGTTGTTTCATCAATTTTGAGTTCGTTGGTTTCAACGAAATCACGTAGGACAGGAAATACGTCGAAAGAATCTTTTTTCAATTTTTTTTAGCCCATCGTTGAAGTTTTATTATCATTGCCTCTATTTTGTCTTGTACAAGAAACTTATGAATATCCTTGCCCTGAAGAGTTAGATTAAGAATGTTGAGGGCACCAACAATACCTGACAAACACGCCAACCGCTTAAACCAGTTTTCATCGGTCACACAGTCTAAGAAAGAACTTGCACGTTTGCCATCATATGCCTCCATGAGGAAAATCCAGAGTTCATCACGAAGTTCAACAATCTTGATAAAAATCTCTGGATAGCCACCGAACTTCACAGTGAAGTAGAAGCTATTTGTGTTGACTGTCCATTTCATCGCACAAAACACTGAAAAGTCTCGAGTTTTTGGTCTTGCTTTGATAAAGTTGACGATTTTTACTGCATCTTCAAGAGTATTTTTCAGACACTCGCCCAAACCTCTAAATGCAAGAGCATCTCTATGTATGCTGCAATGTGTCCATTTGACAAAGGGAGCTACTGACCTAACTCTGGCGAGTAACCCCCTAATGAATACTAGACATAGCTCGTGAAAAATAAATTGTGAAATAATTGAATCACTAAACTTACACTATCCAAGAGAATGCCTAAATTAATATTTTATTGCGAGGACCGACTTATTAATACCGTACTTATTTTGCAATATTTCTATATTATTTCTTGAGTTCCGGTCAGCATCCGCGGCCCAGTAGCGAGCTGCCTGCGGCCCACAAGTGGGCCGCGGCCCAGCGGTTGGGAACCGCTGCACTAGGTTATAACTACATACACTAGGTATGTACCCTACCTATACAAACTAGGTACCTAGGTACTTCTTCAAACGCTAAACAGTAATTCAATCTCTGATGCTACCTGTACCTAATAAACCTATTTTGAGATGGTTGCCAACCGCTTAACGAAATTACTCGTACTGTATCGATTTCGATACCTAACTCACGATTTCTCCCAGATTCACTAAAAAGCAACGAGACTCAAGTGTAAGCGGGAAACCGTCGAATACACACATCAGGCACCCGATCAGCAGACTAGAAGCCCGGGATGCCAGAAGGATGCGCTAGTTGTGCCTTTCGGTGTGCTCCCGCGAGACACTCCTGGCCATCTGCTCTCCATTCTACTACCTCCGTTCGCTGAACGTACTTATATCTACCTACTTCATACTCCTTGCAAGAATTTATATTTATAACTTATTATTTATCTACGTGCTATTAATAACCGTGAAGACAAGGACTATATCAGTGTATGGCCACTTTGCAAGACGGCGGACAAATTGAATCAAGAAAATTTTGTCAAACCGATGTAATCAAAATCCGTTGGAAAAACTTTTTTCGTTCAAGGAAACGTTTGAGAACCCATCCCTAAAACGGCCGAGCTGAATTTTGAGTTTTTCAATTTTTTTCTCCAAGTAGAAGCTCTAAAAGTTGTTGCCAAGTGTCAGTCCTGTATACGTATTTGATGATGAAGTCACTCTGAAGTTCTCGTTGTTGGTTTTTCGCTTAATTCTGGTATTACTTACGGCAATGACTGCTGAACATACTTTTTCAAATAAAGAATTTTGAAGTTTTTACGGTTTTGATGGTCAATTTCATTCTCACGTGTCTTATATTACATATAAAGTACAATTAAAGACGATGTTATTTCATTCAAAGACGGTATCTACCAAAGAAGATCTTTTGGAAGAAGATGTGATAGGGGATCATTTGAAATTTCATTTTATAGAATACTTATGAGTGTTTTATGCAGTGTGACAAAACTGACTAACATGTGACAGAAATGACGGGATCTGAACTAAAGAGGGTGTCCAGCATAATTTTTTAATGTATGCATTAACATACAATAAGAACTGAAAGGAGATCAAAGTACACGGGAGGTTCGTAGAAAATATTTTATTTATTACAAAATTCTTTAGAACAGTTAAAATACGAACTAAATCACTCGCGACGAAGTTGTGGAAACCCATTTAAAAAACGGAAGTTAGTGAAAAACGTTGTCTATTTCCACGAAAAATAAAGAGTTACACTGTTAACTGTGTTATAACAGTGTAACTCTTTATTTTTCGTGGAAATAGACAACGTTTTTCACTAACTTCCGTTTTTTAACAGTTAAAATATTTCAACTATTGACGACGAAGAGAAGTTCAGTCATAAAGGAAGTACAGTAGATGCGACCAACTGTAAAGCTCAGTCTGAATCTATTCTCTTGCAGAAATATAAATAACTTACCTAGGAACAAAATTTATAAAGAGATTTACTGAGAAATATGTAGGAAACTAAACTATAAAAAGGAACAAAACGCAATAATATAGAAAATAGACAAAAAAAATTACAGTATACCAAACTTGTTTAACTTTTAAAAAATTCTCACCTAATAGGTAGATCAAAAATAGAACGCTTTACTGAGTATAAAGAACCAACAAAAAATGTGTCACTGTCCAGTAAAACAAAGGGAAAACATCTTTTTTCGCTTCTTCTTC
This sequence comes from Adelphocoris suturalis, assembly GCA_030762985.1. Classification (NCBI taxonomy): domain Eukaryota; kingdom Metazoa; phylum Arthropoda; class Insecta; order Hemiptera; family Miridae; genus Adelphocoris; species Adelphocoris suturalis. The sequence goes on along the minus strand of CM061048.1, from coordinate 14,620,846 downwards.
TTATTTTTTCTGCTGTTTCTTTCTTCTTCTGAGGGGCCATTCTGAAGACTGAAAATTGTAAAAACGAGAATTAAGATGCGCAGAAAAAGGAAAACCTGGAAAATATGTAATGCCCAATTATATATCCATACATAATATCAAAGAACTGAAGTAGAACATGGGTCACTAACAGAAAAAAAAGTTCCAGTCTTTCAGCATGATCATATGAGCAAATTTCCCATAATTATCGTATTACACTTCAGTTGAATTAAGTTGTAATTTGAGAAGTTTGTGCGCAAAGAAATTGCTACCAATTAATTTTATTGTGAAAAAACTTGTTTCAAAAAATAATCTTCTATTCAAAGATTTTGAGTTTTTAGATTTTTTAAAACTTTTTATCGACTTTTTAGCACACTTTATGATGAAATTTGAGTACAATTTTCAGCCTAAGTTTGAGCTTCAATTTTTAAATGACCTTGGTCATTGCTGATAAACTTTTTTTGAGTAATATTCTGCTAAAAAAAATATAAATTTAACAATTTTTAGCCGGTTTTGTAATTTTTTAGTACATTTTTTGAAATTTGACCAATTTACTGTTTTCAAAAAGTGTCTTATCGTCTGGAATGACACATATGTACATATATATACAAATAAAAAAATGTTAAAATTCAGAAATAATTTCAAATGCCTCAAAACAGATTTTGATGAAGAACATTTTTATTTTAAAAATTTCGGAGTCATTCCAATAGCATCATTTTCTAAGAAAATTCGCTAAAAGCACGTTTTCGAACAGTCCTTACAGATTTCAATAACCCGTAAAAAAAAAAAAAAAGGCTAAAAAACGGAAACCCCACTGTGAAATTAATTTTGTATTGGGAATATGAATTCTACAGAGGATTTAAAAGTTGCGATGCTCATAATGTTTGTTGAATGGAGCAAAAAGAACGAACGAGAGAACTGAATAAAAATCGTCATTCCTGTCACACACTGTCAGGTCCTGTCACGTGACAGAACTGACCGTGACAGGAATGACGTTTTCACATATTACTGTTCAGTTAGCAGCCATACTGGTTTTTTCAAACTGTTCTGAGTCACTGGTTGAATTCGTGCTCCATGGAAATACTACCTCCCCTGCTTAAAACGTTTTTTTGTAATGCTAAAACATGGAAAAAACAAATGACAGGAATGATGAACAATAAAGATACGCAACGGTTTTGCGTTTATTATACCCTGATTACGAGAAAAATCTGCCGTTGAACTTACCTGTGGCATTCTTCGATGGAACTTCAAACTCAACTGAAGATGTTGATAGCAGCAGGGCGCTCTTTCGGATATTCGCCCCTGAATTCAACGTTTGGGTGACAACACTTCCGAGCCTAATATAAATTGGGGAAAAAATATTCCTCGCCCACTTTCTGTTGGATTTAAGAGAGGGCCTATGTAATGTATTATCGGTATATCAGAAACATTCAGAAGTTCAGTCCTCAAAGTAAATATTTTTAAATACAGTTCACCTTTGTGTCCTGGGGACACGTGACAGAACTGACGATCGTGTTGGCCACGCACTTCGCAGTAGTTAACATAATATGGTTGGATAAATCGAAAGCTTTCGAACGAATGGTCAACGAATTTTCTGGGATGAAAAATGACGAAGTACCATTTCTCTAGCAACGACTCGGTCGTAAGCGGAAATCATCAGTAAATTGTTGCAACACATTTTCGTTACACAAAAACGCAATACATTTTCGTTACACAAAACGTTTTGTTTTTGGTTGGAGATGCCAATTAGTTCAAAACAATTTCATTTCATCAACAGAAATAGGTGAATAACGATAGTTCACGCAGTTCGCTCAAACATCTGAAACTTTTATCTCAATCCTAAGAAGAGTGATATTCTCCAAAGTGTGACTTATACAATAATCATTATTGATATTTACAATTTTCATTTTGAGTCTATTACTTGCACTTAGCATATGTATAAGTGAGTCTAATAATTGTACTTAGTTAATTTAGTTCTTGTACATGGAGAGCAATCTAAAAATCTGAGTAACGGGCAACATTATATTTCCGGGAAAAATTTTAAGTATCGGTTAAAACTAATATAAGTGCGGATGGAATTTTAAATTTCCCAGGTGCTGAAAGCCTTTCTCAGTTCGCTTACACCATAATCATCGTAACGTATATAATGCACATAATTTATTTCTTGTATATATGCGTTCATTACATTCATGCTTTCCTTTTTCATGATTTATCGAAACTTTGTTTTGTACGATATCCGATCATGGTTCTAAGGTTTTTAGGTTTTTAGCACACGTTAAACTCTAAATGAAAATAATAATATAAACAAGTTAGTAAGTTATCAAAAGTTAGTAATATAAACAAAGTGTCAATGGCTACTCAAACCTCATTAATAATAATATTTCATCGTGCCGTGCTCGAAAGCTATAATTTCCTAGAATTAATATTCTACAATATTCATTACAAGTAAAGAATCTTATCTTCAGGCTGAAGAGAAAAGCAATATTGTGTAGCCGAGGCGTATCTTCAGTCTAAAGATAATCGATATTATTGAGGAATTGACGTGAGGGAGTTTTAAGAAACCACTAAAATCGATCGGCATGAATAAGATTATCAGGTTTTTCGAGAACCTACTTTGGGCAGTCTTTCCGGTGCTATGTTGATACGGGTTATCATTGTAGGTAGCAGAAAAGAGGTACTGAATAGATTCATTTCACGTGCTGTCAACGTGAGAGAAGTTATTGGAAAGACATGTTTTAATTTTGTTCTTATCATTTCAAACCCTTGAGCCTATGATTCAAGGGCACGGTTCTATACAATATGAGTAACTGTTGCAGGCAGATAGTTAACCAGTTAGGAACGTAAAGAGTATGTTCCGTTCAGCTCTGCTAGTGGTGGTTTTGGTGTTGGCTGCGGCGATCGCCTTCCCGGCCAACCGTCAGGCGGATCTCATTCTTAGTGCGATGGAAGCAAACGCCAACAAGACTGATAACCAGATCCCGGATTTCCAGATAATCAGTCACCAATTGCTAGCATTGGCCAAAGCTGACTTGTCACAAGGGAAATTCAAGTCAGTGACCCAAGTCGTGAGGTAAGTAAATTAAAACATATTGGTAATAATGCATTCATCACTTGGACATCCGTATGGATGAATTTCATATAATTTTGGTGAGAGTTAACATAAGAGAAAAACAAAATATATCAAGACTTCTCGGAATTACCCCCCTCCTTTCCATTAACCCCCTCCACCGACAGTAAATTTTTATCAGAAAACTTCCAGCGTTAAATTTGGAACTCCACCTAAACAAAACCAAATTCATAATTGAACAAAAAAATCACGAAAATCTTCCCCAATTTTCGAAGTAAAATAAAAATTGACTATGCCGTTGGAAAGCTGGGATTATGATGCATTTTTTTGGGTTTACAGCATGGAAATCTCCAACCAGGACGTTTTGAGAGACAAACTTGAAATAAAGCGAATATTTTCGGAATTTCACAAATTTTTCAGTTACGGATTATTTTCCACCCGGTCATCCCATTTAAAATTTTTTTAAAAGTCATTAGAAAGATAGGAAATCTTACGATATTTTCAACGGTATAATCAGATTTCAGGTTTGACTGAAAATTCAGAGAGTTATGATATTTGTAGTGACACAGAGTCGAAAACGCGAAAAAAATCTTAGAAGTGAAAAAAGTGGTCTTTAGCGTGAATTAAAAAATATATGTTATGGAAAATTTAGTAGTAAAATCAAACCCTAGCCAGTGGTGTGCCAGAAATTTCGACACCCTGTTTATAGGTAGTGTCTCCACGGTTTTGGTAGTCTCCATCATACTTTTGTTCAACCCACCAGCGTTTTGGGGTAGGATTAACCCTTAGAGGTCACTCTGGGGTCAAAATTGACCCCACCGAATATATTTTGTATGATTTTTGGGCTTTACAATTTTTTTTAGCCAAAAGGGATATTTTGTAAATTTGGTTGGTAGCTTTGGCTAGGCGAGGAAGATAACATCTGGCAGTATACGTTGAGACCTCCAATCAGAGGGTTGTGAATGTCTTGTGGGACACTTTTGACCCCAGTGTGTCTTCTGTGTTCCTAATTTTGTTCTGTTGGGGTAGCCATTGACCCCAGTGTGTATTTGGATTTCCTCACAAGGTAAGTCAGATAATATCATAATTCACTCAATTTTCTCATAGAAAATAAGTATTTTTATAATCTGGTAATCAGTAGGCATTTCTTTTTCTAGACCACTCCTCCTGGGTGACTCAGGTGAAGATTCTCAACTGGGTAAATGTGTCAAGTTGATGGGCTATCATAGGTCAGGGTTCATTTTGGTTCAAAAATTGGGTTAGTTTTTGCGTTTTATGCATCTATTGGTAAGTAAATCCATGAATATATTTTTCTTATAACTCTCCTGTTGTAGGAATGCTTGGATACCCTGAAGAGCTAGCTTCCTCGAGCCCTGCTGAACAAGTTGTACGTGGGTGATGCTACATTTGCCCAAGATCTAACGATAAAAAGACGAGTCGGTCTCCTGTGTGAAGTGCACAGTCATACCGAAACGACGTGTTAAAAATGCAATTTCTTCTAACAAATAATAATACTACCTACCTAATAATTCCGTCGTGTTTTTAAAAACAACTATTAAAAATAAATTTATATTTCGTTTTTTATGTGTGCCTATTGCTTAAATATAATCCTGCAATTACCTTTAATTATTGCGTCATAAAAAATTAAAAAAATTAGATGATAAAAAATTGAATGCGGAATAAAAACAGTGTGTCAGTTCAGGTTAGAAAAAAGGAAGAGATGTGAAAAATGGGGTAAGTTCAAGGTACCGTGAAAACATTACTATTTAACTAACAACATTACAGTTTTTTCTGACTATTCGACAGATAGTCAGCTTTGTGCATCGTCAGAACCGAACTTTTAATGTTCATATGCCCAAAATTTTGATTTTTGAAAATTTTACTAAGAATGGTTTCAAGAAACCATAAATAAAATATTCAATTCTAACTTAATGTATTATATTTCTTGTTTCTATGCTTAATTTATTTTCTATGCTCTAGTTTCTATTCTAAGGTTAATTTTTGATTTTTTTAAATAGTTAGTTATTGGGAAACTATTTATTGAGTATAATATATAAATTAAAATACATTTGGGGTAAATTTTGACCCCAGAGTGTCTACTGTGTCACCAAAAAAAAAAAAAAAAGGTGTGACCTAGGAGGGTTAACTACAATACACCAGCGCTTTTGGGTGGCAGTCACACATATACCTCACGCATTTATATACGTATAAACTGTTTCAGAACTGGTGACGCAAGCATGTCACTAGTTGCAGGGAAACTGATCCTTACGACGCCGTTCCGCCTCGACACGGTCGCAGTGTCGTTCAACGTCTCCGTTACAGATTACTCCTTCTCCAGGTTTTTCCAGTACACCCAACCCGTGACAGCTAACCACATAGGATCGGGAACCCTGCAGATCCAATTGACCACCGTCGGAGACCAATGTCAAGGAGACTTTTATGGCGTTGACTTCAAATTCGACAACCAAATGATGGCCGTAGCTGGAATACCTGTTCCGCCTGTCGTCCTACCCACACCTACACAAATCAACGACTTTGTCACTGTGGGGCTGAGTAATCATTGTCAGAGCAATATCGTTGAGTGGGCTAAGCCTTACGTTGAGGCCGTCACACGCAGAGCTTTGGTGGGCCTCAATCTCTGTTAACCGCATTATGCAGCTCACAAAGACGGGAATTAATTTTTTTTATGGCAATTTTTTTTAAATGACATTTTTCAACAATTTCTGTTAATGTACATCTCTGATAGGGAAATGGGACGGAGTCTGGTTACATTAAACGTGCATGGATGAAATTTTATTACCTACATTGTTGTTTCTTTTAATTCTCTCTTCGTTGTATGAAAACGGATGATAACACACAATTGGTCAAGTCTACTAAAATTAGCGTCGGCTCGATAACATTTATCCAATCTATTGATTGATAGTTCCCTAATTATTGACACAATAGGTCGGGTCCGGGGACACACCGGCCGAGCCGCTCTTTGGGCGGGTGAATAGAGAAACATGTTAATTTGCAGTTTATTATATGTTCCTCCGCATGTATGTTCCTCCGTTTCAACATGCTATTTTGTTACCGTTGCACATACCAAACGAAGAGGAAATTCAATCTTCGCCGGCACATAGAATCTTGGCATGGTTCGGACAAAGTTAACTCGCCAAACAATGAATTTTTTATGTTCAGGAAAATTTCTTGAGTTTAATTACTCATTTACTGTGATTTTACTTTACTCTTTTCTAAGTCACTCTCTCTTCTAAGTCAGTCTCTAAGTCACATGGAAAATGAGTGGTGGTAATTTATTGTTCCTCCTACATAATAAAATAGAAGCTTTATTGTTCTATTAATTCGTCATTTTGCATCAATTTTATTTTCCCTACTCCATTTAAAATATGTGTTCAGATACAATGAATCAAAAGGTTGAAGATGGCAATAAATTTTATAATTAAAAATGTTAACGTAAAAAGTTGCTCTAATTTCAAAATTTATGAACTCGAGAAATGGCAAAAAATTCGTTAAACAAATTTTCTTTTATAATTTAATGGGGAACTTCCATGTGTTGGAATTTCACACTTTTGACCCCAGATTCGTATTCAGCACACTTGAAAACCATCTACTACTAATTAGTAGCTCAAAATACTGTTTAGTCTGGCCAATAAACGCGTGATAAGATCACGCAAGTAGTAATGCAAGAGAGCTGAAGGTTCCTTCAGACTGGTGAGGGCCATGACGTCATCGTGCAAATGAATTACAAGACCCGTATTACTGATCTGATACCCACCGTACAGCTACTTTTTGGAAAGCTCTCGTTAAGATCTATCTATTAAGCAAATTAAAATTACCATGCAAATTCTGCATTGCTTTATTACCTATTCATTTTTATTTCAAGATTAAAATATTTATTAAAACAAGCTTGTCACCCTGGAAATTTGAACATTACCAGGCAAATTAGCTTCATGAAAGTATTTAAATTTGAACTTATAAGGTGCATGCTGAAAAAGTCATGAGTTAAGGTATACCTTCATAAATGAATATGAATTAGAATTAACTCGGAAGTTCATGCTGCTTGACTGAAACTTTTAAAATCATGATCCTAAATGTCTTACGTCAATCTGAAAGATATGAAAAATAGCTTTAAAATACTGGCGTTCAAGTTCGATTTACTATTTGTACATTTTTTGACATTAACTCCCTGCAGTTACGGACATTTACGAAGGTTGGCAACGCTGAGTGGTTGCTTTGTAGGGGAGGAACATGTTGGAGTGGGAGGTGCTCGCGTCGGGTTTGGAACGTCTCGTTTAATTTGCCAGAACCTAATATTTTTATTGTTGGTATTATTATTGCCATACATGTATATTTTTTTGTTTAATCTGCTATTTGAATTTTTTCTCTTACATTTGTCCTACACATTTTTGTTTTAAAAATACATTCGATTTGATTCTATTACATTGTGATCAACAGAAACGTAAGACCCCCATCCTAATCCCTCCGACCACCTCAGGTAACACGCCACTCCTATTATTTTCCATCTCAACTGAGACGAGAGCAACTATACACGTGCATAATTATACACTTAATATCGCAGTTTCTCATTGGAAGCCCCTTCGGAAAGGACCAACATCTCAACGAAGATCCAGTGCGGAATTCTATTACCAGAAGTACGCCTGCATATACTTCAACTATACCTACATGTCAAGCTGAGTATTCAACTCCATTCCATTCACGCAAGTTGCCTACAAAAGTGTAATAATAAACATTACAACTTCCAACTGCCTCACGAATTCGTTTGTCGTTTGTCCTATTTCCATTGAATATTTGTGAATTCTTCCTATCTTCTCGATTGTAGACGTAATAGAATCCAAAATGTCACAATGTTATGTAAATAAATGCAATTGTTTAAATTGAAAAAATTTTAATTTCTTCCTTGATGGGAAAAACAAAAGATCATGGATATGTCTAGTACCTACTGCTTACCAGTAGGTACCTACTACTCAATTGTATACCAACCATGTAGGGATGGGGGGCAATATGTCGACACATAAACTGGTCGACTTCACAGGCATTGGAAATATGGCGACACAAAAATACAGCGACTAGTCGACAACTTTCAACACCCCTTGTTGAAAACGGTCGTCCAAGTCAACCATGGGGATACGTCGACATATTTACATCGACATCCTTCGTATACCTGACATGTAGGTTAGAATGAAGTGTATAGTTTGGTGGTCTGGATGCTCGCAAGCTCGCATCTCAAAAATACATAACATCAAGTAGTCAATCCCTTAGTAAAAATGCAGATTAGTTGGATGTGTAGATCAGAATGAAGTGTATAGTTTCGTGATCTCATAACACGATCACATAACAGTTTAGAAACGTAAATGTGACTTTTCATTTAATCCTCGGATTGAAAGAAACCATGGGACCAAGGCTGAGGACAGGTAGTGGCCAAACAACCCTTTTGTCGTCGTTTAGCAGTCGAACAGTTTCAAGAGGGGTGTTTTTAGCTCATGTTCAACTCCTGTTGTTGAAATACAGCGAAAAACGGATCTCAAATTTTTCGACATAAATCCGTCGACCAGTTTCAAAGATGTGCGTTATCGACGTTCTTCAACACCTGGTGTGGAAATATGGCGACAGGAGGTGTCGACCAGTTTATGTGTCGACATATTGCCAAGTTCCCCCATGTAGTGTCTTCTTTTCACAAGATTATTCCATTATTACAAAACAATATTAGTTTATAACTTAGAGTAATAAATCAGCATTCCTTGACACTACAATGGCTTAGAGGTCATGATATGTTGTGATAAAATGAGAGCATTCCAAAACGCTGCAAATTATTTCACAAAGGTTTATTATTTTTTCAATTGAGTATGATCATAGTTTTAGTTGGCTAGCGTACGTCATAAGGCCCGTCCAGACTCCTCGGCGTGTCCTATTTCGAGTTGCCACAACCTATACTTCTATAATTATATACGCATGTTTATATTTCTCGATTTGAGCTCCTATCTATTCAAATACCTAGTTATTGCCTTAATAATATCATTATCTAAGTACGTACGCAAAGTCGAGAGGATATGTTATTAAATATGCGTAGGAAAAGCATTGGTATTAACACACAAATATGACCTTGAAAAAAACATATATTCATGCCTCGAAGGAACGCCGGCGCCGTATCCACCACAAGGTGCCGCGGCGCCGGCGCCTCCTCTCACTCCACCCCCCGCTCACCACCCCTCACCACCCACCGTGACCCCCTGCCAAGCCTGCCAGGCGTGCGTGCGTGCGTAAGTCTAACAAAGCCTTGAAATGACACTTTTTCGCCCGTTTTTGGCCCATAGCATCTATGCGAGTAAAGCGATCGGGATGGTTAAACGTTAGGACCAACTAGACCCCAAATGGAGTCTATGGGCGAAAGGACGGGTTTTTTAAGTCAATTCTTAGGCCTTTTATGGCCCGGACGGCGGACGGCGGACGGCGAACGGCGGACGGCGAACGGCGGACGGCGGACGGACATTTCAAATTTGGATTCTACGCACCTTGAAACGTAAAGTGACAAAGTTTGAGGGGGGTTATAAAAATTGTTTGCTATACGATCACATAGGCTTATTATTGGAAATAATAAACCAAAAGTGGCGAACGATTTTCCTACTATGCAAACTATGGGAGTTACTCTTCCCTACTCATTGGTTGTATGTGAAAAATCAATAGAAATTCCTACATCATCATATAAGCAAACTACACACCTTCCGAGAAAACTATATATTGTTACTTGGTATTGTGAATCATTTAAAATAAGCAGAGTACAAGTCCAGATGCATAATTATTTATCTCTATTCCAAGTTAGGTACAAAGTTTTTCAACGCATATCGCGATAAACGTGTATCAGAGCTACGAATTGAACCTCATTAGAGGCTGTTTGTCGATTATCCAGTTTTTGGCCCGCTCGAAGGTCCCTCTGTGGTGGAGTTTCTCCAGAACGTAGAAGAAGAGGGCGAGAAGGGAGCCGAGGATCATGCAGGCGTAGGCCAGAAACAGGGGCTCCAGGCCGAGAGAGAGCGCGTCCTGCCGCCAGTGACATTCTGGCTTGCTCAGGAGCCAGTAGTTCTTTTGACGATCCATAATTCCTCTTTCTCTCATCAGAGTAAACCTGCAATTGTTCATCTATTCATCAGTGAACGGGCATAGCCCAATTAATAAAAGAAAATAAACATTCGTCAGAGAATATGCATTACAAAATAATAATTATCGAACAAATTAAATTATCCTGCAAAAAAATGAATGATCAGCTAGTTACAAAATCAAAATCGCTGCATTCTGATAAGGGGACTATGCTGAATTTAGTTTGTTGGAGCACACACTCTCTTCGTGACTAGCTCTATAACTCATGCTCTGTTAAAGACGGGCTACGTAACACATGCTCTGCAAAATACTAGCTCTGTAACTAACGTTCTGTTGATGACTGGCTCAGGGCCGCCACATCTCCAAGTCGGGCCCGGGACCAGATTCTGGCCACGGGCCTCCCCCTCCCCCCCCCCCCTTCATTTTTTTTGTCGCGAGTTGTTTTACTAGAGATGGCTATTGTAATTGTTAAAAAAAAAACTATTAAACCTTCTCTAACCAAACGAAAAATCATTTATACTTCCTACCAAGGTTTGAATGTTTGAATAAGAACACTTGAGGGGCTGAACTCTTACTACTTCACTAAGTTTTATTCAACATTTAATCAAAAATAAAGTGTAACTTAAGAATTGAAAATTCAAGCATTCATACTCTAGTAATTACCAACCAATTACAAAACCATAAAAATGCCATTAATTACCTTGGAACAAAAATTCTATATCCAATCAGTCATAGGATTTTTATTTTAACTACTTTAAATACAATTGTTTGTGAATAGAGGGCGTATTCAGAAAAGTTCCAATTTACTCATTCCTCAATTGGACGATTGTGGCAGAAATTATGATTGACTAAATTTCATATAATCATTAATCAACACATACAATTAACTTTGTTTTAAAGTTATGGACGGATTAAAAAGAAAAGTCTCTGTATACAAGATGGCTGAAGGAATTAATTGAAACAATGATTAATTATGTTTGAACGAATACGTTTATTAATTTTGGAAAAAAAAAATCTACAAAAATCTAATTGTTTTATTACAGTTTATCTACTTGTAATGAAGCTATGCAGTAAAGAATTAGATTTATAACAACAAAAGATACAAGAATTATTTAGTGAAAAACTGTCAAAAATATTTTTTTTCCCTAGAAACAGAATTTTATTGATCAATTATGGAATCGATAATATAGTAAACCGGAAAGAAGGCATTAAAAACTATCAAAAATATGAATTAGTTAAATGAGAAATTTGTTTTGTTGAGTTATAATAGCATTCTGTAATTGTAATTATAATTGTGGAAAACTTTTTAATATAGAAAACTGTAATAGGCTATAATTTCATGTTTTATAAAATGAAACATTTTAAAACTAATAAAGTGAAGTGAGGAAAAGTGTATTTGCATTTGAAAAATACAAGACAAAACACTTAAAACATTCGTGCCTTTTTGACATTTTATGTCTTTACAATGACACATAAATGAAAAAGCGTCACGCGGAGAGCGTTACGCGGAGATTCCCTAATGATCCCACGATTCTGAGATTTGGTATGTAGCCCCTTGAGGGACTTCTGAACACAACTGACCGATCCCACATCAGCTGAGTGGCTCTAGAATCCAGTTTTTTCCCTAATGATCCCACAATTCTGAGATTTGGTATGTAGCCCCTTGAGGGACTTCTGAACACAACTGACCGATCCCAGATCAGCTGAGTGGCTCTAGAATCCAGTTTTTTCCCTAATGATCCCACGATTCTGAGATTTGGTATGTAGCCCCTTGAGGGACTTCTGAACACAACTGACCGATCCCAGATCAGCTGAGTGGCTCTAGAATCCAGTTTTTTCCCTAATGATCCCACGATTCTGAGATTTGGTATGTAGCCCTTGAGGGACTTCTGAACACAACTGACCGATCCCAGATCAGCTGAGTGGCTCTAGAATCCAGTTTTTTCCCTAATGATCCCACGATTCTGAGATTTGGTATGTGAGCCCTTGAGGGACTTCTGAACACAACTGACCGATCCCAGATCAGCTGAGTGGCTCTAGAATACAATACGGGGTTTTATAGGAAGGGGAAAGGGGGCGCAAAGACATAAAATGTCTCTCGTGGTTGCGTACTTGTACGAAAGCTGTATCCACCGTATGAGTTTCAAGAGGTTCTAATACCAAGTTCAGTTCTTTTTGATTTTCACGTACAACCAAGCCGTGGCTGGAGAGATGAAACTTCTTTAGTTTTCACCCGACAAAAATCGTTCTCCACTCGTTGGAAAGCTCTCGATTTTTCACACATTTCTTTTTACTTGTTTTTCTTGAAGTCGACATCATGGCCAACGTTTCATAAGGTTGGTTGAATTTTTCTGTGTTTTAATGATTTTTTGAGATTTATAAGAATGAGTACATGATAATGATACAGAAACTACTGGGATACTAACACTTCAGGTTTCATGTTGTCTAACTGTGACTTAAGTTAGCCTTCGTGTACAAAAGCAACTCTGTAACGGGTTGGAACGATAAAACAGCTACGTGGAACCTCCATTCTCGACTTTCGGATTCAGCCACAAAATCCACATCTCAAAATATCTGGAATAGCTCTAAATCTAGCGGTAGGTGCAATCTGGTACTTGAAAAAGCTCCGATGTTTAGTTCACAAGTGATGACGTCTCCGCTTCCCCGAACAGTGCGAGGCAGTTACTTACTTGTTGACATGGATATGTCTTTGCTCTGTGGGTCAACCAAAAATTTTCGTGATGCAAAAAATATGTCACAATTTCTAATGATGTTCACGTTCAACCAATCCGTTGCTAGGGGAATGGAACTTCCGTAGTTTTCATCGCACAGAAATCGTTCGCCACTCGTTGGAAAGCGCTTGATTTATGTGACAAATCTTCACATCTCAAGCTACCAATTTCCCCCTCCTTACGTACCTGGCTGCATTCCTAAACTAAGTTGATTGGACTATAAACAATTTTAATAAGCCGGTTACAATATTCTTAACGTAAAGCAATGGCATCATTTACTCCACTCCATAGGAAACATTATCATCCTCTTGACAACAGTCGACTGTAAACAACAACTCATTGTAGTGGCTTCTCTCCACTCTCCACAGTCTCCACAGTTATTTTCAACATTTCTATAAGTAAACCGTTGTTTTCTGTTTTGTTGGAATTAGTCGGGATGCGACCAGGGAAAATAAATGAAATTATTTCATTTATTGTTTTATTTGATAACGTTTCGTCCTCTTACTGAGGACATCTTCAGATCTTGGTGTGTCCAGGAAAAAATTTATAAACATCAGAATATAACGGATTTGTCAAATAAAACAGTGGCTCACCAAGTCAACTCAATGTCAAGAAAGCAAGATCTGAAGATGTCCTCAGTAAGAGAACGAAACGTTATCAAATAAAACAATAAATGATATAATTTCATTTATTAATGAAAAATCAGGCTATCATGAACATAAAAATGATAGCGCCTGTATTGGAGAAATAACTTTAATAGTATGTATAGTATGCTTATTGTGTCTCCAAGAATAATAGAATAAATTCTTTATCCTACATTTCGTCGCCTACAGTCCAAAGTTGAAGGATTTTTTTTTACAACTCTCGAGGACAACCGTTATAAAATTCCCAGTCAATGACATATCCATGTAAACATGGTATCAGCTTGTAAAGCAGATAGTGGAACTCATTTATGAGTTTAAGTGAAAATTCTTTAATAACCTTGGAAAAGTCAAGTTTGGATGCTAACTTGTGCTTAATGCTGAGAATGGCAAGGGAATTCAACCTTTCTTGGCCCATGGATGCTCTCTCCGAAGTCTTCAGCCGAGTGCCTTCTGGTAAAGACGGTAAAGGGTAAAGAGTAATATTTTGGGCCATCGCAATCATCGCAACTGTTTAAGAGAAACAGTCTGGTGTAGTAAATCAAATATAATCTGATCAGGGCCCGTCAACTGTTACACTCTGTTTTATGTAGGCCTAAAAATCCTAAAATACTTTTATTTACTAAATACAGGACCGGACCGCCCCCCCCCCCCCCCCCCCCCGGGCCAGGGGCAACAGTACCCACTTGCCCCCCCCATGTGGCGGCCCTGGACTGGCTACTTACGTATCACAGACTCTTTAGAAACTAGCTCGGAATAAATCACCCAGCAACTATCTACGTAACACGCTCCCTTTAGAAGGCTCTTACTCTGTATAGCATATGCTATGTAACTATGTGTTACATACTATGTAACACATGCACTTCAAAAGACTAGTCTGTAACTCAAGGTCTATTGAAAACTAGCTACGTATCACTGGCTCTTTAGAAAACTCGCTCGGAATAAATCACCCTCGGTTAGCTACTATCTATGTAACACACTCTCTTCTGTAACTCACGCTCTGTTGAAGAGTTCTTTGTAAGGGCCGTTGAGCCTGGCTACTGCCCCAACGTGGAACGGTTTGTACTTCTCGACTTCAGACACAGAGCAAACCTCCGCATCGCTGAGGGTATTGGCGATCTCATGGTAAATAGCTTCGTCCTCCGTGTACAGGGCGAACTGCCCCTTCCGTATGTGAGCGACACCGTCGGACACGCTGTAGTAGTGGGGCGGCTTGTGTTTTTCCATTTTCGTGCGCACGCGGATCGTCATCGTGTCGTTGTGCGTCTGGAACCGCAGGAAATAAGAAAAGAAACAAGAATAACATTAGTTCAAGGCTTTTGGGAAGGCGAACTATTCAACGTATAGCGCTGCGGGTGGTTTTACCGATTCTTTGGGATTAAATTCATCATTAAAAAGCAAAAATTATTACTGTTTGAAAATTTTTGAGATCTCGATTCATTTTATTGTTTAGCCCTTTAATACAACCCTTTAGAGTTGATAAAAATTGATGCCGAGCTTCTAGGACCATCTAGACCCCAAATGTGATTTTTAACACAAGTTTCGTAAAGTTTGGTCTAGTATTTTCGGAGAAAAGTCGCGGACGGCGGACATTCGATTTTTGGATTCTATGCATTTTGAAACGTAAACCAAAAAATTTTCAGGGGGTGTTGAAAATTTTTTTCTTGGTCGATTACAAAGGTTCATTATTGAGAATAATAAACTAAAAAAGAGGCGAAAAATGGATTTACAAAACTCGGGGAAAAATAGGCGTTAACTGCACAGTAGGATTATATATACACTCCACACGACTGTGACAAACGACCCAAACAAAACTGATGAATACCTGACCGATTTTCCAGTGCTAGAGAGGAGGAGGATGACAGGGGATCATTTACATGGTGTCGTGGGTACTAGGAAACTCGACAAAAGGAAACTCATCTAATCTTGTATTCGAGACTTTTTAATGAGTTTCCCGCCCTTGTTGGAAACTCGTCGAAACTCCATGTACATGAAACTCATAAAAAATCTGCGTCAAATCAATTTATCCGCATAAAATTAGTTATGGGTTTGGATAACTTCTTTCTTTCGACTGCTGTCGAGCACCGTCGGGACATTCCTCAAAAACTGGCTTCAGGACACCTTTCAAAAGTAAGAGCCGTCGGGACTCTCATCGAAATATGGTGATTCATTTATTTGAGAAAAACACGGGCATAGCCCATCATTCCATTATTATTCATATTATATTCAGAAATTTCCAAGAAATGAGGATGATGAAATGGATTGAATAATTCTAAATGAAGATGCATTGGTATTGAAATGAATGTAAATAAAAATGTATCAGGTTGATTTTGATGTCGGTTTAAGCCCATCATGGAATTGAAGCGTACCCCTTCGAAAAGAAGATTTGTACTCGGCCATTCTAACCCCACACTTCTACATTGCCATCAAGACAATGTCACAGGAGAACGGAAGATTTGACGAGTAACATCTCGCCTAAGAACAGGAGTTTCAGTCTGCCCTGCTAACCTGTACACCGTCAAAGCCCATCCATCAACCTATCATTTAGATCGTCTCTTAGTGTCCCAGGGAGTTTCCCTATCAAATTTCAACTTCCTAGGATGAACAGAAGAGACACTAACAAAGAGACTTTAAGCAGCCATGCAATTTGGGAACTTTCCAATAAAATTTCTAATGTTTCCCGATTTCATTCTAGCAGTATAGTTAACGAATTTCTTTATCAAAATCGCGTAACGATTTTTGATCTGAAAATTAGTTGAATTCAGAAACACATGACCCCCAGTCCATAGACATATCCATGGCAATGATTACCTATGGCATGTCACCTCGGGGGAGGTTGCTGCCACAAATTCCGCTATGTCGACACATATTGACGAATCGACGTACCATTTCATCATGAAGGTAAGGAATGTCGAGCATAGCCAGGCGGATGTCACTTTGTAAAAGCTGCTCGATGTTCTGTATGGCGTTGGGAGCTTGCAGCAGGAGGCCGTTGAGGATGGCAGCGTTGTAGTAAACACCCACAAAAAAAACTCACCATCAGCACCACCAAATACACGATCCGAGTTGCCAAGTAGTAGGTGTTGTCTGGAATCCCTACAATATGTGAGGAAGCTGTACTGCCCACCCAACTTGGCAGACATTTCTTGTATTTTATGCGGCGTTGAATTTAATTCATTCATTAATTAATCCATTCATTCATTCATCTGTGAGAATTAGGTCGTTCACGTGTTCATAATTCGGTTAGTATCGCAGACGATCGTTTACCTTGGTTGGCTATTGAAGAGACGACGAGAAATGTGCTGCCGTCCCATCCGTCGTTCTGCGAGGCTGTTTTGTCGTAGGGAACGAGGATCCTGAAGGCGATGATGCTGCCCAGACAGCAGAGTCCCAGGTACATCCAGACGTCAGAGTCCAGTGGGAGCACCAGGGCCTTGTACGTGCCGAACAGTTTGGGTTGCAAGAAGGTGAAGCAGACTCTGTAAGCGGCAGAATTGTAACGAGAAATGAGAGACAAACAATAAGCCCAACATGATTCCATTGGTGATGGTTTTAAATAGTGTTGTTGGGATCCACAAAAATCTGCTGCGGCAGAATAGCTTTCTCATTCGAAAGGTTGTTGTGAAATGACGATTCAACTATCTCACATGAATTTCATCATCATCGTACCGATATTGCTCGAGTTTTCAGGGGTCATGCCAGTAAGGCCCGTTGAGGTCCCAAAACGTGCACACACCAGCACACATTACAAATAATGACAATATTGACTCTAAGTAAGGTCTCACTAACGCTTGGTAATTACCTAAAACGAAGCTTCAATATGCAAGTTTTGGGAATTTCTTCGTTTAGTATCAAAACCCTTTAAAATATTGTTATTATGTATTTATTTATCTGTTTTTATTTTTGACATTTTCATGTCTTTGCTTCGGCACATAAACTGAAAAATCGTCACGAAAACTTGCTCACGCGATACCAATAAATAAAATAGACTCACTGTGTTGCGTAGAGAACAATCAACTGTTTTCTTTATGTCTTTGCTATGGCACATAAACTAAAAAAACGTCACGGAAAATTGCTCACGAAAATATTTTGATGATTTCCGATTACAACCGAGTCGTTGCTAGGGAAATGGTACTTCGTCGTTTTTCATCCCACAAAATTCGTTGACCATTCGTTCGAAAGCTCTCGATTTACCCAACCTTTATGTTAACTACTGCGATGTGCGTGGCCAACAAGCTGAGTTATGAGAATGGTTATATGAATAATTGCTTACACACACACAACGGTTTGATTTGTGAAGCGGTGGTTAAATCATTTTAATAGGTCATTTCTATGCTTTGCACTCTAGGAAGCTGTAATTTCCTATGTAGCCTCTTTAGGACATTTACTTGACGATACCCAGGGTCCGGATCAGATGAGTGGCTCTTGAAGCTAATTTCTATGTTTTACACTCTAGGAAGCTGTAATTTCGTATGTAGTCTCTTTAGCACATTTACGCTTGCATACTAGTCTGCAGGGGGGGGGGGGGGGGGGGGTAGGTGATGTAGCCTGGCTCGAATTCAATAAAGTACCCACGGGTGTCGGAACAATGAGTCAACACGATCGCGAATTCAATTAAGTACCCACGGGTGGGCGGTTTCTCTTATGGCCCATTTAATTGATCTGTACGCCCCGCCGTGCAATGCACGGGTGAAATCTGCCTAGTAATAAATACAATAAGAAAACACACATGAAAATGTCCCAATGTGTTGCAGACTCGTATGCAAGCATTTACAGTTTGTCTTTACTTTCCTTACTTAACCCGAAGGGTGAAGGGAATTTCCCAGTTGAACAAGAGCCCTAGATACTCTTCTGCACAGCTCGATGAGGAATTTGATCGTAATTTTAATTTAATTTTATCAAGCGAATATTCTTGAAAATGCAAGCTAGTGAGCTTTTGGTTTATTATTTCCAATAATATGCCTATGTGATCGTATAGCAAAAAAATTTTTATAACCCCCCCTCAAACTTTGTCACTTTACGTTTCAAGGTGCGTAGAATCCAAATTTGAAATGTCCGTCCGCCGTTCGCCGTTCGCCGTCCGCCGTCTGGGCCATAAAAGGCCTTAGAATTGACTTAAAAAATCTGTTCTTTCGCACATAGACTCCACTTGGGGTCTAGTTGGTCCTAACTTCTCGCCAGCTCGATCGCTCCACTCTCATGGGTGCTATGAGCCAAAAATAGGTGAAAAAATTTATTTTTTTTGTATATTTCAAGTTGTCTAGAAATTGGAGATTTATGAGTGAAAAGAAAATGTTAGCTACTAATTTTATGGGGAAAAAAGTATTCTAAATGATACTCTTCTATTCAAAAAGAGATTTTGGATTTTAGGCTATTTTTTGCAATTTTATAGATTTTTTAAAACAAAATTTAATGAAGTTCAAGTTTTTAGCATAATTTCGTATGTAAATTTTTGAATGTTCTATTTCATAGTTGATAAACTTTATTTGACCAATCTTATGCTAAAAAATATCAATTTAACAATTCTTAGCCATTTTCAGTGATTTTGTCAGCACATTTTTTGAAATTTGACCAATTAGATTATATCAATATACAGTATAGGTACCTAACACTTTTATGTGTTGGAAAGATGACTTGGTAATAAATTGTTTTGTTTATCAACTATATTAAAAAGCGTAAAATTGTGAGATTCCGCTGCTGTAATGGATTGAACCCATTTGTGAGGTCCGAAGCTCCGAGTTCCGATACTAAGTATACTATAAGCGGCGTTTAATAATTATGGACCAGAGATCTACGTAGAAGGGCTGTCTAATACATAAATAATAAACCTTTGTGTAATAATTTGCAGCGTTTTTGCTTCCGAATCTACCTAAAGATAGCAGAAGAATTGTTTTCAGTTTCGGGTGAAAAAAATTTTTCGGTCTCCAAAATCATAATTTCCACTCGCATTTTACGTTTTAGACCATTCTGAACAATTTTGTTCCGTGTCTGTCTGTGTGTGTGTGTGTGTGTGTTTGTGTGTCTGTCTGTCGTGTGTCCGCAAATCCTTGCGCAAAGCCTTAACAACCTTATTTTCCACAGTTTTCATCCGATCTGGATGAAATTTTCAGAGAATGTGCGAGCTAGGGAGTAGACGGTCAACTATCAGTTTCATCGTCGCCAAATCAATACTTCATTTTGCGCATGCGCAAACGTAAATTCCATTATGCTCCATTTTTCACATTCTAGTCGTTCGATTTCGCTCAAATTTGGATGATAGTTGGGGGATGACGATTTGATCATCCCATATCGATTTCAACATGATTGTATCATTAATAGCTACTGCGCATGCGCCAATGTAAAATACTTGTAATGACCTTAATTTCCACAGTTTTCATCCGATTTTGATGAAATTGTCAGTGAACGCGCGGTTTAGGTCGTAGATGCTCCCCTATCAGTTTCATTGTTGCCAAATCAATACTTCATTCAGCGTTTCGCGCAAACGTAAATTCCATTATACTCCATTTTTTACACTCTAATCGTTCGATTTCGCTTAAATTTCGATGGTAGTTGGAAGAAGATGACTTGATGACCTCATATCAATTTCAACACGATTGTATCATTAATAGCTACTGCGCATGCGCCGATGTAAAATACTTGTGATGACCTTAATCTCCACAATTTTCATCCGATTTTGATGAAATTATCAGCAAAGGCGTGGTTTAGGTTGTAGATGGTCCCCTATCAGTTTCATTGTTGCCAAATCAATACTTCATTCTGCGCATGCGCAAACGTAAATTCCATTATGCTCCATTTTTAGCGAATTTTTGAAGAAAATTAAGCTATTGCTCTCGCCTCAAAATTTGTAGAATGTGAATTTTTGAAAAAATTTTATGCAGAAATCCGTTTCAGGCTATTCTGAATTATATTCCGAAGTTTAACGCATTTTTTTATGTATGTATGTATGTATGTATATATGTATGTATATATGTATATATGTATGTATGTGTCATTCCAGACGATAACTGTCCGTAGAATTGTGCTAGAAACTTCAAACAAATTTTAAAATGTTAAGGACACAAAACGAAAGTTCAAGTTCGTTGGCCAGCATGATCGGATTACATCTTCGGGTTGAAACTTTCAAAAATGTAGTAGTCAATAATTTCAAAATAGCCTGTTTTTGTTGTGCGAAATTATTTTTTCAGCATACTAACATGTGGTATATTCGGAATCAGCGTAAAATTTCCTATAAGAATATGTATCAAGTTTTCAAAAATTCCAAAGTTGAAAAATCAGTCAAAAATCGAAATAATGCCGTTCGCTAGTTGTAAAAATCGGTAATATTAAGTTTTCAACTGCCTTCAATACTGACCACATTGGACATCGAAATCCATGAAAATTTACCTACATTTGCCTTTAAATCTACAAGATTAGTTTAATAATGATATAGTATGAGTACTTCCTACTTATTTTTAATAATTTGATTCCGTTTTTCTATCAAAATCATGAACTAAAATTTCTCTACACGATCAATAGCGACTGAAATGTCGAAGATTTCTTCAAAAATTCGCTCATGGGATCATGCTGCACGACTGGACTTTTTTACACTCTACTCGTTCGATTTCGCTTAAATTTGGATGATAGTTGGAAGAAGATGACTTGATCACCTCATATCAATTTCAACACGATTGTATCATTAATAGCTACTGCGCATGCGCCAATGTGAAATACTTGTAATGACCTTAATTTCCACAGTTTTCATCCGATTTTGATGAAATTGTCAGCGAATGCGCGGTTTAGGTTGTGGATGGTCCCGTACCTATTTCATTGTTTTCAAATCATCAGTTCATTCTGCGCTTGTACAAACGTAAATTACATTGAGTATCATTTTTTTTTCGTTTCCTAACTGACCAGTTATGGCATTTCACGCCTACTTTTTGATTTACTCTTTCCCGCTATGGAATTTTTCAAGATCATTTAAAACTTTTCAATGATCTGTACATTCATGAACGAGGAATTTTAATACGCTTTCCAAATCTGTTCGGTTTTCCCCCATCTCACCAGGCAACCCTGTGCCACCCCTTTGCGTATAATTCTAAATAAACCATCTAGATATTCCTGAGCTTTACTTTATAAAAAACTGGTTTTTTGAAAATTCGGGATATTTTTCTGAAGGAATCACGTTTACTTGTATATAGAACTGGTATTGATGACAGTAATTTATCGCAGTTGGACTATACGAGAACCGCAAATAGGTCCAACATTATAATTCCAAAAATGAATCTGGAAATTTACAGAAATGCATATGTTGAAGCGTTACTATGTTTTTATAATCATAAAATTTATATCAGTCAGTTTGACAAATTTAAATGATTTAAAAAGCATTTACTTGTAAGAGTTGCTGAAATTGGCTCATGATATTAGCAACCTATTATTATAATTTAATAATGATTAATAGGACGTTTCCATTATTTTGTTTTCGTCACTTCACGAGCATAACGTCACGGTTTTCTATTGATTTTCACGTACAACCATTGCGTCACTAGGGAAGTGTAACTCCCTTAGTTTTCATAGCTGGAAAATCGTTAGCCACTTTTTGGAATGCTCTCATTTTATCACAGCATCTCATAATCCCTAAGCCTCTGTAGTGACAAGGAAAGCTGATTTATTACGCTCAGTTATAAACTAATATTGCTAAGTAACCGTAATGAACTAATAATGTGTAAAATTAATCATTACCTATTAAATGATCTGGCTGTAGAACCGTAGGTCTACCGTCCGTTTTTTTTTTTTTTTTTCTAAGAAGATGTTTTCATAGTATTTTCTTTTACTTAATAGTGATTTATTTTTGATATAACGATGGCCCTGTTGCACAATATCTTAGTTACTAATATTATTAGTTACAAGTACCCATAACTTGTTACAAATTAGTGCAAGTTGCTTGAAATACTAGTCAACGCTAATAATATTTCTACAAGCAAAAGATCTCTTGTAAAATTTTATGCAGTGTAATATTTTTTCGTTTGAAACTCATTATTTCGGACTTTCATGATGCCGATTTAGGGGCTTACCAAGAGCCGTCGCTAAAAGGTCTTTAAACTCAGGATAAACTTTAATTTTTTAAGCGATGTGGAGTTTAAAGAGAGGTTTTGACTTGTCTTGTTTTGACAAGGAATCGGAATATGCGCCAAACAAAATATTTTTATTTAATATAATTTCATCTAATATACACAATTTAATTTTTCACTCCTCATCTCGTTTCGAAAGCATCTTGAAAAAGCAAAGACAAGCACCCGTAAATAACAATGAGGTTACGGAACGTATGATAACCTCTCTCATAACCACTCTTTTTTTCAACAGTTTTTTGTCCCTGCCAACACCGTGACGGACAGCAGGCTAATATTTTCGCATCTAGATTTGTAAAACTCCTCTGATATTATTAGTGGCTTGTGAAATATTGTGCAACAGAAAATATTAGTACTAGTAATATTAGAACTTGTAGACTTGTAAAATTGACTAATAGCATTCGCACTTTGAATTAAACCTTTCGCGAATTGAATTAGACTTTCCGCAAAATGAATTAAACTTTTCCCAAAATGAATTAAACTTTTCGCAAATTGAATTAAACTTTTCGCAAATTGAATTAAACTTTCTGCAAATTGACCTTAGGCGAATCTGTTGTTTTAATCAGGACAAAATGTAAAACTTCAACAAAATGTGTATATTGTAACAAATTGTGCAAGTGACGGAACGAGCACAAAAATTGTAGATTCAAACATAATCCAGCACCTCATGAAGTTAATCTGAAGGTAAATTATTTATTAATTAATAACAAAACTGAGCTCGCAACGTATTCATCTATAGTTGAAATTTTATATATATAATTTATAGGCATTAGCAAGAAGACTTCTAAAAGCAAAAGGTGATGGAGAGGTTGTCCAAGAGCAGCAGTCGGGAGCAGCAGAAATATATCCATTACGTAATTTGCACAAATGCTGAGCCGTCCTATGAGGATAACTTTAGTACCTAGCAACAGGGAGGGGTCAGTGTTCCTACATATATATATAGGTATGTATGTGTCATTCCAGACGATAACTCTCGATAGAATTGAGATAAAAACTTTGTTCTTTCGCCAAAAAATCAAGCATTTCAAAAGAAAGGATGAGTTCGTTGGACAACACTTTTTGAGCACATTAAATTGGTCAAATTTCAAAAAATGTACTTAAAAAATTACAAAAAATGACAAAAAAAGGCTAAACATCGGTGTTTTTATTATTTTTTTAAGCAGATTATTGCTTAAATAAAGTTTATTAATTATAAAATAATGTTATTGATCTTTTCACGTATGTAGGTTTAATTCAATTTGCGGAAAGTTTAATTCAATTTGCGAAAAGTTTAATTCAATTCGCGAAAGGTTTAATTCAAAGTGCGAATGCTATATATTACGAAGCTATTGTGCAACAGGGCCCATGAGGGATAGCTGCGACTCCACAGAGGGACACAAATTCTTTGAATTTAAGCATCTGTGGGCTCACATGTATAATGTATTGGTTAAGTTTTTTAAATGTTATTAAATTTATTTATTTATTGATGAGTATATTTCCTTTTGTTTATTTTCTTGTTGTGCCAAATAAAAGAGCTTGAATTTTTGGCAGTTTATTTTCCTACTGTCTCTCTAACTCTATTCATTGGGACGTATTGGGGGTGTTGGAGGTCTCACCTGACGATGTGGAGCGACGTGACATAATCGATGACGACGTAGCGGGGCGTGATGTACTTGGCAGGCGCCAGCCCGAACTCAGCTTCCCCTCGCTGGACCTGCCCGACCATCCCTGACCAGCTCCCGTTCCCGAAGGGGTCGCCCCAGGCGTCCGTCAGGACGTAGCTCATCCTGCGAGTCACAGTCAAAGCAATTTTTATTGATCATTCAGACAAAGACACAACCCCCCCCCCCCCCCCCCCCCCCCCCCCCCCCCCGAAACCGTAATTTTTGGGGTAATTTTTTTTAGCATGGAACATGTTTTAGCCGTCACCTAACTGGGCAAAAACGTGACGGAACCGTGGAACGAAAGTAGCGCGGGATTTTTACTTTCCCAACATCCCAACAGAGTGGAAAGTAATGTCCATTTTAGCGAATTTTTGAAGAAAATTAAGCTATTGCTCTCGCCTCAAAATTTGTAGAATGTGAATTTTTGAAAAACATTTATGCAGAAATCCATTTTAGACTATTCTGAATCATATTCTGAAGTTTAACGCATTTTTTTATGTATGTATGTATATATGTATGTATGTATGTATGTATGTATAATACATGTTGTTGCGGGGGTAGGGTAACCGGAGGTGTTTTTATCTCTTCGGAGCTCCTCCATATCCCTACCCAAGTCATGGTCATACGTCCCCGTCGTGCAACCTGGGCACATCTTCGGGTTGAAATTTTTTTAAATGTAGTCAACAATTTCAAAATAGCCTGTTTTTTGCGATTTGTTGTGCGAAATAATTTTTTCAGCATACTAACATGTGGTATATTCGGAATCAGCGTAAAATTTCCTATAAGAATATGTATCAAGTTTTTAAAAATTTCAAAGTTGAAAAATCAGTCAAAAATCGAAATAATGCCGTTCGCTAGTTGTAAAAATCGGTAATATTTGCATGAAACATTGTCCAAATTCAGATTGAACTACTCTTATGGAAGTATCCCTGTATAACTAATCCTATAACCATGCTGTTTAAAACGTAAGTAGTAGGTGCTTAAAAAAAAAAAAAATGTAATCACAACTGATGAGTTTACTCTGTGCATGTGTTAATAATTTGATTCCATGTTTGTCTATCAAAATCATAAACTAAAATTTCTCAACACGATCAATAGCGACTGAAATGTCGGAGATTTCTTCAAAAATTCGCTCATGGGGTCATGCTGCATGACTGGACTTTTTATTTTTTAATATCCCAAACAGAGCGGAATGTGATGTCCACATTTACATTCCCAACATCCCAACAAAGTGGAAATAATGTCCATTTTTACTTTCCCAACATCTCAACAGAGTGGAAAGTAATGTCCAGTTTTACTTTCCCAATAGAGTGGAAAGTAATGTCCATTTTTACTTTCCCAACATCCCAACAGAGTGGAAAGTAATGTCCACTTTTACTTTTAATTTAATTAATTTTAATTAATTTAATTTAATTTAATCCACTTGTAATTTGATGTCGTAGTTTTAAATTCATTTACATTTAAGAATAAGCGGGAAGAAAGCATGTTCCATATTTTAGAATTTTAGTGGAAGGCTCAAGGCGGAAAGTAACCGGGGGTCCAGGGAGGTGAAGCCCATCTGGCGGGGTCAAGGGGGCGGCCCAAAGGGCCGAGTTATATATATTTTTTTAATCTGCTTTTAGCGATTTTTTTGAAGAAAATTAAGCTATTGCTCTCGCCTCAAAATTTGTAGGATGTGAATTTTTTAAAACATTTTATGCAGAAATCCGTTTCAGGCTACTCTGAATCATATTCTGAAGTTTAACGCATTTTTTTATGTATGTATATATGTATGTATGTATGTATATATGTATGTATGTATGTATTTGTCATTCCAGACGATAACTGTCCGTAGAATTGTGCTAGAAACTTCAAACAAATTTTAAAATGTTAAGGACACAAAACGAAAGTTCAAGTTCGTTGGCCAACATGATCGGATAACATCTTCGGGTTGAAATTTTCAAAAATGTAGTCAAAAATTTCAAAATAGCCTGTTTTTTGCGATTTGTTGTGCGAAATAATTTTTTCAGCATACTAACATGTGGTATATTCGGAATCAGCGTAAAATTTCCTATAAGAATATGTATCAAGTTTTCAAAAATTTCAAAGTTGAAAAATCAGTCAAAAATCGAAATAGTCGAAGATTTCTTCAAAAATTCGCTCATGGGGTCATGCTGCATGACTGGACTTTTTTTTGTACTTTAGTCCTTTCCCTATATTCAAAATGAGATTTCTCCACTTCAGACCATCGTTTTGTCATTTTAAAAATATGATTTGGAATCGTTAGAGTCCCCTCTTTCTCATCGATGACATTTGAAACATCCTAAAATTGATTTATGTTTCTAAATGTGGTTTGAAAAAGTTGGGGGGGCAATTGCGGGAATTGCGTGAAATGGGTACTCTTGGAGCGGAATCGCGCCCGTTTGCGCGCACTTAAAAAATCGAGTGATGGGTCATTTCATCATGAAATTTCACGTAAAATTCAAATCTGCGATAAAAAATGGGGGGGGGTTACTCTTAAAATAACGAAGTTGTGGTAAATTGCGCATGATTGTATCTTAAAAAAATAAAAATGCAGAGTCAAATTTTTTTTAACCAATGAAGTAAGGTTTTGAAGGGGATCTTTGTCTGGTGGAACACCCTGTATACCAAAACTCACTTCATAAGGCGATTTCGATAAAACTAATTTATTACAGTATGCTACAATCTGTACTTCAATATGGCATAATTGCTTGGGGTGGGACATTCTCAACCCATATTAATAAATTACATGTACGCCAAAAAATCATTGTAAAAATTATGCTGTCTTTACCGATTAGGACTCCATCAAACAATGTATTTAATATCGCTAAGCTATTTACTATAAGGCAATTATATATTAAAAATTTACTTCTGCAATTCCATAAGGATCCACAAATAATAGGTTCACAACGTAACCCAATGTATACAACAAGGTACGTAGCCGCAGGAAATGTAATTGCACCCAGACCAAGACTAACGTTGTCAACTCACAATCCGAAATTCATTATTTACATTATCCACAGAGCGCTAGAGGGCCATATGAAAAATGCTCAAAGTTTCACAAGACAAAACTACAAAAAACATATTTTAACCTGGCTTGTAGAAAAGGGGGAAGCGGGATGTGAAACTGTTTTAAGCAGTATTTATGTACAGTGATTATTTTAGAAAATTATTATAAGAACATCATATACATAACATTATATTTTTAAGTACCGTTTGTATCATAGAATAGATAGATTGTAGGACATGAGCGAATCACCAAGACCTTCCCCAACAACACGGGCCAAGCCTATCGTTGGGAAAGAAATCGAAGTGAGTAGCTTAAGTTGTTAAATTTGTACCATATCTATAAAATGAATTTGTATGATTAAAATAAATAAATAAATAAAATAAAAAATAAAAATAAAAAAATTTATACTTTCCTAAACAAACGTAACAGCCGAACATAATATATGAAGACCTATGATGAAATTATTGTATTGCAGTATTATAGTATACCTATATTGTAGTATTGTAATCGGGATATTAATCCCGTTAATACAGCAAAAAATAAATAAATTTTCAGGATTTCCCTGACTTTTCCAGTTGAGGGCCACCCTGGTCTATAAACATTGGCTCAATACAAAGAAACTGCCTATAAACTAGAAATAACTTATTTATTTTAGCAATTCCTCCAAACCAGTCTTACGTGAAGCGGCACCTACAGATATCTACTAACTTACGTGTAGTTGTAGTACTCGGCCATATGAAGGAAAAGCGAGAGACCATATCGGCGAACCATGTCGGAGCCAGCGGCAAAAGATCGGTCCAACAGCGGCTCTAGAAGGTTGGATTTGTTAAACTTGATGTCGATCATCTGTTGGGCCAATTTTTACCTTCGAAATAACTTCATCAGACCTTTGCTCATAATATATGTATTCGATAATACAGCTAAAGGCAGATTATAAAAACTACTTTATGGTCCATAATGTAAAATGCGAGGATAAATTTTGATGTTGGCAATATTGTTATCTACTTAAAGTGAAAACAATTTTTCCGCTACTAATTAGTAGATTTGGAAGCAAAACAATTTTCTAGTCATGACCATTTAAGGCAAACATCACCAATGTTAGTGATGGTTTTATAGTGATATATATATATATATATATATATATATATATATATATATATATATATATATATATATATATATATGTCGCAGTCATTTTGTCAAATCCGTCATTTTACTAAATGCCTAGGCAAACTGTCAAATATTCGTTTTTGTTGGAAGAAAACACACATTTGACAGATTGCCTAGGCATTTAGTAAAATGACTAGGCAATTAGTTAAATGACTAGGCTCTTATCTATACAGGGTGGATGGAGATCAGTGTGAAATTTTTTTTTTTGTAAAACTACATCGAAAATGGAGTAGAATGCCGCCAGAGTGGGGGTCCTATCTCAGTCCATTGGATAGTTATGATTTTTTTAGTGTTTTCACGGTCAACTCCGACCTCAAGTCATGAAATCGAGTTTTCTGGAACACTGAAGCGTCCATTTTAATTTTATTATACATTTTCGGATTCAGCATTAAATTTCCTATAAGATAAACATAATTTAAACCTTATAACATTTCGATAACTCTGTTCACAATCGCAGTGAAAGGGAAAATTTGAAAAATTTGAAATTTTTCGATAAAATTCGAAACAGAGCCGACGTTCCAAAAATAGGCCAAGAAGTTGTCAAATCTCATAAAAACTTCCTCATTTCATGAGCTTTCCAACGGTATACTCAATTTCAGGATTACGACATTTTTTCTTTGAGAAATTAAGTTTCAAATACAAAAAACCAAGGTGGGGGCGTCAATCTTGGTAGGGAAGGGGGTGCAAGGAGTTAACTCACGTTCTCATTTCCTCCAGCTCCTGGACGTTGACCTTTACGAATAAACACTGATCTGGCTACACTTGTTTAAACAGCAATGAATACATTTCGCCGTTTTGGGGACAGTTGACGTTTGACCATGGCTGAGTTTAGTGTTCGGGAGTACGCAGAAATGCATTATGTCTACGGCTTGTGTAACGGAAACGCACTTGCAGCGCGAAGGGAGTACCGAACTCGATACCCAGATAGGCGTTGTCCCAGTCACGCAGTGTTCACGAGGCTGCACCAGCTTTTATTAAACACAGGCTCAGTAATGCGATCGCGAAGGGAAGATGCATCAACCGTTGGTGTTGAAGAATTTATTCTTGATCGTGTTTTGGGTGACCCCACTATCAGCGCTCGAGAAATAGCTGCGGAGATAGGTGCTTCTCATTAGTATGTACTTAGGGTTCTACATAAAGAAAACTACCACCCGTATCATTTTACTCAAGTGCAAGCTTTAGAAGAGACCGATTTCACCCTACGTGAAGAATTTTGCAGGTGGATCCTCGAGAGGGACATTGTGGAATACCACGCTCTCAGGAATATTCTGTGGACTGATGAGTCTCTTTTTACTAGAGAGGGGGTATTCAAAACCCATGATATGCATGTCTGGTCTTCACAAAATCCACATGCATCTCGAGAATCCTCATTTCAACGACGTTTCTCTGTTAACGTGTGGGCTGCTGTAGTCGGGGATAAACTGATAGGACCTCATTTTCTCCCACGAAACTTGAATGGAGTGACTGATTTGGAGTTCCTCCAAAACGATTTACCGATCCTGTTGCAAGATCTTCAACCTCAAACTCTTCAACAATTGATTTACCAACAAGATGGGGCCCCACCGCATTATTCTACGGCAGTGAGAACATGGCTATCAGAACGGTTTTCCACATGGATAGGGCGAGGTGGTACCATTGCGTGGCCGCCGAGGTCCCCTGATCTCAACCCCATGGACTTCTTCGTTTGGGGATTTTTGAAACAAGATGTCTACAAAACGCAGGTGAACACCGAAGAAGAGTTGAAGGGAAACATTGTAGCAGCAGCTCAAAAACTTCAGGAGAAGTTAACACTCTCAGTTACTGTGGGAGCTATTCGAAAACGAGCTAGGTTATGCATTCGTAACAGGGGACGTCAGTTCGAACAAATGTTAACCTAAATTCATTTTTGTTTGTTGTAATTTGCAGGTTTTTTAACAGAAAATAAGAATAAAGAAACAGAAAGAAATGAGAACGTGAGTTAACTCCTTGCACCCCCTTCCCTACCAAGATTGACGCCCCCACCTTGGTTTTTTGTATTTGAAACTTAATTTCTCAAAGAAAAAATGTCGTAATCCTGAAATTGAGTATACCGTTGGAAAGCTCATGAAATGAGGAAGTTTTTATGAGATTTGACAACTTCTTGGCCTATTTTTGGAACGTCGGCTCTGTTTCGAATTTTATCGAAAAATTTCAAATTTTTCAAATTTTCCCTTTCACTGCGATTGTGAACAGAGTTATCGAAATTTTATAAGGTTGAAATTATGTTAATCTTATAGGAAATTTAATGTTGAATCCGAAAATGTATAATAAAATTAAAATGGACGCTTCAGTGTTCCAGAAAACTCGATTTCATGACTTGAGGTCGGAGTTGACCGTGAAAACACTAAAAAAATCATAACTATCCAATGGACTGAGATAGGACCCCCACTCTGGCGGCATTCTACTCCATTTTCGATGTAGTTTTACCCAAAAAAAAATTTCACACTGATCTCCATCCACCCTGTATAATGACTAGGTCTTGTGATCAATGTGATTATAGAGCTGCTCAGACTAGTCACCTGAAAACTCACAACAAACAAAGTTGGAACAGACGGACAGGAAAACGCACTGCAAAATGTATTTCAGCTGCAAAGGTACCTCAATTACATCGTACGTGCGGAGCAAGAAGTACTGTTGTTGGGTCTTGGACGATGTTTAGGTTTTCATATTTTGCAATTCGGTAATTTTAGCATTCAATTCGTGTTCCGTCCACGGTTTTTGGCGCGGTTTATCGACAAAATACGCGTCCATTTCGCGATAAAAGAGGTGTTCGTGGTTCATGTTGAAAGGAGCGAAGTGTTCAGAGGCAGCCGGAAATCTGATTAGGACACGGAATATCAGAACATCTATACTATTTATAAGAATGAAACTCCGTCTGTCTGTCCATGCTATGCACGGCCAAACGGCTGAGTGGGGGGAGTCTACGAGTGGGGGGATCTTCTTGGGATTTTCCGAAAGGGGGAGCGAGCGAATTTAAAATTTTCTAATCCCAGCCGAACCATGGGCCGTAGGGCGGGAGGGGGGTCGAAGTAAGAATTAATGTGCGCTTTTTGGACTTCCCCGCTTCCCCTACCCCTCTAAACGGCCGTTGACAATTCCGGAAAAATACGGGTTTCGTAGGTTTTTGAACGAGGAAGACGACGGCGCGATCGGATCGCGAAAAAAGTATCGGGAAATGCGTTAAAAAAATGCGAGAGTACGGACCGTGTTTTTTCGAAAAGTCCGGCGAAAAACTACTTTTTTTCCCATTAAAATATACCCCGTAAAGGTACGTTTTTCGGAACGGTTTTCGCGGGCGAAATACAGCTTTGATCCCGCCGAATCTGAATCCAAAATCGGATATCGAAAAAAGTGATGTGAAGTCGGTCAAAATGCGAGCAGAAGCGAGGGAAGCGTTTAATATGAGAAATTATATGTGCCCCGGACGCGAGAAGGCTCTAGGAAGACATGTTTGGGGTTCGATGACAATGTGGCGAGCAGGTACACATAGGTTGCGAGGCATAGGTTGCGAGCCAGGCCTACGCACTTACGTCTTGAAGGGACTCGATGTCTCATTTCAACGGAATAAATACGGGTTTTGCCCTACTCATATACAGATATACCTTGCGAGCGAAGGGACTCGAAGTTCGCTCTTGGCCTCTTGCGAGCTATTCATAAAGGTCATATAACGGTCGCTAATGATGCCCTAACACCCTTTGGGGTTCCAAATCCCAAGAGGTGCAAATTCGTAGGTAGTTTTAGCTATTCACATGTCGGAATATGCAGCAATACCTTGCGAGCGAAGCGAGCAACATCCCCAAATAAACTTTTTTGTGGTTCCACGTAGTTTTATTTTGTTTGTAAGAATTTCCAACAGAAAAAAACGTCTGCCAAGTTGGGTGGGCAGTATAACTTCCTCGAGCGAGCGAAGCGAGCAGCATCCCCTACAGAAGTTAAACCTACCCTTAGAGATCTACCGTTTGCGAGCGATGCGAGCAACATCCCCTACATGCCATACTTTGCGAGCGAAGCGAGCAACATTTCCTACATGCCACACTTTGCGAGCGAAGCGAGCAACATTCCCTACATACCACACTTTGCGAGCGAAGCGAGCAACATTCCCTACATACCACACTTGGCGAGCGAAGCGAGCAATTTAATGGGGGGTCCGGGGGGCTTGCCCCCCGGCTGGACGTGGAGGCGAGCGAAGCGAGCCAGAGCGGCTAGTAATGTATAAAGAATTGGCTTTATCGGCTTGAACTTTGTTGAAGTTGATACGACGCCGTTAATTGTGACCTGTTCCAAGTCGATAGCGAGATGTCAGAATTGACGAAAAACATTTCACCGTACACTATTTCGGTGAAGGTTCGTCGACTGAGAAAAAATGCAAACACTGTGATAACTTCACAGAAACAACAATATTGTAACGTTCGTCGATGCCCTTGTAAAAGAAAAAAAAAAAAAAGTCCAGTCATGCAGCATGACCCCATGAGCGAATTTTTGAAGAAATCTTCGACATTTCAGTCGCTATTGATCGTGTTGAGAAATTTTAGTTTATGATTTTGATAGACAAGCATGGAATCAAATTATTAACACATGCACAGAGTAAACTCATCAGTTGTGATTACATTTTTCTTTTTTTTTTTAAAGCACCTACTACCTACGTTTTAAACAGCATGGTTCTAGGATTGGTTATACAGGGATACTTCCATAAGAGTAGTTCAATCTGAATTTGGACAATGTTTCATGCAAATATTACCGATTTTTACAACTAGGGAACGGCATTATTTCGATTTTTGACTGATTTTTCAACTTTGAAATTTTTGAAAACTTGATACATATTCTTATAGGAAATTTTACGCTGTTTCCGAATATACCACATGTTAGTATGCTGAAAAAATTATTTCGCACAACAAATCGCAAAAAACAGGCTATTTTGAAATTTTTGACTACATTTTTGAAAATTTCAACCCGAAGATGTAATCCGATCATGCTGGCCAACGAACTTGAACTTTCGTTTTGTGTCCTTAACATTTTAAAATTTGTTTGAAGTTTCTAGCACAATTCTACGGACAGTTATCGTCTGGAATGACACATACATACATACATATATACATACATACATATATACATACATATATACATATATACATATATACATACATAAAAAAAATGCGTTAAACTTCAGAATATGATTCAGAATAGCCTGAAACGGATTTCTGCATAAAAATTTTTCAAAAATTCACATTCTACAAATTTTGAGGCGAGAGCAATAGCTTAATTTTCTTCAAAAATTCGCTAAAATGAGTTAAACTTCAGAATATGATTCAGAATAGCCTGAAACGGATTTCTGCATAATTTTTTTTCAAAAATTCACATTCTACAAATTTTGAGGCGAGAGCAATAGCTTAATTTTCTTCAAAAATTCGCTAAAAAAAAAAAAAAAAAAAAAAAAAAAAAAAAAACACTGCTTTGCTTGCTACAATATTATTCTAAAACATGGAAAAGAAATTAAAGTCCTATTAAGCACTAGATATTCACGACCTCATTCGTTTAACGATTTGCCGGACCCCTACCCGTCATTTAGTTAAACGCCTAGTCATTTTAATAATTGCCTAGTCATTTTACTAAATGCCTAGGCAATCTGTCAAACGTGTGTTCTCATCCAACAAAAACGAATATTTGACAGTTTGCCTAGGCATTTAGTAAAATGACGGATTTGTATATATCTACAGATGATAAACCTACTTTATGACACGAAAATTTTGTAATCGATTTTCAATTTTCCTAGAAAATGAAGACATTGCAGTGGATCGAAAAATATTTAAATTATAATTTTCCGAAATTCCCTCAATCGAAATACGTTTTGAGGTAGGTATTAGGTATTCTAAAACGAATCCTGAAGTTTGCGCTTTTTTATATACATATCCATATATATATTCTATACATAAAATTATATAAAAATATATATACCTAATAAATATGAAAAATATGTAAATAATAAAATATATATTTATCCGATAGTAAAAAATGTATTATAAATATATATTATAAAAATATATTTAAAAATATAAAAAAATATATAAAATTCTTCAAGGATTCGTTTTGGAACAGCTACCTCAAAACGGATTTCGATTATAGAAATTTCGGAGAATTATAATATAAAAATTTGTCGACCCTTCGCCATATCTTCATTTTCTAGGAAAATTGAAAATTCGGTAATAAAATTTTATTGTCATGGCCATTTGGGGGTTGAAACTGTTCAAGGAGAGAGTCGTCACTGATTTGGTATCCACGGTGGTCCGCTGACTGATTCAAGGCCGTCTGAAATGCCGACGAAAACTGACTACAAGGCGGTGTTCTGGAACCTTGTACGAGTAGAAATTGACCCCCCGGGAAATCCGGGATGATCGTTTACTCGTACAAGTCGCAAATCAAACGATTGGTGCAGTTATTTAACCTGGAAGATGAAAAAACGTGTTACCTTTTGGTTGTTTTTTTTTCTTGATGGACGGGCTGGGATGAGAAAACAAATAAAAACACGGCGGCTGTATAAAACGACTAAGACTTCCTAATCTCATTGAATAGTTGAACTCTGTCTCTCATCAACGCGTTGGAAATTGTTTTGACTGAAGAAAATGAGTTAGTTCGTCCATTCACTCTGTGACGGTGGGGTCGTTTCGAAAAAGGGCAAGAGCGTGCATCCGCAGTCGAGGGAGCCACTTCGAAAACACAAAATTGGGAGTTGCATTTGAAGCAATAATGTAAATGTAAAAGTAAATTTGTTTTCTCTTCTTCCAGGAGTGATTTTCATTCGCAATTGCATTTTTTCCGTTGCCGAGTTTTTATTTGTTTTTTCATCCCAGCCCGTCCATAAAGAAAAAAACAACCAAAAGGTAACACGTTTTTTCATCTTCCAGGTTAAATAACTGCACCAATTTGAAAGGAAATTTCAAAAGCGACTCCATCGTTTGAAAGCTCTTTAAATGAAGAATAAATTTGTGAGGTTTAATAAGTCTCAAGATTATTTATTGGGAGACAGTACAGCTTCGAAGATTTTCGGGAAACTTAGTTTTATAATTTTCTCACGTTTGAACAAGGATTATGGTTTAAGGATTGAACTTCTGAAGATCTAGAGAACAGTATTCTTATACGAAATTTAACGCTGATTTCAGATATGTGGTCAAAAATTGAAAAAACTGTATCGATAGTGGAGAAAATGAGGTTTTTATGGTCTAAAACGTGTTTTTGTCGAAAAAACTGTAAAAAAAGTCCAGTCGTGCAGCATGACCCCATGAGCATGACATACATACATACATACATACATGCATACATACATACATATATACATACATACATAAAAAAATGCGTTAAACTTCAGAATATGATTCAGAATAGCCTGAAACGGATTTCTGCATAAATATTTTTCAAAAATTCACATTCTACAAATTTTGAGGCGAGAGCAATAGCTTAATTTTCTTCAAAAATTCGCTAAAATCATATCTCGGCAACGGGTTGAGATAAAAAAGTGCGGTTGGTGGCATTCTACCCCATTTAGGGTCTAGTTTCACCCAGTTTTTTTTTACTGAGTCCATAATTTAGGTTGTTACAACACCCGAAAACTGAATGTTTGATTTGCGTTTTGTACGAGTAAACGATCAGCTCGGATTTCCCGGGGGGTCAATTTCTACTCGTACAAGGTTCCGGAACACCGCCTTGCAGTCAGTTTTCGTCGGCATTTCAGACGGCCTTGAATCAGTCAGCGGACCACCGTGTACCATAAGGCTCGTGTTGAAGCGGTATCCATGGAAATCCATTTTCGTCGCCTCGAGGACGTCCGGATCCGCGTTGCGCGGTACGTCCTCCGCAACGAACGGCGCTTTGAAATGGATGCGGGAAATTCTGACGATCCGCACGTCGTCTTGTGACGTCTCGTCGTCGCCGCTGGCTGCCACGACGTCTCTGGCCATCACGACTGCCGATCCGTCGCTGTCAGCTTCCAACCTCGTCGGCTTGAGCGCTGTCAGAGTCTCGTCCAAGTCGTCTGTCAGAAACATCCACCGGTACGTGGCGTTGAAGAGGTCCCCGCTCTGCACATGATAATCAGTTCTCAGCATGTGAATCAATCAATCAATCCATCAGTCAATTACTCTGTCTACACTAATATACAGGGTAATAACCCGAAAAATACCCCGCTAGAACCGAATTTTACCCTTTAGCTAACTATTTTTACCCCTAAAAATACATAACATTTATACCTTTTTCGAGTCAAATTCAAGATTTTTCGAATCAAATTCAAGATTCTTCGAGTCAAATTCAAGGTTTTTCGATTCAAATTCAAGGTTTTTCGATTCAAATTCAAGGTTTTTCACATCAAATTAAAGGTTATTCGATTCAAATTCAAGGTTTTTCACATCAAATTAAAGGCTTTTCACATCAAATTAAAGGTTTTATATTTCAAATTAAAGGTTTTCATTTTCAAATTAAAGGTTTTCATTTTCAAATTAAAGGTTTTGTAGTATGCGATTTTGAACTAGGTATAACATTTGGCTCAACATTCAGATGGCGAATATTTGTAAGTGTGGATTTCACCACCTCCGATTAAGGTTCGGCTAACTGGTAAACCGGAGGCTAAAAGGCCAAAATTGAGGCTATGGAGGCTAAAAACTGAGGCTAAACCCTTAAGCGGAGGTGGTGAAATCCACCATAAGGGTGGCTAGTTTCCGCAAGCAGAAGGGATTAAAAGGTTGTTACTTCATTATGTGCAGCGAATTCCTTCGTTATGTAATAATCCACACTCCGGTCGCGCGTTTGCCGTATCGCAGCCCAAAAGTTTTCTCAGATTCCGTTGTAATTTTGTTGCATCATGAATAGCGATTCTGACGAGAATGTCTCCCGCCAACCTAGCCGCCAAAGAATTCGTAGTTCCAGTGAAACGGACACTTCTTTAGACAACGCTGTGCCGTCTCGTGTTCGTCGACCTAGAGGTAATTATGAAAAGTATTCGAAAGACCAAAAAGTGATGTTTCTGAGGTTGTACGAGGAGGGTCGGTCCATTAAAGAGGCTGCTACAATATCAGGTTTGAAGGTAAACACTGCCTACTACCTAGTTACGCAGTACAAGCGAAATGAGAGCGAGCTGGTAATGCGACCCAGAGGCGGTTCACGCCTTACGTTGTTAACACCCGAGGTGCTTCAGGCAATTGAGGTTGCAACCGAAGAAAATCCAGCACGCACGTTGAAGGAAATTCAGCGCGTTCTATCTTCAAGAAATGTAAATTTGTCAATAACGACCATCAACAAAGGGTTAAACTTCGTTGAAAATTACGCTGAAACAATCACATAAGGAAGTTGATCGCATGAATTGTAACGCAACGAAAGAACAAAGGAAGGAATATGCCACAAGATTCAATACGTGGGCACCAAGGGAGAGAGGACATATGGTTTTCATTGATGAGTCCGGCTTCAATTTGCACCTTCGCCGAAGTCAGGCACGTTCAAGAAGGGGTTCACGCGCTGTGGTTCCTGTTCCAACCGTGAGGGGGAGAAACTCTACTCTGATCGTGGCCATGAATAACCAAGGCATTGTGCACCATAAAATCTTATCACTTGGGAACTGCAATGCAAGTGAATTCTGTATATTTTTGACAGAGCTAGTCGCAAAGCTCCCCGACACAAACAGGTCCTACTTAATTATGGATAATGCGCGTATCCATCACGCTGATATTGTGAAACGTCGGATTGAAGAACTCTGCGTTGATGTGAAGGACCTCCCTCCGTATTCACCCCAGCTGAACCCAGCCGAGAAGGTATTTTCTAAAGTAAAATTATTTGCCAGAAATGTTCTCAGCGAAGGGCGTAATGAGCTTAGTTTGTGCGACGTAATAAGTCTAGGTGTAGCAACAGTCACCAGTACCGATTGCGCAAATTACGTCATGGACATGATGCTAATTCTTCCAGAGGCAGCAGCAGGCGTCGATTTGCATTGAACTTATTGTGAAAAGTCAAAGTACAGTTCATACTTTTTTTCTGTTCCCAATTGTTTCTTGTCAATACCTACCACCTCTTGAAAACGTTGTTCTATGTAATATTTATAGTTCAAAATCGCTTACTAAATAACCTTTAATTTGAAAATGAAAACCTTTAATTTGAAAATGAAAACCTTTAATTTGAAATATAAAACCTTTAATTTGATGTGAAAAGCCTTTAATTTGAAATATAAAACCTTTAATTTGATGTGAAAAGCCTTTAATTTGATGTGAAAAACCTTGAATTTGATTCGAAAAACCTTGAATTTGATTCGAAAAACCTTGAATTAGACTCGAAAAACCTTGAATTTGACTCGAAAAAGGTATATCATACTAAAAAGCACTCAAATGTTTAATTTAAAGCCTTAAACTTGTGTTAAAACGAGGTTTCGTAGATATGCAAGTGTTAACATTTGATTCAGCGTAAAAAAAATACGTGAAAACCGACCCCAAACTCGTGTTTTCAAAAAAGGTCATTCTTTTTAAAAAAAAAAAAAAAAAAAAAAAAAAAAAAAAAAAAAAAAAAAGGTTTTTCAACATTGAAACATAGTTTTCTACCCTAATTATCAAAGTAAAAGTTGACTACACCGTTAGAAAGGTGATATTTCAGCGCAGTTTTTACCCTTCTTACATCATGAAAAAATATAGGTTCTCATAGTTCAATTTCCGATTGGAAAGACTCGAGGTGTCGCAAATTGGGTAAGATTTTCTTTTCAGAGTCCGATAGGAAATTTATTGCTCTTTACAACGGTTCCGTCGAATTTGAATTTTACACTGCAAATTGAGAGAGTTATGATCGTTTTTGTGACAAAAAGTAAAAAAGTCCAGTCATGCAGCATGACCCCATGAGCGAATTTTTTAAAGAAATCTTCGACATTTCAGTCGCTATTGATCGTGTAGAGAAATTTTAGTTTATGATTTAGGGTCTGCGTGCTAGTACGTACATAAATAGAACTTCTTCATAATTTCATGGCTGATATTTTCTAAGCCACAGTCAGTATTAAAGCTACATCAAGTCCAAAAACAGTTGAGCGTAAAACATTCAAGAGATCGACCGAGAGAATCGGACGGAATATTTCACAGAGTAAACTCATCAGTTGTGATTACACTTTTTTTATTTTTTTATTTTAACAAGCACCTACTACCTACGTTTTAAACAGCGTGGTTCTAGGATTTTTTATACAGGGACACTTCCATAAGAGTCGTTAAATCTGAATTTGGACAATGTTTCATGCAAATATTACCGATTTTTACAACTAGCGATCAGCATTATTTCGATTTTTGACTGATTTTTCAACTTTGAAATTTTTGAAAACTTGATACATAGGACATTTTACGCTGATTCCGAATATACCACATGTTAGTATGCTGAAAAAATTATTTCGCACAACAAATCGCAAAAAACAGGCTATTTTGAAATTTTTGACTACATTTTTGAAAATTTCAACCCGAAGATGTAATCTGACAACGAACTTGAACTTTCGTTTTGTGTCCTTGACATTTTAAAAAATTGTTTGAAGTTTCTAGCACAATTCTACGGACAGTTATCGTCTGGAATGACACATACATACATACATACATATATACATACATACATAAAAAAATGCGTTAAACTTCAGAATATGATTCAGAATAGCCTGAAACGGATTTCTGCATAAATTTTTTTTCGAAAATTCACATTCTACAAATTTTGAGGCGAGAGCAATAGCTTAATTTTCTTCAAAAATTCGCTAAAACCGACACCAAACCTGTGATTTCATAAAAGATCATTTTTCAA
The DNA here is from genome assembly GCA_030762985.1 of Adelphocoris suturalis. Taxonomy (NCBI): domain Eukaryota; kingdom Metazoa; phylum Arthropoda; class Insecta; order Hemiptera; family Miridae; genus Adelphocoris; species Adelphocoris suturalis. Next base: position 14,580,546 of record CM061048.1, on the reverse strand, counting down.
GAAAACCCTCGATTTCATTTGGGTGATAAGATGTTTTTCAACTCTAAAACGCAGTTTCTTTCCCTAATTTGCAGAGTAAAAGTAAAATTTACAACACCGTTGGAAAGGTGAGATTTTTCAGCGCAGTTTTTATCGTTCTTGCATTATGAAAAAATATAGGTTCTCATAGTTCAATTTCCAATTGAAATGACTCAGGGTTTCCCAAATAAGGTAAAATTTGCTTTCCAGAGGGCTTTTTCATGTCTCAAACCTTAATTCTTAAGAATGCTCAGGCATCAGTCCGATAGAATTTATTGTTCTTTACAACGGCATCATCAAATTTGAATTTAAACAGCAAATTTAGAGAGTTATGACCGTTTTAGAGACCAAAGGTCAAAAACACGAAAAAAAATCATAGAAATTAAATTACTCGAAAACTAAGTGTTTAAGAAGAAATCTCTATGAGAAACTTTCGATCAGAAAGATGCTCTAAAATCGATCCCTGAAGTTATGGGAACTTGAGTTGAGACACCCTAGTAGTGTAAACCTGTACACTTACATTCAAAAGCTCATTAAAGTTGACGTCATCATCCTGGAGCTTTTTTTTTTTTTTTTTTTTTTTTTTTCATAATAAAGCACGAAAATAACTGAGATATGGTTGATTTTAAGCTCCAAACTGGCCTATCCTGAAGCTTTTCGTTTATTATTTCCAATAATAAGCCTATGTGATCGTGTAGCAAAAAATTTTTATAACCCCCCCTCAAACTTTGTCACTTTACGTTTCAAGGTGCGTAGAATCCAAATTTGAAATGTCCGTCCGCCGTCCGCCGTCCTGGCCATAAAAGTCCTGTAAGAATTTACTTAAAAAACCCGTTCTTTCGCACAAAGACTCCATTTGGGGTCTAGTTAGTCCTAACGTTTAACCATCTCGATCGCTTTACTCGCATATGGGCCGAAAGCTGGGCGAAAAGTGTCTTTTTCGAGGCTTTGAGTGTTAGACGTGTTTGACGCACGCCTGGCACGCTTGGCAGGGGGTCACGGTGGGAGGGGGTGAGCGGGGGGTGGAGTGAGAGGAGGCGCCGCGGCACCTTGTGGTGGCTGGAGTGACCAGGGGCGTAGCAGAGGGGTGTAGGAGAATGGATATTAATTTATTACTTTTACGTGTTATACCCATATAATCCACTGCGGCACCATGAGGTGGGTACAGCGTTCCTTCGAGGCATGAATATATGTTTTTTTTCTAGGTCATATATTATTTGTGTGTTTACTACCAATGCTTTTCCTACGCATATTTAATAACATATCCTCGCGACTTTTCGCACGTACTTAGATAATGATATTATTAAGGCCATACCTATTTGAATAGATAGGAGCTCAAACCGAGAAGTATAAACATGCGTATATTATTATAGAAGTATAGGTTGTGGCAACTCGAAATAGGACACGCCGAGGAGTCTGGACGGGCCTTATGACGTACGCAAGCCAACTAAAACTACGATCAAACTCAATTGAAAAAATAACAAACCTTTGTGAAATATTTTGCAGCGTTTTTCACTTAGAAACGGACACACACAGTAAAATTACATGATGCCTGCATTTTATTCAGTAAAAAAGAAAAAAAAAAAAAAAAGAAAAAAAACCATGGTCGGGAGCTGAAAAATGCATTAATTTGGCGCGCACTGGTGGTGTGGCCGCCAGCGAACAGGCGTATAAAAATCTCAATACGATGGTAAATGGCACCTCCTTCGGCCAATTTGTGTGTGCGTTTCGTGCATAATGGGGCAGGGGACAAAAATGCAAACCTTTAGCTTCAACACACAATATTGTAATACGAGCTTAACAAAATGCTCGTTGAGGTTTGATAGTTTGATGGGGAGCAAACAAAACATGGGTATTGACTGAGGTTCTCATTGGAATCCATCAGTGTGCGCCAAATTAATGCATTTTTCAGCTCCCGAACATGGTTTTTTGTTCCTTTTTTTACCAACTAAAAAGCAGGCATCATGTAATTTTACTGTGTGTGTGCGTTTCCAAGCAAAAAAGCTTCAGGATAGGCCAGTTTGGAGCTTAAAATCAACCATATCTCAGTTATTTTCGTGAGTTTTTATGCGAAAACACAGCTCCAGAATGATGACGTCAATTTTAATGAGCGTTTCGAATGTAAGTGTAGAGGTTCACACTACTCGTCCTGTATAATTATTAGTATTACAATACCTACCTTATTTAAAAACGTAAAACTCTCTGGGCAGGTCATGTCGAGGAAGATCCCCATCTTCTGAGGCTGGTGGTCGTCGACAGTAAAATCGATTGGCGAGGGTTCGCTCGACAGAATTCTCACATTCACGTTGATGTTTGCCGGGAACACCTCCCTCCACTCGGAAATCGCGTCTGAAAATCAGAGGATCGGTGGCCATAGAAAAAGTCAATGCGCGATTAAAAATGCAAATTCTTCTTGAATTCGCTTTTAGCGAATTCTTCTTGAAAATTTGAAAATTCGCTAAAATTTCGAAAAATTCCTATTCCTCGAGAATTTGTTCAACTCTCAATGGGTGTGCTTCCGAGAGGAAGCATTCAAATGTGGGATTTTACAAAGACTTAAATAAAATCAATCTCTAAGTTTCCTACTAAAATAGATACTTAATACACAGTAAGAGCACTAAATTTAAAAAAAAGGTAATGTAGGGTAAACAATGTTCTTTTGGGAACCTTATACCGAAGAATTATGGTTTTTTTCGCTGAAAGTACAAAATACACCTATTCTCTATAAAGAAATCGAATTTTAGGAAGTAGGTACCTATCAAGAGAAAAAGGGCTCTGCTCGTCCCACACTGGTCTACTCCATTACTATAATATAGAAATCTATTCTGAAAATGATAGCCTCGTCGTTTCGCTTCCCAAGAACTGTTCAAATCGCTCCCGGTTTTCACCATTAACCAATTATACCTAAAATCTGCACTCTGCTTCTTTCATAAGCACCCTGATTTTAGCATGAATATGCTTTAGCCGTGACCTAACTACCGAAAAATGTCCCACGAGAGTGCAGCGAAAGTAGCGCCAATAATTGTGATGATTTCCGCTTACAACCGAGTCGTTGCTAGGGATATGATACTTCGTCGTTTTTCATCCCACAAAATTCGTTGACCATTCGTTCGAAAGCTCTCGATTTATCCAACCATACTATATTAACTACTGCGAAGTGCGTGGCCAACAAGCTGAGTTATGAGCATGGTTATATGAATAATTGTTTACACACAGGTGATCATTCTCAATTATTGATATTGTGAACATGATTGCAACCGCTTGTTAATTTCTGATGATTTCATTGAGCTGGTGTTTCGATTATGTGATTCATAGCAGGTGATCCGAATATTGCGAGAACGGTTAGATTTGTGAAGCGGTGGTTAAATTATTTTAATAGGTACCTAATTTCTAACCTTTACACTATAGGAAGCTGTAATTTCGTATGTAGCCTCTTTCTATAATAAAGTGAATGTTTACTCGCGAGTTTCTATTAGTAGATCATCATCTCACAAGAGCTCAATCGTCGTGATCATTTCTATAATAAAGTGAATGTTTACTCGCGAGTTTCTATTAGGAGATCATCATCTCACAAGAGCTCAATGGTCGTGATCATTTCTATAATAAAGTGAGAGCGAGGAGCTAAAACATGATTCCATGTTTTAGGATTGATGGCAGAATGATAAACAGAGTTCAGAGGCCGATGGGGGGTCGGGTTCAGAGAATCGACGAGGAGTGAGTCGTGTACGGCTAAAGCATATTCATGTTTTTTAATTTTAGCCGTCAGGCTCAAAGGAACTGTGGCTTTTTTTCAACTACCCTCGTTACTTCGGCATATATATCACTCGCCCAACTACTCAAGCCACCATACCGGTCCCTCCCACCCGCTTATGGTCCACATCCCGTCATACTTATTATGTTTTCCCCTACATTCTTAGAGTTTTACCCAATAATCTCCAGACACCGGTAGAGCAATCTCGCTTAAACTATAAGAAAAAAATTTCGCATTTATTTGGTACACGCCACAATGTTCATTCTTGTTGTAACAGAGTTACCTCCTGAGAGGTCCATCAAGCTCCCGTCAGAGCACAAGAGAATAGCGTTGGCGGCGTCCCGTTGAGGAATCAATGGGAACCACGCGCTGTTCTCGATCATTTTAGACAGCTGGTTTGGCGTCGGATGGTTTTCTGGTGACAGGAATATCAACCTTCCCCGAACATGGCTCATTAAAAGCTATGACTACGGGTGGTATCTCTCTGACGGGATGCCTCTTTACCTCCTCTACCTTTTTATGAGGATTTAGGCCCCCATTGCACCTCTGGGGGGGGGGGGGGGGCACCTAATTTCCTTATATGGTAGCAGAGCGTGGTTTGGATTATGCACGGCTGACGCCTAGTAGTCCAATCCACTATTTTTTGGGGCGTTAATGTTTCAGAAGAAACATGGCCCGGGGTTCCAGAAGGAATTCCCATTATCACCCTTTGGTATATAAATAATTTCATTGGTCTTTGAATTATAATTTCTCTTTCATTCCCTTTTTATATTTTATATACCATATTTTATTTCAATTTTATGCCACCTGAGTGCACAATTTAAGTCCCCTAAGTTGGGCAAATTCATTTTATATTATTTTCTTTCAATTTTATGCCACCTGAGTATTGCTATAATGTCAATTACCAGGTAAGTGCGCCATTTAAGTCCCCATAGTTGGGCAATTTAATTTAAAAGTCCCCAATGTTGGGCAAATTAATTTCTATATATATTTTGATTTCCTTAAGGTATAAGTCTCCATAGTTGAGCATCCGTTTTGTCCCGATTGTTCAATGAAGATACTTCTTATGAAGCTTCATTGACAATCCAGTTTTAATTTCTATTCCCCCATCCAAAACGCCAATGCAGCTATTTATGATTGAATGAGCATTAGTTCTCAGCTATTCACTATTCCACCCAACTACCATACTTGATCTTCAATCAAGTATGTCTTTAAGGGGAGGAGTGTAACAGAGTTACCTCCTGAGAGGTCCATCAAGCTCCCGTTAGAGCAAAAGAGATAGCGTTGGCGGCGTCCCGTTGAGGAATCAATGGGAACCACGCGCTGTTCTCGATCATTTTAGACAGCTGGTTTGGCGTCGGATGGTTTTCTGGTGACAGGAATATCAACCTTCCCCGAACATGGCTCATTAAAAGCTATGACTAGGGGTGGTATCTCTCTGAAGGGATGCCTCTTTACCTCCTCTACCTTTTTATGAGGATTTAGGCCCCCATTGCACCTCTGGGGGGGGGGGCACCTTAATTCCTTATATTGTTTATTTTGTCTTACGCTGGAATAAATCTTTCATTCATTCATTCCTTTGTTCGATCACGATCTCAGTCTAGTTGTGCAACAAACCTTGATAATTTTGGATTTACCTTCAGAGTGGTTGTGGAGGGTGTTAAGAGCCGATTTTAATAAGCGCTTGCACATGCTACTATTCTTAACCGATTTTCGTGATTCATCCTTCGTTCGATCCCGATTCGTGTCTAACCGATCATTTCAGGCGCAGTCCTAGCTACCATTCTCAAACGATCTTGTCATAATTTTTTTGTTCAATGAAGAATCTGGTCATATTATGCAAAAAACCTCGGAAATTTCAAATTTATTATCGGTGGGATAAATGGAGGGGAAAATTCCTACAAATCATCATATTTCGGTTTAGATGTGCCAAAAATCTTGGATTTCATTATTTTTCTATTTCGATCGAGGTATTTGGTCCCTTTCTGTTTCCATTCTCAGCTAATCACAATTTCATGAAGTTTGTGGGGGGATACCGATATATTATCGTGATATTTTCTATATATTTCCGTGGACCCGTCATTGTTCAATTTCGCAATGAAAATGCTGTTCATACTTTATTGTGGTTGTTGGAGAGCGGGGAGGGGGGGGGGGGGGGGGGGGGGGTGTTGCTAGTTATAAATTCATGTTAGGTTATAGTGGAGAGGGTACATCCAGTATAACATTATCAATTCGCCATTCTCACCAAAATTATATACAACACATACATTGGAAAGTTTCTGTAACGCATGCATTACTCAGCAATATGTTCATTTATTTTTTAGATCGATTACAAAGTCCCATTATTGAAAATAATAAACCAGAATATAAAGCGTCGACTTTCGTCGTTCAATTATGATTGATTGCGTATCCCACGACCTGACCCACATCCATCTTAATAAATAATACAACATGACTGTGAAGTTGTTTTTCGGGGAAATTCGAGCGTTCTCTTTTCTCAGCGTCTCCCAAAAATGAAGCCGAGTAATTCTCAACGGGAAAATGAACCTCACGACTCCTGTAAAAAAGCGGGTTGAGAGGAAAAAAGCCCGTTAAAATTTTTATAACATTGTCGTGAAACTTTTTTGGGAAATAAACTGGCGAGCTCGGATTAGCCAAGTTTTCGTCGTAACTTTTTTTTTACGCGGGGTGTCCTGGATCAGTTAGTTGAAACTTCTCGTTTTCCTAGTTGAGAGATTTAATATATATCCGTAGTCATATTTATCGGTGTTTGGATTAAGTGTGAATATCACTTCCAGTGATAATATAACTTACAGTGATGTATTATAACTTTCCGCCTCAATCAACGACTTCAAGAGGAGGTGAACTTTCTTGGTCTGACCATTGATAATCGGCTGTCATGGAGGTCACATATTGATATTCTTTTGCTAAAATGGAGCCTCTTGCAACTTCATGCTGCACCGTTTGGCTGGCTCTGTGTCACGGGATGTCCTTCGTACTGTATATTTTGTCTGCTTTGCAAGCAGGGTTTCATATGCAGTGCGTTCCGAATCACGATCACAACGCCACTTCAGTTAAATCCAGCAATTCCCCTCACAACGATGACGTCACGGAGGGGTGGTAGTTCCCTCTCCCCTCGGCCTCCCGCATCCCGTGCATTTATCGCATCCCGCGCTTTTATTTAAACAGTGATCTTTTAGTTTTAGTACCTGCCTACCTAAGTAGGTACTTAATTTCTTTTTTTCAAGCAAAGGATTGAGCTTCAATGTATAAAATGAAATTTATAGAATTGGTCCATATATTACTAAATATTGATATATTCAACTAGGAACCTACCTACTGTTCAACTATACGAATTTAGAACGATTTTTTAAAGCACATTTTGGATAGGTAGGTAGTAGGTACATCTCTATTGGTAATCACGAAACGCGTAGGTAGATATCATCCTATTTTCAGGGTTCTTGATTTTTGGGAATAACTAGAAATTTTCGATTGTGAAGACCTTAGTAGGTAGACAATTTGCTTATGTATTTAGTATGAAAATCATACTAAATACATAATGAGCCAAAACGGACTACCATGAAGGGGTTTATGCCAATATTATTCGCTACAGGTACTTACTCAATAAACGGCTCCAATTATTGTAATGTATATTAATGTACGTACCTACGTTATCTTACACATTTCGACTTTGTGTTTCAAGAATGAACACTAATATGTTGGATTCTATTTTGAACAAATAATTTTGACGAATAATATTCAAAACAATAATTTTCATCACAATTGTAACAGTTTCAATGATTTCAATCAACTCTTATTATAAAGCAATTATCTCTACCCACGGCTTCATTTTGGCGTTTTCTCGGAGTGATTTCTAACGTAGAAACTAATAACAACAAAACAAGCGGCATTGTTTACTACATCCATTACTTACATTTTTAAATATAAAATGGCGACATAAATACCAAGAGCAAGTAGGTACCTACGAGAGAAATGCGTGATAAATCGAGAGCTTTCAAACGAATGGTGAACGATTTCTGTCGAAGTGCCAAAGTAAAGACATGTCAATGTCAAAATCAAGACATGTCAATGTCAAAATTCACGCTCATTTGCGATATCTGTTATCTTATCGCCCGTCTTATCACAACGACCACACCGACCCAGCTCCAGACATGGGTCGAAGATGGAAGATTTTACACGCCATATTTAAGGGTGGGCGAAGGGTGGGAGAAATCCGTGACGTCATCGATGTGGCGAAATGGGCGATCATGGCAGGAAACGGAACGGCAAATGGCGTCTATTTTGGGGCAAAAGTGGCGAAAGTGGCGTTGCGATCGTGATTCGGAACGCACTGATGGAGCTTTGGTATGGGGCAATTCGTGTCATGCGGGTGAGGCCTTCATTCAACGGAAGAGTGCCATCAGAAGTATTTGCGGGTTATCCCGGAGTCAGAGCTGCCGTGGAAGCTTCCGCACCCTGGGAATCCTCACTGTTCCAGCCCCTTATGTCCTGAGCTGTCCCCAATTCGTAAGAAGCAATCTGGGTCAAATGGAACGGCGGCGTGATCTCCACACCTATGATACCAGGAAGAGAGACGGCTTATATCTTCCAGTGTCACGTCTCAGTGTGACGAGGGATACGAGTCCTTTGCAGTCGGGTGCCAAGTTTTTTAATCACCTTCCCAACGAGTTGCGTTCTCTTCCTGAAAAGAAGTTCATCGCTACGGTCAGGGAGAAGCTGTTGAATGCAGAACTTTATGCTGTGACGGACTTTTTTCAGGAGGGCTTTGGTCCTTGATATTTTGTTTTTACCGGGCATGTTTTTAGCATGAATATGCTTTAGCCATGACCTAACTACCGAAAAAATGTCCCACGAGAGTGCAACGAAAGTAGCGCCAATAATTGTGATGATTTCCGCTTACAACCGAGTCGTTGCTAGGGATATGATACTTCGTCGTTTTTCATCCCACAAAATTCGTTGACCATTCGTTCGAAAGCTCTCGATTTATCCAACCATACTATATTAACTACTGCGAAGTGCGTGGCCAACAAGCTGAGTTATGAGCATGGTTATATGAATAATTGTTTACACACAGGTGATCATTCTCAATTATTGATATTGTGAACATGATTGCAACCGCTTGTTAATTTCTGATGATTTCATTGAGCTGGTGTTTCGATTATGTGATTCATAGCAGGTGATCCGAATATTGCGAGAACGGTTAGATTTGTGAAGCGGTGGTTAAATCATTTTAATAGGTAATTTCTATACTTTACACTATAGGAAACTGTAATTTCGTATGTAGCCTCTTTAGCCTCTTTCTATAATAAAGTGAATGTTTACTCGCGAGTTTCTATTAGGAGATCATCATCTCACAAGAGCTCAATCGTCGTGATCATTTCTATAATAAAGTGAATGTTTACTCGCGAGTTTCTATTAGGAGATCATCATCTCACAAGAGCTCAATGGTCGTGATCATTTCTATAATAAAGTGAGAGCGAGGAGCTAAAACATGATTCCATGTTTTAGGATTGATGGCAGAATGATAAACAGAGTTCAGAGGCCGATGGGGGGTCGGGTTCAGAGAATCGACGAGGAGTGAGTCGTGTACGGCTAAAGCATATTCATGTTTTTTAATTTTAGCCGTCAGGCTCAAAGGAACTGTGGCTTTTTTGCCTCATTTTTTATTTTTTCCGGACTTTAGTTTTAGGTCGTTTAAATTTTATTAACATTGTCGACAATTGTACTGCCGATCTGGCCTTTACAAATAAATGAATTATTGGGCGCTTAAGCGCCCCTCCGTGCATTCTTGCCACACGGTTTCTTCAGTTCCATTGCTAATTGACTAAACGTTTGACTAAGAACAATATTACCGTTTCAGATGAATCACAAATCACAGTAAAAATTCTTTGGAAATTCAAGAAACAATAGTTTAGGAATGAAAATAAATAGCAAATGAGTAGACAACTTTATGACGAAAATTAAGAATATGAAATTCTTATTTTCTCTATCAAAAGACTATGGAACTTCTTTTCTAGTTAATATTGAAGAGGAACAAAGTTGAAACGAATGTTAGGCTGTTAACAGTCATAAAATAAAACTATGTTTAGATGGGAGCAGCGCCCTGACAATAATAGACAATTTGGACGGAATGTTTTTAACGTGTGGCCTCCGCAAATCAGCCTGTCACATTTTTAGCAAGTTGTGGACGTTCTATGCATCAGAGAGGACGGACACATGCTGCAATAAATCCTTTTTGCTGGTTTTTTGTTTGGGTGTGTCAGCAGGGGGCGGAGCTGAAACTGTAGTTTCCCCCACAGGTTCCCTCTAAGTTGTTTCTTCAGGATCAAAAGTAGGGCGAGGAGGCAGTGCTGACATGTTGAGGTTCCCTTGAATGGTCGATTTTAGAGTGGCTCTAAATTTCTGATTTTTCTCCAACCGCATCATCTTCCAACGATGAGAGAGTTTATCGTTTATCAAATCCCCTTCACCTCGACCTCACTTTCTGTCGAGAGTTCCCCATCATCATCTTCAGCAACAAAATCTGGATCGTTTTCGTCCTCCAAGTCGATTCCGTCAACTGGATCTGGTTCGTCTTCTTCAGAACTTGGTGCGAAGTCGTCATTTGGTTCGCTCATCTCCTCAAGCACCTGCCGAATTTCTTCGTACAAATATGCATGTTCTGCTCTTGACCCAACAGCTTCTTTGATATTGTGGAGTAAAGTTGACCGAAGAATAGGGGCATACAATGTGATCATGGACTCAACTTTGCTTGACATCAGGGGCGTGCAATATTATCGTGGAGTCAAACTGACTCCACCTCACCTACAGCATTACTATCGTGGAGTCATTTTGACGTATAGGACTTCAGTATTTACCTGATAGCAACGACGGGTGAGGTCAGAGGCAGCTGGTGGCATGAGAGTCACTGAGCGGACGTCCTGGGGGAAGCATAGCTGGGAGGGGAGCGACCCCCTGCCCTGGGGTGCCACGGTACACTATGGAAATTGGAGGCTGGAGTCATTTTGACTCCTCGATAGTATTCTAGGGTTAAGCGCCCCTCAACCTTCATACCTACCGCCTTGGGCGGGTCCATTGCTCTTCCACCCCAATATTTGAAGCCGGTGTTTCTCTTCGTAAACCGATTCAGTAACTTGTGTCTCCGTGGAGCTAACATATAGGGATCCTCCACCGAATAATCTCGATAGTATCGATTCAGCCTCTTAACACATCGATGTATTCAGATGCAGTGATAGGAGTTGTTTCAGAGCGCTCTGGAGACATCCCTCAAAAGCATTTCCTACGGAGCGGTGAAGTACTGTGATTGTTTCTAAATTGACGGTTGTGGCGTAGTCCAGTGAATAAGATAACTGTCTCGTGAGCCGAAGGTCGTGGGCTCAAATCCTCCTGCATGGTCATTTTTTTTTTTTTTTTTTTTTGCTCGAAGAACTCTCGAAATATACTTCTAAAACGTCATTCTGACCTGCATGTCCAACTAATCTGCATTTTCACTAAGGGATTGACTACTTGATGTTATGTATTTTTGAGATGCGAGCTTGCGAGCATCCAGACCACCAAACTATACACTTCATTAGCGAATTTTTGAAGAAAATTAAGCTATTGCTCTCGCCTCAAAATTTGTAGAATGTGAATTTTTGAAAAAAAAAAAAAAAATTATGCAGAAATCCGTTTCAGGCTATTCTGAATCATATTCTGAAGTTTAACGCATTTTTAGCGAATTTTCTTAGCAATGGCTCCAAAAATTTTAAAATAAAATTTTTCAAAAATTTTCTTCATCAAAATCTGTTTTGAGGCATTCTGAAATGATTCCTGGATTTTAACGCTTTTTTTATATGTATATATATATATATATATATATATATATATATACTTCCACAGTCTTACCGCGCAGGTTACCAGATCCAGTATTACGGCGCTGACGCGATAATACTGCGTTTGTATCACACCCGTCTCTAATATAAGTTTTTACCACCAGTTACAGGATTGTCGCGTCAACGTTGTCCTCCTATGGCTGGCGCTTGAGAGTTCCTCTTTTCATCAAAATAAACAGGATCGTCCCTCTTATTTCATCATTTAAAAAGTGAGAAAAATAGTTTCTAATATGTAAAAAATACGAGGAATCCGATTTTCGACGTTTCGTCGCGCGGCGAGTCTCATGGAGGGGGTAATTTCAACATATTTCTTATTTCATCATTTAAAATATGAGAAAAATAGGTTCTAATAGGTAAAAAATACGAGGAATCCGATTTTCTAGGTCTCGTCGCGCGCGGCGAGTCTCATGGAGGGGGTAATTTCAACATTTTTCTTATTTCATCATTCAAAATGTGAGAAAAATAGTTTCTAATAGGTAAAAAATACGAGGAATCCGATTTTCTAGGTCTCGTCGCGCGGCGAGTCTCATGGAGGGGGTAATTTCAACATTTTTCTTATTTCATCATTTAAAATGTGAGAAAAATAGGTTCTATTAGGTAAAAAATCCGAGGAATCCGATTTTCTAGGTCTCGTCGCGCGGCGCATGGAGGGGGTAATTTCGACATATTTCTTATTTTGTCATTTAAAATGTGAGAAAAATAGGTTCTAATAGGTAAAAAATCCGAGGAATCCGATTTTCTAGGTCTCGTCGCGCGGCGAGTCTCATGGAGGGGGTAATTTCAACATTTTTCTTATTTCATCATTTAAAATGTGAGAAAAATAGGTTCTAATAGGTAAAAAATCCGAGGAATCCGATTTTCTAGGTCTCGTCGCGCGGCGCATGGAGGTGGTAAATTTCGACATATTTCTTATTTTGTCATTTAAAATGTGAGAAAAATAGGTTCTAATAGGTAAAAAATTCGAGGAATCCGATTTTCTAGGTCTCGTCGCGCGGCGAGTCTCATGGAGGGGGTAATTTCAACATTTTTCTTATTTCATCATTTAAAATGTGAGAAAAATAGGTTCTAATAGGTAAAAAATCCGAGGAATCCGATTTTCTAGGTCTCGTCGCGCGGCGCATGGAGGTGGTAATTTCAACATTTTTCTTATTTTGTCATTTAAAATGTGAGAAAAATAGGTTCCAATAGGTAAAAAATCCGAGGAATCCGATTTTCTAGGTCTCGTCGCGCGGCGAGTCTCATGGAGGGGGTAATTTCAACATTTTTCTTATGTCATCATTTAAAATGTGAGAAAAATAGTTTCTAATAGATAAAAAATACGAGGAATCCGATTTTCTAGGTCTCGTCGCGCGGCGCGTCTCATGGAGGGGGTAATTTCAACATATTTCTTATTTCATCAATTATAATGTGAGAAAAATAGTTTCTAATAGGTAAAAAAATACGAGGAATCCGATTTTCTAGGTCTCGTCGCGCGGCGAGTCTCATGGAGGGGGTTTTTTCAACATATTTCTTATTTCATCATTTAAAATGTGAGAAAAATAGGTTCTAATAGGTAAAAAATACGAGGAATCCGATTTTCTAGGTCTCGTCGCGCGGCGCGTCTCATGGAGGGGGTAATTTCAACATCTTTCTTATTTCATCATTCAAAATGTGAGAAAAATAGTTTCTAATAGGTAAAAAATACGAGGAATCCGATTTTCGAGGTTTCGTCGCGCGGCGAGTCTCATGGAGGGGGTAATTTAAACATTTTTCTTTTTTCATCATTTAAAATGTGAGAAAAATAGGTTCTAATAGGTCAAAAATCCGAGAAATCCGATTTTCTAGGTCTCGTCGCGCGGGCAGTCTCATGGAGGGGGTAATTTCAACATTTTTTCTTATTTCATCATTTAAAATGTGAGAAAAATAGGTTCTAATAGGTAAAAAATCCGAGGAATCCGATTTTCTAGGTCTCTTTGCGCGGCGAGTCTCATGGAGGGGGGTAATTTCAACATATTTCTTATTTCATCAATTAAAATGTGAGAAAAAATTGTTTCTAATAGGTAAAAAATACGAGGAATCCGGTTTTCAAGGTTTCGTCATGCGGCGAGTCTCATGGAGGGGGTAATTTCAACATTTTTCTTATGTCATCATTTAAAATGTGAGAAAAATAGTTTCTAATAGGTAAAAAATACGAGGAATCCGATTTTCTAGGTCTCGTCGCGCGGCGCGTCTCATGGAGGGGGTAATTTCAACATTTTTCTTATTTCATCATTTAAAATGTGAGAAAAATAGGTTCTAATAGGTAAAAAATCCGAGGAACCCGATTTTCTAGGTCTCTTTGCGCGCGCGAGTCTCATGGAGGGGGTAATTTCAACATATTTCTTATTTCATCAATTATAATGTGAGAAAAATAGTTTGTAATAGGTAAAAAATACGAGGAATCCGATTTTCTAGGTCTCGTGGCGCGGCGAGTCTCATGGAGGGGGTAATTTCAACATTTTTCTTATGTCATCATTTAAAATGTGAGAAAAATAGGTTCTAATAGGTAAAAAATACGAGGAATCCGATTTTCTAGGTCTCGTCGCGCGGCGCGTCTCATGGAGGGGGTAATTTCGACATTTTTCTTATTTCATCATTTAAAATGTGAGAAAAATAGGTTCTAATAGGTAAAAAATACGACGAATCCGATTTTCTAGGTCTCGTCGCGCGGCGAGTCTCATGGAGGGGGTAATTTCAACTTTTTTCTTATTTCATCATTTAAAATGTGAGAAAAATAGGTTCTAATAGGTAAAAAATCCGAGGAATCCGATTTTCTAGGTCTCGTCGCGTGGCGCGTCTCATGGAGGTGGTAATTTCAACATTTTTCTTATTTTGTCATTTAAAAATGTGAGAAAAATAGGTTCCAATAGGTAAAAAAATTCGAGGAATCCGATTTTCTAGGTCTCGTCGCGCGGCGAGTCTCATGGAGGGGGTAATTTCAACATTTTTCTTATTTCATCATTTAAAATGTGAGAAAAATAGGTTCTAATAGGTAAAAAATCCGAGGAATCCGATTTTCTAGGTCTCGTCGCGCGGCGCGTCTCATGGAGGGGGTAATTTCAACATTTTTCTTATTTCATCATTTAAAATGTGAGAAAAATAGGTTCTAATAGGTAAAAAATCCGAGGAATCCGATTTTCTAGGTCTCTTTGCGCGGCGAGTCTCATGGAGGGGGTAATTTCAACATCTTTCTTATTTCATCATTCAAAATGTGAGAAAAATAGTTTCTAATAGGTAAAAAATACGAGGAATCCGATTTTCGAGGTTTCTTCACGCGGCGAGTCGCATGGAGGGGGTAATTTCAACATTTTTCTTATTTCATCATTTAAAATGTGAGAAAAATAGTTTCTAATAGGTAAAAAATACGAGGAATCCGATTTTCTAGGTCTCGTCGCGCGGCGCGTCTCATGGAGGGGGTAATTTCAACATTTTTCTTATTTCATCATTTAAAATGTGAGAAAAATAGTTTCTAATAGGTAAAAAATACGAGGAATCCGATTTTCTAGGTCTCTTTGCGCGGCGAGTCTCATGGAGGGGGTAATTTCAACATATTTCTTATTTCATCAATTAAAATGTGAGAAAAATAGTTTCTAATAGGTAAAAAATACGAGGAATCCGATTTTCTAGGTCTCGTCGCGCGGCGAGTCTCATGGAGGGGGTAATTTCAACATTTTTCTTATGTCATCATTCAAAATGTGAGAAAAATAGTTTCTAATAGGTAAAAAATACGAGGAATCCGATTTTCTAGGTCTCGTCGCGCGGCGCGTCTCATGGAGGGGGTAATTTCAACATTTTTCTTATTTCATCATTTAAAATGTGAGAAAAATAGGTTCTAATAGGTAAAAAATACGACGAATCCGATTTTCTAGGTCTCGTCGCGCGGCGAGTCTCATGGAGGGGTAATTTCAACTTTTTTCTTATTTCATCATTTAAAATGTGAGAAAAATAGTTTCTAATAGGTAAAAAATCCGAGGAATCCGATTTGCTAGGTCTCGTCGCACGGCGCGTCTCATGGAGGGGGTAATTCCGAAACTTTTCTTATTTTGTCATTTAAAATGTGAGAAAAATAGTTTCTAATAGGTAAAAAAAATCCGAGGAATCCGATTTTCTAGGTCTCGTCGCTCGGCGCGTCTCATGGAGGGGGTAATTTCAACTTTTTTCTTATTTCATCATTTAAAATGTGAGAAAAAAATAGGTTCTAATAGGTAAAAAATCCGAGGAATCCGATTTTCTAGGTCTCTTTGCGCGGCGAGTCTCATGGAGGGGGTAATTTCAACATTTTCTCATTTCATCATTTAAAATTTGAAACAAAAATTCTAATAGGTAAAAAATACGAGGAATCCGATTTTTGAGGTCTCGTCGCGCGGCGAGTCTCATGGAGGGGGTAATTTCATAATATTTCTTATTTCATCATTTAAAATGTGAGAAAAATAGGTTCTAATAGGTAAAAAATCCGAGGAATCTGATTTTCTGGGTTCGTCGCGCCTCATGGAAATAGGTATGGAGAAAAATAGGTTCTAATAGGTAAAAAAAATCGAGGAATCGGATTTTTTCTAGGTCTCGTCGCGCGGCGTGTCTCATGGAAGAGGTAATTCCAACACTTTTCTTTTTTTTGTCATATTAAATTTGAAATAAATACTGTACTAGGTAAAAAAACATGAGGAATACCATTTTCTAGGTCTCGTCGAGTGGCGCTCCTCATAGAGGGGGTAATTCTGACACTTTTCATATTTCGTCATCTTTTATTTGAACAAAATAGTTTCTATCAAGTAAAAAGTACGGGGAATCCGATCTTCTAGGTCCTGTCGTGCGGCAGGTCGGTTTTGGGAGGTAATACAAGACTTTCTGTAAAATTGCAATTGAAAACATATAACCGAACATTCTTTAGGAACATTGTCTGAGAGCAATTGAATCTTCTTTTTATTTGTAGCAAAAACCGAAAAAGAATTCAGGGCTCCAATGCGGATGAAGGAGTGGATAAGGATCATATTTGCTCCCTATAAATCCTTGTGTTTAACGAAAAATATATCTGAAACTCTCCATTCAAGTGATGTAGCTGATCAAAAAATGCTATTTTCCTCCCTTTCCTTTCGAGTTTCTTGTCACTCCTTTGTGCTTCCTCAGCAACCTAAATTCCGGCCCCCATAATAATTCTCGGAATAATCCCTTAACCTATAACCTTTAAATTACACCCTTTCGAATTGAGTGAGTGTGGTACAAAGTGTCAAAGATCATCTTCGGGTGATGTGGGGTTTTTCAGCCAAATTTCGTAATCTTTGGTGTAGAAGTATCTGAAAAAAGCGTCGAACGGCGGACGGTGTGGTGTAGAAGTAGGGCGGACGACGAGCGGATTTTTTAAAATCGATTTTGGTAATTGACGTATCTCAAACGTAAACCATCAAATTTTGAGGGGAATTGAAAAAAAAGTAATAGTTCTTAATCGATCACAAAAGCGCCACTATCAGAGGGATGATCTCCCCAAGTACCATCCAAGCTTGTGCGAAAACAGACATAGTGTCTTACGAGAAAATAATTCTTGGAGGCAGACGGACAAACGGTCATTTACACAAAACGGAAATTGCCAAAGAATGTCTACAATATAAAATACGAGTGGAAATATGATTTTGGTGAAAAAACGTGGTTCTGCGATTACATTTCATTCAATGAGGTGCATCGTTCAAAGTTTACAATTTGTTCAAATACGTTCTCGAAATCAGGTTAATTCCAAATTTTGGTGTCATCCCTAGTGACTTGACGTGAACAACATTATTATTATAATTTTTTAATATATCACTTGGGCATGAAGGAAAGTTTAAAGAAGGGAAATTTGAAAAATAGTTGAGATTTCAACGTTCGATGTTTTGCCCCGAAACTCGGCGGTTGCCCAAGGTTTTGATGGATGAAAAACAGTTTAAAAACGCAGCAAATTCTTGACAAAGGTTTATTATTCCCGTTACAGACAATAGGTACACGTCACTTCCACGTTCAACACTTTCATATTTTCTGTGATCAATATTGCATTGCTGAATTGATACAGATGCCTACTGTAGTATCTCTTCAATCTAGATAATTTTATCTATCAAAAGAGCCACAGTTCCTTTGAGCCTGACGGCTAAAATTAAAAAACATGAATATGCTTTAGCCGTATACGACTCACTCCTCGTCGATTCTCTGAACCCGACCCCCCATCGGCCTCTGAACTCTGTTTATCATTCTGCCATCAATCCTAAAACATGGAATCATGTTTTAGCTCCTCGCTCTCACTTTATTATAGAAATGATCACGACCATTGAGCTCTTGTGAGATGATGATCTCCTAATAGAAACTCGCGAGTAAACATTCACTTTATTATAGAAATGATCACGACGATTGAGCTCTTGTGAGATGATGATCTCCTAATAGAAACTCGCGAGTAAACATTCACTTTATTATAGAAAGAGGCTAAAGAGGCTACATACGAAATTACAGCTTCCTATAGTGTAAAGTATAGAAATTACCTATTAAAATAATTTGACCACCGCTTCACAAATCTAACCGTTCTCGCAATATTCGGATCACCTACTATGAATCACATAATCGAAACACCAGCTCAATGAAATCATCAGAAATTAACAAGCGGTTGCAATCATGTTCACAATATCAATAATTGAGAATGATCACCTGTGTGTAAACAATTATTCATATAACCATGCTCATAACTCAGCTTGTTGGCCACGCACTTCGCAGTAGTTAATATAGTATGGTTGGATAAATCGAGAGCTTTCGAACGAATGGTCAACGAATTTTGTGGGATGAAAAACGACGAAGTATCATATCCCTAGCAACGACTCGGTTGTAAGCGGAAATCATCACAATTATTGGCGCTACTTTCGTTGCACTCTCGTGGGACATTTTTCGGTAGTTAGGTCACGGCTAAAGCATATCCATGCTAATATTTTTTGTGATGATAATTTGTTAGTGTTGTTCGGTACTACCTAGGAATTAGATTTTGCGATTTACATGACCATGGACTTGTGAGGTTTAGAGTCCAATCTAATTACCAAGCAAAATCCGGAGCAACCAATAAAATAATTGTTTGTTCCCAAAACCTTGAAAAACACTTCAAAACCCAATTTTTACTCGTTTTTTTTGCCTAAAAAATTCTTGGGTGATGAAGGATTGGACTGCTCAGTTTCGGGGCACTACGAAAACCTAAATGCAGCCCCTGTGCAAAGTTTCAGATTTTTGAGGTTCCATGTCTATACTAAGGCCTTCTGGATAGGAAATTAACGGAAAACTTCTGATAATTTTTGCATACAACGACTCAGTTGTTACGTTTGTTCACCTTCTTCCCTCTTTAAGGCCAATGTGGACCGGAGTTTAATATGATTCTGAGATAAGACATAGTGCTACGGCCGCACCAAAAGTTTATTCCATTTTTGTAGAAACATTTTCATTAAAAATTAAAATTTAATTGTGGAAATGTTCTCAAGACGAATACGAGATTGGAAGTATCATTCAACATTTCGAAATGTTTTGTAATTTTGTCTTCAAAATTGCAATTACAAATTGATATTTAATTGAGAACAAAATGGAACAGTCACTAAACATTTTCCTTGATAATCAGAGACGGGAGGCGAAATTTTGGTCTGACGAACGTGGTCCTCGAACCTGACGAACGTGATCCTTTAAGTCTCTGAATCCGAATTTGAAATCCGTTTTGTTCTTCAAGGTTTAGTTCTTTGGATATACCTATTGAATTTCATGAAAATCCCCCAAAGTTTATCTTGGAAATTGTTCAAAATTCATCGGCTTGTGTTACAATATGGAAATTGGGGCGCTGAATCCGAATAAAATCCGTTTCGCACTAGAACGCTTCGTTCACCTAGTATCTCAAATTTCAAGAATTTCACAGAAATCTCTCCAAAAACCCCCACCCCCTACCCACTGATTTACCCCTGTATGGTAGTTAAAACCCACTACAAATATTCAATAATATATGCAGATAACCTACCCAACCCAAAAGATGAAAATTTGAAAAAATTTTTACGAAACTGAACTTGCCAAAAAAGCTGAGCTGACACTTACTGGAACCACCTGGGCTTCATTCTGGAAAAACATTTTGTTTTAAAAATTTATTTTTTATCTTGAATTCGCAATTTCTCCCTTAAAACTCACAGCAAATTTGACGAGAATGCTTTCCAGTATGTATTTTGAGTCGCTGAATTCGATTTTGAAATCCATTTTGCGTTAGGACGCTTCATTCACCAGACATCAGAAATTTCATGAATTCCATAAAAATCTCCCCAAAATGCCCTTGGGAAATGTCTAAAATTCACCAAAATTGGTATCCTTACGTTTATCGATGCTTATCGATGCCTAATGTTTATAGATTCCACAATTTCATGAAAATTCCAAAAAAAAAAAAATTCTTTACGCCATTTCTACGGAGTATTTGAAGGATACATACAAAATTTGGAGGCCCCAGCTTACATAGGTGCTTCGGAATAGTTTAAAAAAGAATCCGGCCATTCTGTTTGAGCCCCTCTACAGCCCCTAGATATTCATTAAAATTCATCTAAATTTGTTCTAGTAGGTATATTAAATTGGAGAGGCAACAATAGACAGGTAGCAACCCAGACCCGCGCGCCAGCACTATTTTGAATCTACGTCACCAGGCCCGTGAACTAGGAGTGGACATTTCAATTTTGGAAGAACAATTCAATCATTGATTTTTTAAACTTTTTAATTTAATTAAAATATTATTTTATAATTTATTTTTATTATCATAGTTTCCTTACAAAAACGGGTTCACATTTAAGTATTTCCTACGATCGAGAGCAGACTATTTTTGGCGCTACACTATCGCATAGGTTTTACAAATCCGGAATCCCGGAGAGAGAGAGATGAAGGAGCGAGAGGTAACTATGGGTGCCGGGGTCGAGAGAACCCCGATTGGTTGGGAGACGTGTGAACTTTGATCCTCGAACATCATATTTACTAAGAACTATTCTCCCCTTCACCACCAATCTACTACACTCAGCCGTTCATTTTGGTGGGACTCGTTCATACTGACTCATGTATTTTCTAAGTTTCGTTTGCTTGGTGGTTCCGGTCGCCTGTTTCTCCGTTCTTGACTCAATTTGGATGACAGTTGGGGGATGACGATTTGATCATTCCATATCAATTTTAACATGACAGTATCATTAATAGCTACTGCGCATGCGCCTATGTGAAAACTTGTAACGACCTCATTTCCCACAGTTTTCATCCGAGTTAGATGAAAACTTTCAGGGAATGTGTGGGCTAAGGTGAAGACGGTCCCCTATATGTTTCTTTGTTCTTGACTCAATACTTTGCTCCGCGCATGCGCAAACGTAAATTCTACTATGCATAATTTCTCACGCCCTAGTCCTCCGAACTCGCTCAAATTTGGTTGATAGTTGGGGGATGACGATTTGTATCATTAAGGCTAAAGGGGACGACAGTTGTGTGAGAGAGAGAGAGAGAGAGAGAGAGAGAGAGAGAGAGAGAGAGAGAGAGAGAGAGAGAGAGAGAGAGAGATACAAATAAATAATCTTGATTATCTCCACACCAGTCAATCAATTTTCAAATCTAAATATATATTTGAGTTTGTCTCATCCTAGGCTATCGAGCGAACTTAAAGTTTCCAAAAAATAGCTAACAAAAATTTATTTTTTCAATTTTTTTGTATTTTGCTCATAAATATTATTTTGAACAATTTTTCCCAGAAAACGCTAACATCCTATATTTTTACGTATCTCAACTACCTACTAGAATTATCCTCATAAATAATTGTAGTGGGAATCAGACCTAGAGTGAGAATGAAGGTGTAAAAACGCAGTGCAAAATTGATGGTGATAGTGTCCTCTACAAACTGTAATAATGCTTGTTGCTAGGCGTTGCTATGCGTTTGCCGGACGCGTCGGTTACGAGGGGGGTTTGCTACCGCTGCAGAAAGGCGTGGAGCGGGGGGTTTCGCATTCGGGTTTATTTAGCTTCTTGATTTCTTGTTTACATTTTTTACCCGCAGACCAACGCTCGCTTCTTGCCTATAACGCGGTTAGGTACCGGCGCCCAGATTCGTGTGTGCTTTTTGTTCGTTTTTCTTTCCATTCTATTTATGATGCCTAATAGGCGATATTCCAGTAAAGGCAACACCCCCCCCCCCCCCTAAAGGATCCCAGAAAATGTAAGTTAATGTCTCCAAGGAATGAGTCTCCCTCAAAAAAGTGATAAGTAATTGATAATAGTCAATAATGAATTTTGTTATAATTTATTTTATGAATTATTATTGTAAATGATATTCATAATATTTACCTGTTATTGTGCAATACATTTCCTGAAAGCAGAATTTTGATGCATTTTGAAAAGTAGTCCATTTACCTATCTTGTAAAACAGGTAATCTCAAATTCAAGGGTCTTTAGGGTGAATTTCATCATCTTATTTTGAAAATGCAAACACAAAAAAAAACAAAAAAAAAACACAGGTGTGCTAAAGACCACACGGGAGAAGTGTAAACTTCTATGACGATTTGGACATTACTTTCTACTCTGTTGGGATGTTGGGAAAGTAAAAGTGGACAGGCTCCGCCCCTGGACCCTCGGTAACTTTCCGTCTTGAGCCTTCGGCTAAAATGCTAAAACATGGAACATGCTTTCTTCCCGCTAATTCGTAAATGTAAATAAAATTTAAAACTACGACATAAATGTTTTAAAAATCGAAATTAGAACAGAGTACCTAAGTAGGTAATTTTCTGTTATGGTGCGCGTCTACAATTACTATAAGCAAGATTAACTTCTCAACCAAGTGACAACAAAAGAAGCGGCATTGTTTACTATATCCATTTATAACATAAATATCTAAATATAGAACAACGACATTAATAGAAGAACAAGTACGAAAGAAATGCGTGATAAATCGAGAGCTTTCCAACGAGTGGAGGACGATTTTTGTCCGGTGAAAAATAAAGAAGTTTCATTTCCCCAGCAACGGCTTGGTTGTCAAAACAGTGTGACGGAAAAGAACGTGACGGTAAAATCGTATTCACACCCCGCTAAATTTTTCGACGCGGTGCGCCTATAGAAGTTTACACGTGACGGTTTTCAAGGCTGGATTCGGCTGATTTGTGACAGATTTTTAAATGTATTCCATTATCCTACTTTGAAATTATCATAAATTACTCAAATTCTCGGTATTCTACGTTGAATTTTGAGATCCAGTGAATTCACTTATGTGGTAAACACCAAAAATAACTAGAATTCAATTTTGCTCCCTCACTCATCTTTGTATTCGTGCAGCAAGTAGACAAAAATTAGGTTTCGTGAAATTGAATGATGAATATAAATTTGGCACCTATCGAGATATTAATATTGATTGAATACCTACGTGAATATTATTATTTTATATTTAAAAAAAATTGAATAATAATATGCACTTCTATAGAATTGAAATATTCATATTCTTTGAATATAATTTCTATATTCATGGTTTCGAGTATAAATTTTGAATATTCGTAGCCAAAATATGAATACTTACAAATTTATTCATATAGGTACCTACAAAGAAATTCAACTATAAATAATAAAAAATAAAGGATAAATACATATTTGTATTTTCAGATAGGTATGTGTTTGCTCATCTCTGATTGTATGTAGGTAGGTACGAGGTTGGTAGATACCATTTCAGACCATTCTAAGACCGAATCTGTGAAAAAAAAACCGTAGGTGTATGTGTGTGTGTTATTTTTGTGGTGTGCTTATGTGTGTTTGTGTGTGTGTGCGTGTGTGTATGTGCGTGTGTGACACAAATTTTGTCGACGCTGCCCAAGCCGCAATTTTTAACTGATTTCCGAAATTCTCTCTTTGTTCGATCTCAATTTTAGTCTAGTATTCTATAGAGCATACCCACGGTGGGTAACCCACCCAAATGACTTGACAAATTTAAATTAATAAATAAATTAAAATAAATATAAGAAATTGAAATAAATACCTACGAAATATTGTTTTACATGATTTCATGTGAAAATAGGAACTGTAAATATACGGATCCTTGATAAAACTGGAACTACTAATGTAAACAGCTCAAGAGGGATTCTGTAGAACGTACCTAACTAACTCTTCGCTTGACAATATGAAATTCAAGTGCCCATTGCTCAGGAAACTAAGAATAACAAAGTAATCACAGTGCAGATTTGGAAATAATATTCCACAGGTCCTAGGGGACCTAAGTACCTATTTACTTCTACTATGAAAACTTAGTAATATCAATAATTATGATCAATTTTTCTAAAGCTCCACAAAAAAAAATATATATTATATATTTTTTTTTTTCGATACTATATATTTTTAATCTAGTATACAGGGTGTATTGCAAGCAGATGACAATACTCAAGGGGGTTTAACTCGACCAAAAATGTAGTTCAACAACGCCAACCGCAACTCTCTATCTCAATCCGTTTCAGAGATATGTCGTTTTTAATGTTTTATCGAAAAAAACCATGTTTTTTAGCATAGAAACCCCAATTTTTCTCTTTTACCTCACTTTATCTTAACATTCGACCCGATTTTTCAGAATTGTTCTTGAAAAGTACCGCCTAAAAAACCCTAATATCCATTCAGAAGTTTACCGTTTCTAAATAAGTAACATTCCTTACTGTACTAGAAAGTTTCCTACGTTTCTAATTGAAAAATAAAAAAATACTGCACACTGAAGGATCTTACAAAAGTAGGGAAACTTAATCAGCTTTTCAACGGTATGATCCAAATGTTAAGGTCATTCCAATTTCATGGAGAAATTCAAGTTGCAGTGTGAAAAAACGTTGGAAGGAACCTACAAAAAGTTGAGGTAGGGGGTGGGGGGGGGGTGGGGGTTCAAGTTGGTTCAAGTACAAACTGGCCATTTCTTCAGTAGAAGTTTAAAATTCTAATTCACTACATGGTAATTTTTTTATTTATTCCAGATTTAAAAAATTAGAAAATAAACTTTACCAACTACCTCCTACTAACATTTTTTGTTGAATTTCTCCATGAAATTGGAAGATAATCTTAATTTCGTGCATACCGTTGAAAAGCTGATTAAATTTCCCTGCTTTTGTGAGAGCCCCCAGTTTGCAGTATTTTTATTTAGAAACGTAGGAAACTTTCTAGTACTGTAAGGAATGTTACTTATTTAGAAACGATAAACTTTTGAATGGCTACTTTTGAAGAACAAAGGTGCATCAATTCCGAAAATTGGGTCGAATGTTGAGATAAAGTGAGGTAAAATAGAGAAATTGGGGTTTATATGCTAAAAAACATGGGTTTTTCGATAAAACATTAAAAATGACATATCTCTGAAACGGATTGAGATAGAGAGTTGCGGTTGGCGTTGTTGAACTACATTTTTGGTCGAGTTTAACCCCTTAGAGTATTGTCATCTGCTAGCATACACCCTGTATACTAGATTAAAAATATAGTATCGAAAAAAATATATATATATTTTTTTTTTTTTGTGTGAAGCTTTAGAAAAATTGAACATAATTATGATATTACTAAGTTTTCATAGTAGAAGTAAATAGGTACCTAGGTCCCCTAGGACCTGTGGAATATTATTTCCAAATCTGCACTGTGAGTACTTTGATATTCTCAGTCTCCTGAGCAATGGGCACTTGAATTTCATATTGTCAAGCGAAGAGATAGTTAGGTACGTTCTACAGAATCCCTCTTGAGCTGTTTACATTAGTAGTTCCAGTTTTATCAAGGATCCGTATATTTACAGTTCTTATTTTCACATGAAATCATGTAAAACAATATTTCTTAGGTATTTATTTCAATTTCTTATATTTATTTTAATTTATTTATTAATTTAAATTTGTCTAGTCATTTGGGTGGGTTACCCAACGTGGGTATGCTCTATAGAATACGTCTTTATTATTCGATAGCTGTATTTTATGAAGCTGTACCTATGCTTCCTTGGTGTTTTAACTCTGGTCACCTATCTGCAATAATAAAAATATTTCCCACAATGATTGTGTCCATACAGTTACTTGCAGAAAACCCTGGTATTTTAAAAACTATTAATAGACCTCAGAGATATAGTTATTTTTATATCTATATTATAGATTAATTATCCATATTATATTATGGATGCTTAATTTTTATTTCATGAAACGCGACGTGTAGGTATTTATACGAGAGTGACGAAAAACTGAATTTTAGAATGATGCTATATTTATTTGCAAATACAAAATTCTTCCGAGATTTTGTGCATAATACTATGAAGATGAGAATAGTATGTTGCCAGTGAAGACAACCCTACCTAATAAATTATCCATCTTAGTTCAACTTTAACGTTAACTTATTGGTCCACTCGATCGTAATTGTTACCTTACAAAATATACTTTAAACAAATAATAATAATAATAAAATTAAAAATAAATAAATACACAAAACAAAATATAGAAGAAAAAAACAGAGAAGGCGGACTACGGTAGGAGTACGACTGGCAGTCACGCGAGTGAGGCGTTTTACATACCGCCTTCACATACCACTCGCACTGCCCGCTCTTTGAGGTCCGCACAAAAAAAACCGCCAGTGGACGGAGCACAGGCAGGACGAGTGGGAGGAGCAAGGGGCAGCGCGAGTGAGGTGTTTACATGCTTTCGCTGCCCTCTTCCCTGCTCACTTCCAACTTTCACGGAAGTGGGCTGAATGTATAAACGAGGTATCAGGGTTGATCGAACTGGATGCAAGTTGCATGAACAATACTAATTTCATAAAGTTCGGTCCAGTAGTTTCGGAGGAAAGCTCTGGACGGCGGAAGGTTTTTTTTTCCAAATTCGATTATCGGATTTTACGAATCCTGAAACGTAAACCTACAAGTTTTAAGGGGGGGGGGGGGGGTTTAAAAAATTTTTTCTTGGTCGATTACAAAGGTTAATTAATGAAAAATAATTAACCAAAACGGATAGAACCAGTTAAATCAGCGTTGATAACTACATTTTATGTGCCACATTCAAGGGGGTTACTTTCAACCATTTTTTCGTTCAAAACGCACCAATAGTGAAATGGACCAAGGAAGCTCAACTTTTGGTATGGCCTGGAAAATTAAAAAAAAAAAAAAAAAATCTTCAAATTTCCGATTTTTTGTATGAAAATTGCGGCCCGGAATGAGCGATACATACATAACACATCACAAAAACTTTAAAATAGAAATTGAGACTCTCTGATGCGTGAAACGGATTTGGCAAATACGTCTGGGACCTTGATTTTTATAATAGCAAACGAAAATAATGCTCAATATTTTAGCGAATTTTTGAAGAAAATTAAGCTATTGCTCTCGCCTCAAAATTTGTAGAATGTGAATTTTTGAAAAAAAAAATTATGCAGAAATCCGTTTCAGGCTATTCTGAATCATATTCTGAAGTTTAACGCATTTTTTTATGTATGTATGTATATATGTATGTATGTATGTATGTATGTATGTATATATGTATGTGTCATTCCAGACGATAACTGTCCGTAGAATTGTGCTAGAAACTTCAAACAAATTTTAAAATGTTAAGGGCACAAAACGAAAGTTCAAGTTCGTTGGCCAGCTTGATCGGATTACATCTTCGGGTTGAAATTTTCAAAAATGTAGTCAAAAATTTCAAAATAGAATGTTTTTTGCGATTTGTCGTGCGAAATAATTTTTTCAGCATACTAACATGTGGTATATTCGGAATCAGCGTAAAATTTCCTATAAGAATATGTATCAAGTTTTCAAAAATTTCAAAGTTGAAAAATCAGTCAAAAATCGAAATAATGCCGTTCGCTGGTTGTAAAAATTGGTAATATTCTTCAAAAATTCGCTCATGGGGTCATGCTGCATGACTGGACTTTTTGAATATTCCTTAGAAAGTACCAATGTATACATTTTTCCTACTATAAGTAGGTGTATACGTGTGTGGGCATCATTGATGACTTGATCCTAAGAATACGATAATTCTTTCCTTCGTCTTATGATGGAAATTGTATATTGATTGAAAATGTGACTATTTCCTGGTCTTACTCACCCACTTGAACGAGAGTGACACTTTTGTTTTCGTGTGATGCACTTGTCGATTCACACATTTGGGCTGATTGGGACGACGCGGAAGGTTTTTGCCACCACTACTGTAAAAGTTATACTTACTCCATACTTTGCCATGATTATCCAGCAGTACCGAAAAAGCTTCAATTCAAATTTCAACAATCAAGTTTCAACTTGTACCTGATCAAAGTGGTATCGCAAGTTGTAATTATGCTCTACCATACCCAGAGAGGCCCCGTTTAAAAATTCAGTATAGATAGGTACATCAGAAAAGCTGAATAGGAACAAAAGAAGCTAATGAGCCCACTCAGCTGATTAGAAGGGTTTGTTAAGTTGTAATATAATTACTCTACCACATCGAAAGATGTCCCGTTCCAATTTTTAGCATCTTAAGTTTGATTGGAACCAAATTAGGTGCAGAGTTCACTCTGCTGATTAGGGTGATTCTGTAAGTTGTAATTATACTCTACTACGCCCAAAGAGATCCCGTTCCAATGACCAGCATCTCAAGTTGAATAGAAATCAAATAAGCATCGGAGTTCACTATGGTGATTAGAGAGATTCATCAAAATGAAAGTATACACTACCGCACCAAGAGCGAATGGTTGGGGGGGGTTCCTCACTTCAGCATCGAATAGGAATGAATGAATAGGAACGAATATGAAAATTCGATAATTTAACAGAATTATCCTACAATAAATCAGGAAAATTCCGTCATGCGATCATGCTGCATGACTTGAAATTTTTTGTTGTTGTTTTTGTTTTCGTTTGAGTGGTGAAAAATATTAATTTTTGAGAGAGAAATTGACCGGAGACCATCCGCACATTCCAGAAAATGTCGTCTATATCGAATGAAACGTGTAGACGTAATGCAAGTTAAAAGTATTTCATTCTTGCACGAGGAGCATCTACTAAGTTATGATCGTGTCGAATTTTATATGGGGCAATTAAATCGTCTTTTCCCGCCTAGGTAACCTCCAAATTTGGGGCAGATTCGATGAATAGACCTTGAGAAAATTGCGCTTTATTCGTTTGCGTAGAGTGAAATATTAATATGTGAATAAAGAAACTGATAGGGAACAATCAGCAATAATCATTCCCCGAGAATTTAATCAATTCCTGAGGTAAACTAAGGAATTGGTCGTTACAAGTATTTTGGGATACCTACTCGGACAAACAACATCCTCTTACCGACAGAATTGATACAAATCAAATTCAGAACTATCTAAAACGTAAAAATGAGAGTGGTAATTTTGATTTTGGCGAGAAAAAAAATTGTCAACTCCCGAAGAAGAAAAAACTGTTATAAGAAGGTACTTTTCCCCCAACAAGTGAGAGGGGCCTCCTACCTAGATTACTGTCTTCTTACTAGTTGTTTTCGACTTGGGTGCATTATTTATTATTCTTTTTTAATACAACTCGATATCATCCTGAGAATTTTGACACCAATCACGCTCTCCTTAGATGATTATACATATTTCTATGATTTTTCGGTTTCGAATAGTAACTACATCACAGCCCTTTGTGACGTAGTAACTTTCAATAATTCGGAAGCCCTA
The DNA here is from genome assembly GCA_030762985.1 of Adelphocoris suturalis. NCBI lineage: Eukaryota > Metazoa > Arthropoda > Insecta > Hemiptera > Miridae > Adelphocoris > Adelphocoris suturalis. The sequence goes on along the minus strand of CM061048.1, from coordinate 14,551,254 downwards.
TTCGGAACTTTCAATAATCATAGACTACTCACTCAACTAGGAGAGAGCGTTCAGTATCGAAACCATCAGGATAATTGCTGTTCACGTTTTCAATTGTGTTTGCCTGTCAATAGTCCCTCTAAATTGTATAAATCCATTTCTTTCCGAGTTCAAGATCAATAGGAAAACGATAAAATGAAACTGTTGCTTCGCCAGCTTCTGCAATCTTTTTTCGCTTATTACAACCGTAAGCTGTGCACTGAGTCTTTTTCACAGGTAGTTTACACAGGTTTACTAAAAACGTTTGTGAAAATACGAAGGAATTAGTATCAAGGAAATTGAAGGGCTACAGACCTGTATTAAACCTGAATAATGGCAAGGCCCCGAACCGAAGAGGGGCAGCTTGAGATATCCAAAGTCCTCCAGTCGGAAAAGATCAAAGGAAAACAAAGCGCGCCGCCCAAGATCGCGTTCGCCAGTCCTAAATTTCTTTTTCCGCCTCTAATTATCAAGGAAATGTTTTCTTGTTTGTGCCTACATGTTCTCATATAGTTCCCAAACACGGCTTGAACCTGATTTTTTGAATTGAAAAAAATAATCAATTTGAAATTGCAATTTGAAAACGAAATTTAAAATTTTGTATTTTATTTTTTTCGATGTTCCATGATATTTCCAATATTCTCGTAGATACAAACTCAAATATATGTTGGAACAGGAAAATTGATTCATCCCTTGTAGAAGTAATTGGAATAAACTTTTTATCTACCCTCTCTCTCGCACAACTGTCGTCCACATTGGCCTTGAGAGTGCGGAGGAAAGATACACCTACAGATGTTACCAATAACTTTTGGATCTGGATGGGGTGGGAAACAACCAGCGAAAGTATAATAGGGCTACGCAAATTAAACAAATCTTCTCCGACCTGGGTTTCGAGAGTCTATGGATCTCTCAGGAGCATAATTCCATACTCGCAAACGTAGACAACATAGTCCTAGCCTATGAAAATAGAACTAAAATGGCAGATAGGCTAGCTTACGAATCTAATAATTATAGCGATTAAGTTTGTGTACAACTACTCGTCCTTGTGCGAGGCGCTGAAAATGCGAGCATTTACATTTAATGAATGAAAGTGTGGTTTTAAGATATTGTAGGTAATGCCCCTTTATCGAATTTGTCAAAAAAAAATTCAATCAAATTCAATTTGTAATTGCAATTTTGAAGACAAAATTACAAAACATTTCAAAATTATGAATCATACTTCCAATCTCGTATTCGTCTTGAGAACATTTCCATAATTAAATTTTAGTTTTTAATGAAAATGTTTCTACAAAAATGGAATAAACTTTTGGTGCGGCCATAGCACTATCTCTTATCTCAGAATCATATTAAACTCCTGTCCAAATTGGCCTTAAACAGGGAAGAAGGTGAACAAACGTATCAACTGAGTCGTTGTATGCAAAAATTATCAGAAGTTTTCCGTTATGTAACGCTTTGAGTGATGCAAATTGTAATAATTTCCTATCCAGGGAGGCCTTAGTAAAGACATGGAAATGTCAAAAATCTGAAACTTTGCACAGGCGCTGCATTTAGGTTTTCGTAGTGCCCCGAAACTCAGCAGTCCAATCCTTCATCACCCAAAAATTTTTTAGGCAAAAAAAAAAAAAGAAAAAAAAAAAAAAAAAAAAAAAAAAAAACAGTTAAACCACACAAGTCCATGGTCATGTAAATCGCAAAATCTAATTACATAGGTAGTACCGAACAACACTAACAAATTATCATCACAAAAAATATTTTGATAGATAAAATTATCTAGATTGAAGAGATATTACAGTAGGCATCTGTATCAATTCAGCAATGCAATATTGATCACAGAAAATATGAAAGTGTTGAACGTGGAAGTGACGTGTACCTATTGTCTGTAACGGGAATAATAAACCTTTGTCAAGAATTTGCTGCGTTTTTTAAACTGTTTTTTTCATCCATCAAAACCTTGGGCAACCGCCGAGTTTCGGGGCAAAACATCGAACGTTGAAATCTCAACTATTTTTCAAATTTCCCTTCTTTAAACTTTCCTTCATGCCTAAGTGATATATTAAAAAATTATAATAATAATGTTGTTCACGTCAAGTCACTAGGGATGACACCAAAATTTGGAATTAACCTGATTTCGAGAACGTATTTGAACAAATTGTAAACTTTGAACGATGCACCTCATTGAATGAAATGTAATCGCAGAACCACGTTTTTTCACCAAAATCATATTTCCACTCGTATAAGGGTGATTCCTATTTTACGGGACAATTCATGTCCTTCGTCGATAAAAAAATTTCTGTTCGGCTTTTCCAAAAAAATAAAGTTTTATTACTTACGTTGTTACACAGCCTACTAATTGCCGTAATAAAAATGGGGACTTCTTGGTTTTTAATATCCATAATTTATCCATATATACCTGAAACCTCATTGTCCTGGCCTGTCCCTCAGTCAGTTTTTCGACATATCTGAATTTTTTTCTCCTCCAGGTAATATTTTACTGGATTTCCTTTGATTTTAGTTTGTTTAGAATTACTGGTTGGACCACAGTGTAGTTTTAAATTTACTCAACACTCACATTACCTTTATAAATAAAGGCCTCAAAGTTTGTCCCTAATATTCCACCTCATTGACATGGCTGTGAGGGAAATCAATGTAGCTCACCCAAAAGAAGGGACTTTTGGCAAGTTCTACGTTTTTTCTGTTGTGGCAACCCTGCTTTCCAAGGACCAAGCCCACTTTGGATGCTTCTGTTTAGTTGGTGCTCAACTGTGAGTGTTGAAGGTTCAGAAACAGGTGCGTACACTTCATACCTCTCATTTGTATGGCTTTGGGAATCGTATTTTATTTTATTATTATTGACTTGTTTATAATATGCTGGGATAGAACTATAAGAACGTTGCTAATTGCATGTTCCATCATTGGAAAGAGTTGATTAGGCTTCTAGCTGCAGAATGTTAAAGTCTATTTCTACTTGTCATGGATATTTTGAGCCTCATTGTTGTGGTCCCTACAAAAGCCATGACAATGAGTAGATACCATGACAATTAGAAAAGTCCTTGGAATTTGAACATCTTTGGTGCTTTTGTCTCCATTTACTTAGGTAATTACTTTTTTCCTCTCCTATCAAGTATGTTTGATAGAAAGTAGAATGGGGTGATACAAGGAGTGGGGAACAAAGTGGTCTGGAGCCCCTCTATTTGCACCTATTTATAAACATGCTTTCTTGTTGGATTTCCAGTTCAAGTTTTTGCTTTAAGTAGCTTCCTACTATTGCTATACAGGAAAAGAGAAGTAGTGTTACAAGTCTGTTTCTTTACAGATCAATATGGTTCGAACCAAAATATCGGAGGCAGAGCGACTGAAGAGAAAGCGAGAGGCAGAACGAAGGAGAAGAGAACGACGACGAAGCGAGCCCGAACTAAAGGCAGAAGACCAAATGAAGAGGAAGGCAAAATATGAAAGGGATAAACAGTCGAAGAAAGTTAAAATGATCAAAGATATGTCAAAGCGGGAGAAGAGACACCAAAGAAAAATATGGAGAGAGAGCAGCAGAAAACATTACGAAAGGCAAAAATTGCTGAGAAGATTGAGGGATGATTCTCCTGATTCAGTGATTCCATCACCCCAAAACGTACTTCAAAATTATGAACAAGCTGAATCACCTGTTGGAGACATCGAACCAGCTGTACTACCTGATGATGATCCTACTCCCACTCGCCCTTCTAATGTGGCTATCTTAGAAAGGAATAGAAGAACTGGGAAGAAAAGAAGAGCCAGGCTCGAGCCAAACTTAACAGAGAGTTGATGAAAGAGAAGAAGAAAAATGAAAAGTTGAAGAGGATGGTCGAAAAACTTAAAAAAAGAGTCCAACGAGTTACTGGTAGCAAGGGTAAGAACAAAAACGAAGCGCTGACTCCCAGCAGTGAAGCTAAGCGATTGATGAGGGGCGTAAACTCAAAAGGAGGAAAAGAAATCGTGAGGAGGAAGCTAATTTTTTCAAGCGCATTGCAACAACAGCTTCAGAAGAACTGCAAAGACATGTCAAGAAGCCAAAAACAAATATTAGTCAAGGCGATAAAGGGTGATATACTGAAAAAATATCGAGTCCTTCGACACACTGGAAAAGCACTGTCCTATAAAATGTATAGAAGCACACTTCGCCTGACGCGGAACTTTGTGTACGAACGTGGACAAAGAACGTCTGCTGTTGCCCTGAAGAAGGCGATACATTCTTTTCTGGAGGACGAAGAAAACTCCAGAATGTGCCCTGGGAAAAAAGATTTTGTTCAAGAAAGGAAGCTCAAGAAGCAGAAGAGGTACTTGAATGACACTTTGACTAACCTTCACAAAAAATTTCAAACCTCCAAAAACGTAAATGTGAGTTATTCTACCTTTTGCCGATTGAAACCCTTTCATATCGTTGAAGCAAAGGTTAGCAACCGTGACACCTGCCTTTGTATTCGTCACGAAAACATGAGATTGCTCCTTCGAAAAATGTCCTTACTAAAAATCTTGAACATCCCCGATACAACTGCTTTGGTTACTTACATGTGCTGCGAACAAGTCACTGAAGATTGTTTGGGACGTGTTTGCAATGCTTGCAGGAACAAACAGATACTCTTCAACATTTCTGACAAGAAACAAATAATCATCATACCAGAATGGACCTCAGTCAAGAGTGATGTTGAAATCAAAGGTAAAATCAAGGAAATCAGGCGAACTGTCAAAGTTGATAAATGTTTCACATACTTTGCTGCAGCCAAACGAGTGGTGGACAAATCTAACGAGTTCTTCATTCACAAAAGAAACGATTTTCACCAGTCATCAGAGTTCAATAAATTACGGGTCTCGCCAAGCACTGATGAGCTTATTATACACATTGATTTCAGCGAAAACTACAATTGCAAATACACAACTGAGCCACAATCGGTGCACTTCGGAGCTTCGAGGCAGCAGCTCAGCTTGCATTGTGGAATTGCTTATCATGGTTCAGATGTATTCAGTTTCTGCACTGTAGCAGAAAATCTCTCTCATGACCCAATCGCAGTGACAGCTCACTTGAAACCCATCTTGAAAATTTTGGAAGCACGTTTCCCAGGAGTTAGGAGTTTACACTTCTTTTCTGACAGCCCGAGCCACCAATACCGAAACAAAACCATTTTCACATATGTCAGTAAAGTTCTGCCAAAGCTTTATCCCAATCTCCAGAAAATATCGTGGAATTACTCAGAAGCCGGCCACGGTAAAGGAGCAGTCGATGGAGTCGGTGGAACTCTAAAAAGGATAGCTGATCAAGTTGTTAGTCACAGCAAAGACGTAAACGATTTAAGATCATTTCTAGATGCCTTGGAAAAAGCGATCAAAAAGGTGTTCATCACTTACATCAGTGAAAGTGACTTCGTCAACGCGAAGATGGACTTTCCTTCAGTTCTTCAGACTGTGAAGAAAACAATGCAAGTTCACCAAGTTACTTGGTCTCGAAACTCACTGACATTGCACTTCAACACTCTAAGTTGTTTTCAGTGTGAATTCGGGGGGAAGTGCTATCATTTCTCTACAGGAGTTTCCGTTCCTGTCCCCATTGATCTGACTCCAAACAAGCCTTCATCTTGTATGACAGCTTCTGATTCGCAACCGTCTATCACCAACAGAAATTATCAAGTAGGTGACTGGGTTGCATTGATCTACCATAACTCCTGGATACCTGGTATCCTGGAGAAAAATGATGGGACTCTCGTGACAGTCAGCTGTTTGAACAACAACGGCAAAAACCAATTTTTTTGGCCTGACCCACCGGTTCGTCAACAGATTGCCACTAGTATGATACTGTGTAAGATGAATCCTCCGACTTCTATTTGTCCTCGATTTATGGTGATTGACGATGCCAAATACATACGATACTTGAGAAAAAATGTGATTATTGATTAGTGATCAACGTTGGTGATTGATACAATACTTACTTGAAAAAAATGTGATTATTAATTTTAGTCCAAAGTGAAGCAGTATTTTATTTTGATGTGTTTTTATTTTATAGTATATAAAGAGAGTCAAAGACTAAGAAATTCTACGCTTGTTGGAAATATTTGATCTTCAATATTAGGTAGCTACTTTGCATATTTTTAAAAATATGATGTCGTTTTTTCTAAGTTTTAAAGAAAAGGCAGTTTCCTGCATTTAAAATTACCTACCTACTTGAAAAAGAGAACTTACTTAGTTACATTTTTAGGTTATATTGGTTCCGAGTCACACACCTACCTACCACTACCAATATTCTTACATAGTGACTTGATTACAATAAAATCAATTAAGACTGAATAGACCTACATCTAATATTTTTGTAAATCGTTATTCTTATTTTGATGTTTACGAGTTAGGTACATTTCTGTTCAAATACTTACTTACCTAAAACGTTATTAGGTCTCAAAAAAGAGGTTGATTAAAATGTTTTTTCATGGAATTTCTGTTGTGTTGTTCATTGATTTCCTGCTTCTTTGATCATTTGGGGTTAGAATCTCATGGTCGTGGGTATCTCTCATTGTCCAGGCTTATGAAATTTCAAAAATTTAATTTAGAGGAAATTAAGGAAGATCATGCGTGCTAGTACGTAACAATACCTTTAGAAAGGATTCTAGAACTTACATTAAAAAAATCAGCCATTTAGGAGAATGTTAGAAAATTTAAATTTTCCAACCCGAAAGTGTCCCGTAAAATAGGAATCACCCATTTTAATTGTAGACATTCTTTGGCAATTTCCGTTTTGTGTAAATGACCGTTTGTCCGTCTGCCTCCAAGAATTATTTTCTCGTAAGACACTATGTCTGTTTTCGCACAAGCTTGGATGGTACTTGGGGAGATCATCCCTCTGATAGTGGCGCTTTTGTGATCGATTAAGAACTATTACTTTTTTTTCAATTCCCCTCAAATTTGATGGTTTACGTTTGAGATACGACAATTACCAAAATCGATTTTAAAAAATCCGCTCGTCGTCCGCCGTACTTCTACACCACACCGTCCGCCGTTCGACGCTTTTTCAGATACTTCTACACCAAAGATTACGAAATTTGGCTGAAAAACCCCACATCACCCGAAGATGATCTTTGACACTTTGTACCACACTCACTCAATTCGAAAGGGTGTAATTTAAAGGTTATAGGTTAAGGGATTATTCCGAGAATTATTTGGGGGCCGGAATTTAGGTTGCTGAGGAAGCACAAAGGAGTGACACGAAACTCGGAAGGAAAGGGAGGAAAATAGCATTTTTGATCAGCTACATCACTTGAATGGAGAGTTTCAGATATATTTTTCGTTAAACACACAAGGATTTATAGGGAGCAAATATGATCCTTATCCACTCCTTCATCCACATTGGAGCCCTGAATTCTTTTTCGGTTTCTGCTACAAATAAAAAGAAGATTCAACTGCTCTCAGACAATGTACCTAAAGAATTTTCGGTTATATGTTTTCAATTGCAATTTTACAGAAAGTCTTGTATTACCTCCCAAAACCGACCTGCCGCACGACAGGACCTAGAAGATCGGATTCCCGTACTTTTTACTTGATAGAAACTATTTTGTTCAAATAAAAGATGACGAAATATGAAAAGTGTCAGAATTACCCCCTCTATGAGGAGCGCCACTCGACGAGACCTAGAAAATGGTATTCCTCATGTTTTTTTTACCTAGTACAGTATTTATTTCAAATTTAATATGACAAAAAAAAGAAAAGTGTTGGAATTACCCCTCCATGAGACACGCCGCGCGGGTATATATACAAGGGGTAATATAAAACGGAAGTTGAAGAAGTTAGAGGTTTTGTAGGGTTTGCAATGCTTACAGTATAAAAAACTCATTTTGAAAGAATACAGATGTTACGTTTCATCCTGACCGATATGTAGGTTAATTATTCAAGTATAATGCCATAAAACATTAAATATTACAATTTCATAAACAGCGACATAGCAACAACTGTTATCTTGCTTCAACAGGACTGAACTCACTTCCAATACGCTCCCTTCCATCAATTATAATCAACGACGGGATCTGCCATCGGAAACGAAAAAACGCAAGGAGGAACATCTAACCCAATAGATAGAGTTATTATTTCACCTAACAAACAACCCAACTACCACCCCTTGCGCCACAATCCTGTGAACTGTGATGGAGAAAGAGCGCCGTTTGTTGGTTTGATTATACCCACCCTTCAAGACCGTGCGCGACAATCCTGTCGAAGTATTAAAAAACCCAGGATTATGGCGCAGGTTTGTTGCGCTGGGATGTGACGCGGTAGTCCTGTGGTCCGTGATAAAACGACGCAGCAATCCTGTCAAAAGATAACTATATATATATATATATATATATATATATATATATATATATATATATACGTATATAAATATATATATATGTATATATATAAATATATATATATTATATATATATATATATATATATATATATATATATATATATATATATATATATATATATATATATATATATATATATATATATATATATATATATATATATTATATGTATATATATATATATATGTATGTGTCATTCCAGACGATAACTCTCGATAGAATTGAGATAAAAACTTCGTTCTTTCGCCAAAAAATCAAGCATTTCAAAAGAAAGGATGAGTTCGTTGGGCAACAATTTTTGAGCACATTAAATTGGTCAAATTTCGAAAAATGTACCCAAAAAATCACTAAAAATGGCTAAAAACGGCCAAAAATCGTTGAATTTCTATTTCTTTGCAGATTTTTAGTCAAAACTAAATTTTCAACGATTAACTAGGACATTAAAAATTTTTGCTCAAAATTATGATGAAAAACGTTCTTGATGAAAATGTCATTAAAATTTGCTAACATATCTATAAAAACTGCAAAAAAATTTAAAAAACCAAAAATCCCTTTTGAATCAGTGGAATTTTATTTAGAATAAGTTTTTTGCCATAAAATTGGTTTTTAACCATTTCTGTTAACTAAAATTGCTCAATTTCAATGCAATTTAACATACTATAGTACGATAGTTAATGAAAATTCGCTCATGGGATCATGCTGCATGACTGGAACTTTTTTATGTATGTATGTATGTATGTATGTATGTATGTATGTATGTGTCATTCCAGACGATAACTGTCCGTAGAATTGTGCTAGAAACTTCAAACAAATTTTAAAATGTTAAGGGCACAAAACGAAAGTTCAAGTTCGTTGGCCAGCTTGATCGGATTACATCTTCGGGTTGAAATTTTCAAAAATGTAGTCAAAAATTTCAAAATAGCCTGTTTTTTGCGATTTGTCGTGCGAAATAATTTTTTCAGCATACTAACATGTGGTATATTCGGAATCAGCGTAAAATTTCCTATAAGAATATGTATCAAGTTTTCAAAAATTTCAAAGTTGAAAAATCAGTCAAAAATCGAAATAATGCCGTTCGCTGGTTGTAAAAATCGGTAATATTCTTCAAAAATTCGCTCATGGGGTCATGCTGCATGACTGGACTTTTTGACCTACATGTCCGCTAATCTGCATTTTCACTAAGGGATTGACTACTTGATGTTATGTATTTTTGAGATACGAGCTTGCGAGCATCCAGACCACCAAACTATATACTTCATTCTGATCTACATCTCCAACTAATCTGCATTTTTACTAAGGGGTTGACCGGAACTTTTTCAAAATGAGCAAATCGGTGTGTTGCGAGGCTGAATCGATACTATCGAGAATGGCTATTCGATGGCAGTAAATAAGACTGGGGGATCCCTATATGTGAGCTCCACGGAGACGCAAGTGATTCAGTACGACTTTAGCTGTCACCCTGTATAGCCAGAACCGTTCGCCAGCTTGAAATTTAAAAAAATTCACGTCATTTCGTAAACTCAAGCATTCTCACGCTTTTTGGAAAGTATTTTCAAGTTTTTTGTTCAGAATGCTCTACAATATTTATTCATTTCGTACAGATAAGTGTAGTTTTTTTCAAGTCCAGGTAACATTCATGTCTTTTGCTGAGAAATGGATCCGACGCCATCAACCAGTGAAAATACAGCGTTGGTAGATATTTGCTATTGGAAGAATGAATTCTCAAGTCAGTTCAACTCAAAGTCAATGCTCAACAATTTGGTGTGTTACCAGGTAGCCAAAAGGTTACATTTCGGTCAAAAGGGCTAATTGTTCAGGGGAGAGACAGGACAATAACGGATCGGACATGAACCCGCACAACAGCGCACGGTGGATGGAAGCGTGCAAAAACCTCAAGAAATGAAAGCGTTAATAAAAATGTTTTTCCATTTTTATATTGTTCCTAGATACCTTCTGACACAAACCTAGCCCTTAGTTTCCCCATTTGGGTGTGGAGAAATTTTTGAGAAGGCATTGAGTGTGATAATTGGTCCTATGCTTGAAATTAAGATTTTGGTGTAGCAGCTATTGATGATTGATTACGCCTACAAAACTGGGGAAATGCCCCAAGACGAAATATACCATGTATTTTATACATGTTTAGGTGTACCTGATCATTTTTTCACATTTTTTTGGTGCATCACCAAGAGTAAGCAGTGATAATGAGGATTTTTGGAAAAATCATGTGATTATTTAACTTTGATAGAGTGCCAAAAGTGCAGGTCATCTCCGGTCGTCCTGGGACTAGAATAATCCGACTACGCACTCATTCAAGTGTCTTGTGTATTAATTTGATCGCCGTTCTCCGCCGTCGGTGATCACAATGAACGAATACGTTAAGGAAGGTAAGTGACTATCAACTCCTGCTTTGAGGAGTCAGAGTAAATAAACCACTAGGTGCGAACCTTGTCCTGAGAATAAATGTTACGATTCATTCTTCGTCTAGAAAAATTGTTCTTTGGGAACAGTCTTCTATCACTATCACATCATTCAACGTCAGCGGAAGCGTACCTAACATTAGCATGCCTAACATTTAAACACACATTGTGTATAAAGAAAATCGTAACATCGTGGTAAAAAAACTATCACTTGAAATTCCATATTCAGTGCTTTGCGATATTTTATTTAAGAGTGGAAGTGATTTTGAGAAAGATCTGCGCGAACGAAACCCGAATTTGGAAGAAACGTTTTACATCAGGTGAATAAAAAATAATTAAGTAACCCATTTCGGTTATACTTACGTCCCTTCAAAATAATTATTCAGCTTGATTTACTATTGATTCAGATTTCGCGTTATGAAAAATGAAAAAGGTTCTCATTTGCCCTTCATCGCCACATATTTTTCTTTACTAGTTATCCTTTTGGTAGTAGATACTTGGTGCAGTAATAAGGGATATGACTAGTTTCGGCTTTTCCAGTGTAGAAAGCAGGGCATTCTTATATATACAAATATATATTTACACATAAAAAAGCGCGTTAAAATGCAAGAATCGTTTCAGAATGCTTCAAAACGGATTTCCATGATGAAAATTTAAAAAAAAAATTATTTTTAACATTTTGGAGCCATTGCAATAGCTTCATTTTCTAAGAAAATTCGCTAAAACGTTGCTATCCGATTAGCCATTATAGTTAGCGAGTCGGGAATGGTTTCAATCGACTCAGCACCCCAAAAAACATGAGAATCCATATCAAGGTCAACCACTTGGCTCATCTAAAAGGTTTTTGCACAAAAACTGCTGTTTCCATCCACTGTGCAGCGGTGCGTCCAGGGTTGCTGATCTGCAGAGGGACCAAGCGGTCGGGTGCTTAAGAACCCCTCCTCAAAAAAATTACAGTAGAAATAGTATTTTTCGTATGGAATGACTTTAGGACTTATTTCCAAGTGGAAAAAGTGCACCTATGTCGAATTATTTGCCCGAAAATTTTTCAGGTTGGTGATTATGACACAATTTGAGGTCCCGTACTGAAGGTGATATGCGTGTAAGGATGAGGCGTAAGCCCTCAAACAGCTGGATCGATTTCATTACAATATTCGGTACAATTATCAAAAAGTTTTGAAAGTTAATTTGTCTATTCGTGTATTTATTGTTTCCGAGTCTACCTAATCGATCCGAGTTGGTCTCCAAAATCGAAAATTCCACTCGCATTTTACGTTTTAGACCAGGGGTCCAAACTTTTTCGTACCGTGCCCCCTTGCGGTAAAATGAAAGCCTCCCACGCCCCCCTTACATAACTAATGAATGGATGTGAAAAAAAGGCAAGTTTTACACTGAAAACAAGTTTTTATTTGCTATTTATACAAAACACGATTTGATAACACGTAGCTTTTATGAAGTAGCCTTTAAGATAAAAATAAGTTAATCTTAATGAGATGGATGGGCTTGCATTTTCTTGGTGAAGTTTTGGCAAGGGCACAACGAAAGTCACTACTTAGCAACATCAAGTTTGTTCCGATTCTTTGTTTTTATTGATACGAGTGTTGAGAATGCTTTTTCACACAAGTAGGTGGTTGAGAAAGGCAAAAATAACCGAAGAGCTTCCTGTGACACTCTGGGATACACTTGGAAGTATTTGATCCAAAATGTTAACTTTTCAATGCAGTGTTAGGGAAGTATTTCCCAAATTCATCAGTGATCGTCTCCAAATGGTTTGACACTTGTTTTGACAAGTTTCATCCTTCAAAAACCTCCTTGAAGCATGTTTCTTCTGAGATTGATACTAGTTTTGGGAAATTTGAAAAGTTGCAGGGGTTTGCTGATACTTTTCGTCCCCAAAGTTGTAGTTTCTCAACAAACGTCTTGATGTCATCACGATGAGTTATGATATTTGAGTCTCCATCCTGCAGTTTTAAGTTAAGGCTGTTTACGAATCAAGGAAGTCTGACAAATATACAAACATTACTTGAGAACTAAGTTTGCTGAAGTTCATGCTTAGCTCATTTTGCTTCTGGTTTTCCAAGAACGAAGTTACTTAACCTCGGAGCTCAAATAGTCGTGCCAACATGTTTCCTTTTGAGAGCCAGGGTACTTCTGTGTGAAATAGCAGTGTTTTGTGGTCAGTTCCTAATCTTCACAAAGAAAACCAGACAGTCGGGTATTTAGTGCACTGTTTTTTATGTAGCTCACTATTTTAATACACAATTTTACGACGGCATTGAGTTGTTTGGAAGAGTTTTGGCGGCCAAGGCTTGTCGGTGTATAAAGCAATGAATCCCAGTCACATCAACGTTTTTTTCTCTGACTAACTGCACGAAGCCTGAGCGAGAACCAAGCATTGAAGGGGCGCCATCAGTGCATAAACAAATTAGTTTTTGCCTTTTTGCCGCGAGAGTCCATGATTGTAAAAAAAAATCAGACAAGGCTTTCATCACATCAACAGCTTTTGTAGAGGTCTCCAGCTCTGTTGAGAAGAGTAGCTCGTCTTTTATTGATTCATTTTCAACATATCGAACATATACAACTAACTTAGAACATTGAGCAACGTCTGTACTCTCGTCTAGCTGGATGGCAGAAAATTGTGATAGTTTTATTCCATGACTACCTGGTTTTTTTTTATGTCTTCAGCCATATCATCAATACGACGTTTCACTGTATTGTCGGACAGTGGTATTTGAGATAATTTTTTCCTGCTGTCAGCCCCAAGGATGATATATGATAGTTTGGGACAAAAACGAGCTCGCTGCTGGAGTTGGCTCGACGTTGCACTTATAGGTCATTAGTCGTTACGAAAACGTATTTATCTCTATGACAATGAACCAGGATTTTATCTGACACAATCATCAGTGGAGGCAGCACTTCACGCAATGTGCACGAGAAATTTGCTGAGAGATCAGGCAAACTAAGAACATTGTTGCGAAGAAGGCTCTAACCGACCAAATAGAGCCTGTGCACATAAGAACGGATTTTTTCGATCGAGTTGAAGGCTAATAAAGCTAGACAGCGGAGACAGACTTCAGGATGGCACATTCGGTTTCTACGCGTCTTGAAACGTAAAATAACCTAGTTTGAGGGGTGTTCAAAAACCTACCCGCTACATCAACATAATTAGTAGTAATGAGGAATTTGAAAAGAAAAACTATTACTATTTACTTCAGCAGTATTCGAATAATTCAGAGGTGCCCAGTAGTGTAACATTTACAGGAAGGTTAGGCTGGTGTCCAGTGCCTTTAGGTCCTCAAACGGGTGACGTTAAATGAGCCATTCTAACGTACGACGTTGCTAACGTCCCCTCAAGGTCACGTACTCTTGGGTACGTTACAGTGACGTTATGGGTACGTTAGTGGTCACCAAAAACTCTCTATTTTTGAGGGAAAAAACGATAAGTAGTTGTATAAGTTGTATACCTATGAAATCCAAATATTTTGTTTATTTTTTCACCAATGCTTATGCTTTTGTTTTATTATTTCCAATAATAAGCCTATGTGATCGGGTAGCAAAATATTTTTATAACCCCCCCTCAAACTTTGTCACTTTACGTTTCAAGGTGCGTAGAATCCAAATTTGAAATGTCCGTCCGCCGTCTGCCGTTCGCCGTCCGGGCCATAAAAAGCCTAAGAATTGACTTAAAAAACCCGTTCTTTAGCAAATGGACTCCATTTGGGGTCTAGTTGGTCCTAACGTTTAACCATTCCGATCACTTTACTCGCATAGATGCTATGGGCCAAAAACGGGCGAAAAAGTGTCTTTTTCGAGGCTTTGAGTGTTAGACGTGTTAGACGCACGCCTGGCACGCTTGGCAGGGGGTCACGGTGGGCGATGAGGGGGGTGAGCGGAGGGTGGAGTGAGAGGAGGCGCCGCGGGCCGAGTGGCGTAGCAGAGGGGTGTAGGAGAATGGATATTTATTACTTTTACGTGTTATACCCATATAATACACCGCGGCTCCATGAGGTGGGTACAGCGTTCCTTCGAGGCATGAATATATGTTTTTTTCTAGGTCATATTTGTGTGTTAATACCAATGCTTTTCCTAAGCATATTTAATAACATATCCTCTCGACTTTTCGTACGTACTTAGATAATGATATTATTAAGGCAATAACTATTTGAATAGATAGGAGCTCAAATCGAGAAATATAAGTATGCGTATATAATATTACTCGAAATAGGACACGCCGAGGAGTCTGGACGGGCCTTATGACGTACGCAAGCCAACTAAAACTACGATCAAACTCAATTGAAAAAATAATAAACCATTGTGAAATAATTTGCAGCGTTTATTTTCATATGATCTAAGGCAAAGTACAAAATCCTTCACAGAAAAAGTTTGATACTCTGGATGAGCAACTAACTCGATGACACAGACGAGTTCAGCGGAATTCATTCTGCGACAACGGACTCTGCCCCAGCTACACTTGACATGTTCTACCGTGTTTACCAAAGCTCTCCCTTTCCCACTCATCGCACAATATTTTCCTCTCGCGTGATCTTTTTCCCTCATTTTTTCTCAACCCCTCCATCCTCGTTTTACCAGCCGCGCTTTTGTGGTGATAACATTTCGTTTGCTCCCGGGGGCTTTCGATCGTTTCCCTCGTAAACGGATAACGAAAACGACAGTGTCGATCGTGATTATCACTTGATCGAAACATCCTCATGGTTGATCTTGTTTTTCCAGTTGAATATGATTGATACTTGATGAATCTTTTTGAATATCCTCAGGGGTGTCCTATGAAACTATGAATGAGACCACCACCAGCTCTGGAGGTGTGATAAGTACCTACCTATTTGACTTTTTGCGGTTTTTGAAAAGGTAGCGGAAGCATTGTTTTCACTTCCGGAAGAAAAAAATGTTTGGTCTCCAAAATCAAAATTTTCACTCGCATTTTATGTTTCAGACCATTATGAACTACTCGCACCCCGGCAAGAAAAGTGACACTATTAAAAAACCTAGCTTTTCAGGAAAGCCAAAAAACCGAAATCAGTAACACAATAATGATGATTACATCCAAACGCTGCTACTTGAGACTGCCATTTTAACATATTGTACGGAAGAAGCAATTCAGATAACAGATATCTTAATAATTATTTTGTTTATGTCATCAGGAATTGATTATTCGACCAACAAAAAAGGCGAATTTCGTAGAATAACAATTATTAAGACAATTTTCGCCGGAATAGTTCAAAAGGTGCTAGTAAATTGAATTGTAACTAGCTATGCAAAACGACACTTCCATTTTTTAAAATTAAAAAAAAAAGGGTGTGAAACAACAAAAAGCTTGTTGTAACAGCAACATTTTAATACAGCAGAAGGAACAGTGAACCTTGATAACAGCACTTGAAAAAGTTGGGCACGTTTGGGTGGCAATTGAGTAGGTTCGTATTCTTAAAATTTCCCAGATAAATGTCATTATTCTCAAACTAAATAAATTATTTAAAGAACTAGGGAACGCAACACAATACTAACTTATACATCCATTGAAAAAACAACTTCAGTCTGCAAAGAAGTACACGCATTAAAGAAAAAATGGTTCATAAAACACATTTAATAAAATAAAAAGGTTTTTTCTAAAGAGATTCCAATGGTTTATTAAAGAATAATAAACCAAAAGAGATAGCTGTAGGACCAACAACTGACACTGTAGAAACTAATTAAAAAGAGTTTGGCACGAGTAGTGTTGTGCCATTAGAGCTAAGACGAGGAAATTCGGAGTCACATATAGGTCATTTGCAGTCAGTTAAATAAGACGCGATAGTACGATTCATAAAATTGAGGAATCAGGTTGTCAGCAACCAAATCAATAATATCTGATTTCTTACCATCTGCTAGTGGTATCTTGCTTGAGTAAGCAGGGGAAAGACTGAGCTCGCAAGGATGGGACGAAGAAGCACGCCTTTAAGAGGCTCGAGTATTTTTGACAACCACTTCCGAAAATTCATCTTTGGAACCAGATTTAAGAAACAGAACCGATTGAGTCAATTTTTTAGCCTTCATAACCCTTACGTCTGTGGTTTTAATTGACTTTCCATCAACGGTTTCACTATAATTAGTCCCAGTTTGCTTGTGCCAAACCCTTGAGATCATAAAACTGGGAAAATTTTTCTCGAAGTATCACTTTTCTTGCTGGGAGTTGGCCCATAACAGGTGCGAGGAAAACTGACACTAGCGACTTCGCACGGCCAGTGTTGTTACCGCAGCTAGCATAAACAAGCTTATTTTCCACAGTTTGCATTCGATTTGGATGACATTTTCAGGGACTGTGCGGGCTAGGGGGTAGACGGCTCCCTGTCAGTTTCATCATTCTTGACTGAATACCTCACTCTGCGCATGCGCAAACATAAATTCTACTAAGCAACATTTTGTCACGCCAGAGTCGTCCGTTCTCGCTCAAATTTGGATTATAGTGGGGGGATGGCAATAATTCGATCATCTTAAATCAATTTCAAATAACAAGCTTATTTTCCACAGTTTGCATTCGATTTGGATGACATTTTCAGGGAATGTGCGGGCTATGAGGTAGACAGTCTCGATTCAGTTTCATTGTTGCCAAATCAATACTTCATTCTGCGCATGCGCAAACATAAATTCCATTATGCTCTATTTTGGTTTATTATTTCCAATAATAATCCTATGTGATCGTGTAGCAAAAAATTTTTATAACCCCCCCTCAAACTTTGTCACTTTACGTTTCAAGGTGCGTAGAATCCAAATTTGAAATGTCCGTCCGCCGTCCGCCGTTCGCCGTCCGCCGTCCGCCGTCCGCCGTTCGCCGTCCGCCGTCCGCCGTCCGGGCCATAAAAGGCCTAAGAATTTACTTTAAAAACCCGTCCTTTCGCACATAGACTCCATTTGGGGTCTAGTTGGTCCTAACGTTTAACCATCCCGATCGCTTTACTCGCATAGATGCTATGGGCCAAAAACGGGCGAAAAAGTGTCATTTCAAGGCTTTGTTAGACTTACGCACGCACGCACGCCTGGCACGCTTGGCAGGGGGTCACGGTGGGTGGTGAGGGGGGGTGAGCGGGGGGTGGAGTGAGAGGAGGCGCCGCGGCACCTTGTGGTGGGTACGGCGTTCCTTCGAGGCATGAATATATGTTTTTTTCTAGGTCATATTTGTGTGTTAATACCAATGCTTTTCCTACGCATTTTTAATAACATATCCTCTCGACTTTTCGTACGTGGTTAGATAATGATATTATTAAGGCAATAACTATTTGAATAGATAGGAGCTCAAATCGAGAAATATAAACATGCGTATATAATTGAGGAGCTGACATGGAAAACGAGTTAAGTCCAAAAATCGAAAGAACATTTTTTTTCGTCGAAGTGCAAGTAAACAGTCACGCCAACGGCCTTAGGTCCTCCCGTCCTTGCTAGATCGCACCCTGAATAAATGTGTGACCTATGCATGGAGAAGAGATTATGTCCAAAAAAATCTGATAAGAGTTCAGAGGGAGTTCCTATGAAATTTGATTTTTGGACTTAACTCGTTTTCCATGTCAGCTCCTCAATTATAGAAGTATAGGTTGTGGCAACTCGAAATGGGACACGCCGAGGAGTCTGGACGGGCCTTATGACGTACGCAAGCCAACTAAAACTACGATCATACTCAATTGAAAAAATAATAAACCATTGTGAAATAATTTGCAGCGTTTTTTCATGCTCTATTAATTCGATTTCTCTTAAATTTGGATGATAGTTGGAAGAAGATGACGATTACTACATTTCAATTTCAAGACGATTGTATCATCAATAGCTACTGCGCATGCGCCAGTGTGAAATACTTGTAATGACCATAATTTCCACAGTTTACATCCGATTTTAATGAAATTGTCAGCGAATGCGCGGTTTAGGTTGTAGACGGTCCCTTACCTATTTCATTGTTTTTAACTCATTATCTCATTTATAAACAGGAAAGGAAGGGTTTTAGACAAGAAAACCATTGAAAACCGTACCTCCCTCAAATTTACACTCTGATATCGGACGGAAGGCTTCGCGGAAAATGGTTCCAATCACGCTTATTTGTTCACCGAGGAGGATAAACTTTTTATCAGGTAATCATAAACACCTGTTCTATCATTTGCTAAGAAACTTATTAAAATAGAGTGGCCTCATAGCGAAATAAAACGAAGTGACGCACTTGACCCTTAACCCTGGAATGCCCCGTGGGGTTTGTCAAACCCCAATCGCAATTTAAAGTCAGTTTATCATGTTGAATCCCGCACGTCTGGCTCTTCTCGCCCCCTTCTACGAGTATATCACCCCCAACTTCTTCCCTAAAGGCTTCAGCCTTTTTCCAGTTTAATACGTTCAAGACTTCTGTGTAGTGTAGTACTTTCTTGTGCCTGGGGTTTGACAAACCCCATCGGGGAGTTAACCACTAGTGATTTTCTCTATAGCAAGTGTTATTTTTGTGGGCGTTTCCACAGTTTTGTTATTGGCTCATCGTTAGAAATGGCTGAAAAACGCAAGTTTTCGGATCCTGAAGACATTAGATCTATTTTGGAACAGTTGGAGGAAGAAGATGTATATTTTGGCGGAGAAAATTCAAACACGGGAGATAATGTCGAGTTACAAGAAGTTGCCTCCGATGAAGAAGCGTCAAAAGTGACAGTTTTGGAGAAACTAGTTCGATGTTCCTTCTGTGAACATCATAGATCTTCAAAGTGTTGAGAATGTTGATCCTATTGCTTGGTGCCAATTTTATGTTACCTTTTCATTCTAGTTCTTGCGTTTTGTTAGTGGTATCAAACTAGTCTCAGAAAATTGTTTTGAAGATTTTATTTATTTATTTATTTTTGTTTTTAAATGGAAATGTGCTAATTTTATATTGAAATTTAGTTACAATCGGCTTCGTATCTGGGAGGTCATGTTCAACAAATCTACTGGTGTTGCAGCACGCAATTTTGTCGGCCTTCGCAGATGGGGAACAGGTTGATTGTGTCTATACAGACTTTGCTAAGGCGTTTGACCAGGTGTCTCACGTTATTTTGCTCAAGAAACTCCAGAGGTTTGGTTTTCATGGATCACTGTTGCGCTGGTTTTCAAGCTACCTCGCTGATCGTAGGTTGTCGGTCCGAGTGCGGAACACTTTGTCTCAGTCGTTTGTGGCATCTTCTGGGGTTCCACAGGGATCTCATTTGGGACCATGGATGTTCTTAATATTTATAAATGATGTGGATTCGGCTATTGGGGACGGTGTGTAGCACCTGTTGTATGCAGACGATCTCAAGATCTTCGCAGTGGTGAAATCGGGAGAGGACTGTGAGAGGATTCAATTGTCTCTGAGTGCTCTCGATGGATGGTGTAGAAAGAACGAACTGACTCTTAATATTAATAAATGTTCAGTGGTCTCGTTCTCTCGTTCAACCTCGCCGATTGTAATGGATTATTCAATTGCGGGACAGATCTTGCAAAGAAAAACGGAAGTCATGGATCTGGGAGTCCTTTTTGATAACCATCTCAGTTTTTCTGGCCATATTGAGAACATATGTTCGCGAGCCATGAAAGTGCTCGGTTTTATAAAAAGAAGTACCAGGGATTTCTCAGATCCTGCTGCCTTATCGATGCTGTATACTTCGTTGGTCCGCCCATTACTTGAAAATGCATCTGTGGTATGGTCTCCATACTACCTAAATTCAATGGAGATGATCGAACGTGTACAGCGCCGGTTCCTAAGATATCTCTCTTTCAAAATGGGCAACAAATGGGAAGAGTTTGATCCCTTGGAAATGCTGAGAGTAATGGGCCTCGAGACTCTTAGGAGGCGACGTGAGCGAGCAGACGTAATTTTCGTACATGGATTGGCCAACGGTGGAATTGACTGTCCTTCTCTGCTCTCACACTTAAACTTTTATGTGCCGCCCTATCCAACTCGCCACATGCAATTATTGTTATAGTCAAGAATTTCTTAAATTATTTATGTAAACCCATTCTTATAATTGTTTTGTTGTGCGTGTTGTACTTATTTATTTATTGTTGAGAATTTGTGATCTCTATTTTTTTGCCATATAAAGCTTGTTTTGTTTGTTGTGAGTTTAATGTTATTGAATTTAACGTAGCATTGTTATTAAATCTAGATACAAATTATTACTTTTATTATTACTTAAACTGTAAATTGGGCAATTTTGCCCGTAAATAAAATTAAATAAATAAATAAATAAATAAACAATGAGGTAGGTACCTTTCTGCTATTATTTTTTTCTTCAGAGCGTGAGGTTTGCCTTACTATTACTTTTTTCTTCATGAGCTTTGGTACCTACTTCATGTTTCTTTACACTCTTGATAACAGAATAGAAATAAAATTTGATTTAAGTGTAACTTATTTTTGAATTTTCTAACATTTTTCATAGTTGGGGTTTGACACACCCCACCGGGGTGTTAAGTGTTGGAAATTTAGCCGGGACATTCCAGGGTTAAAACGCACTTGCCCCGCCTGAGTATATAAGTCCCTAGTTAGGGTAATGATGGTGTAACGGACGATCCCCATGACAAATGTGGTTAAGACTCCCCAACTAAAACTGATTTAAGCGGAAACGTATTCAGATTAGGAAATTTTCGGTGGAATGAACGAAACGATCTTAAAGACTGCACCTCGTTGCATTTCGTTAAGGCCCCATTGAAAAGGGTCGGGAAAGCGTGAAAATTGCGAATCGCAAAGAGCGAATTGTGAAGTGAGAATTATGCGTTTTCCGTTGATGGAAATCGTCGAGCGGAAATACCGCAATGAATAATTACACGGGTGGTGGGGGATAAGGTTGGAGAGAACAATGGGCTTCTGTTACGGCTATGAATGAGGCTAAAACTGCACTGTGTGGTAATTGCAGAAGGGGTTTTCTCTCTTTGGACTGCTGGGAATATTTTGGTCATTCACCGCACAATATCCTGATATGAGTAAATAGTTCAGATTAATAATGGTAAACCGTTAGCGTTTTTGGCCATTAGCGTTTTATTTAGAATTTTTTAAATGCAAATATTGCCGTCAAACTGGTGGGAAATTAAGGGAAAGAATAGAAGAGCATCAGGAGGATTTCAGGGAAAATAAGGGTAGGTCTACATTTGCAAAACATCTCAAGGAATCCAATCATACTTACAATTTTGATTTAACAGATAGACAGGTTGCAGAATTTCTTCATTTTCGTCCAATGGGAGGTATGTTGAAAGTAGTTGAAAAATTTGAAATGATCAACAGATGTGGTAAATGTTTAAATGAGGATATCCCTCAATATATTTCACCTCTGATAAGTCAATTTCAATAAAGCTTGGAATCATCCCTTCAAACTGTTGAAACCAGTAATTCTTCCTCTCCTTTCACTTCATCTGATTAGCTACAATCCCCCTTCACTTTGCTTACACGTAATTGGTTGTACCTCCATCCCCTTTCCTTTCTCTCGACAAATGGATTTAATCCCCCTTCACCTGTGACTATATAAGCTCTGTCCTTTCTAATGTGTGTTCATTATTGTTTGTTGCTGATGATGGCCTAACCGTCGAAATCGATTTAACATTGTAACTCTTTATTTTTTTCGTGGAAATAGAAATCGATGTTCACTAACTTCCGTTTTGAAATGGGTTTCCACAACTTCGTTGCGAGTGATTTAGTTCGTGCAACACGAAATTGATCAGAATGATCTGAAACGTAAAAAAAGCGAGTGAAAATGTCGATTTTGTCCAACTTTTTTCTCAAACCTTCCGAAAGAGAAAACAATGTTTCCGCTTCAATAAATAAAGTTGGAAGTAAAATGGCGTGTAGCCAAAAAACTATATTCTCCGACCGTCGCTTACCTGAAGTTCTGCAAAAGTAAAAATGATTCCCAGGAACGCTTCCAAAATATTTGATCAGCAGCGACGGCAGTGATGTCGGCATGCGGCCCAACGCAGCCGCGAAAACCGTCAAAGTCACAAAAACAATTTTTTCTTCAGCAACCATCATCGTCAGAAGTCGAATGACAATTTTCCTATCGTCACGTCCCCCGCATTTTTCTCTCGCCGATAACGAGACGGAATTATCTAGCGACAAGTTGACGTCACAATCAGACTCACTAAATAGACGTTGGAGCTTTTGAAATAAACAGTAAGGTTTTATTTTGCGTCGTCCTTTCTTCAAACCTGTTGTGTGTTTTCTCACGATTTGTCAATCCCTTTATAGTCCGTTCTCACTTTCAGCAGGTTGGCTAAGAGCCTTGATATCTTCTCTAATATTCTTTTAGATATTTATGTCAGAGAAGGCTTTTGCTGTTTCCGCTCTCATCATAATTTACACTACTAAAATGTCAAAGATCAACACAAAAAGATCCAATTTGTTTTAAAAGTATATACTATCCACACTCTAAATGATAACTGACAAAAAGTCAAGGGGAATTATGAAAAGCAATATGAATTAATAAGAGACTGTTTGTGCTATAGATGTAGGTAGACACATTGTTTTCTCTACTTACCTTGAAACGCAAATCAACGAATTATGAGGAGGGGAGGGGATACAAATTTGGAGCAATGTTCAGTTTTTCTGTAGTACCTAATTGATTAAACTTTTTCGAAATTCGTATCTATACATCCGTCGTATTGTACTTTCTCGCAAGAGGTTTAATTATTGTTTAGGGAAAAGGTTTAATTATTTTGGAAAAACGTTCAATTGTATAGGGGAAAGGTTTAATTATTTTGGAAAAAGGGTGAATTATTTTGGAAATATGTTTAACTCATTTGGCAAAAGGTTTGCTTCATTTGGTAAAAGGCTTAATTAAATCCTCAAATGCTATATATTTACTTATAAGTTTATTACTTATAAGTAGTGTTAAGGAATTTTACGTTTGCTTTTGCGAAGAAGAAACTGTTTGTTCGACAGCGACGCCACTCATTGTGAATCGTCCAGATATTGACTTACACAGTCCCTGAAAATTTCATCGGAATCAATTGAATTCAATTCAATTTAAATTGTACCAATTACATTGATTGTATTGTAATATCAAATGCTGTAAAAATAAAGGATTTGAAGGATATTTTCTTTTAGCGAATTTTTGAAGAAAATTAAGCTATTGCTCTCGCCTCAAAATTTGTAGAATGTGAATTTTTGAAAACATTTTATGCAGAAATCCGTTTCAGGCTATTCTGAATCATATTCTGAAGTTTAACGCATTTTTTTATGTATGTATGTATGTATGTATGTATGTATATATGTATATATGTATATATGTATATATGTATATATGTATATATGTATATATGTATATATGTATATATGTATATATGTATATATGTATATATGTATATATGTATATATGTATATATGTATGTATGTATATATGTATAATAAGTAGTATCCGAATATTCATCCTGGGCCACCGACTTCAATCTCTGTTGAAAATGCTTTTCTGTTAAATCTCTGATAAAAATGATTCCGACTTCAATCTCTGTTAAAACTGATTTTGTGCTAAACCCTGTTAAAAATGCTTTTCTGTTAAATCCTGTTAAAAATGCTTTTCTGTTAGACCCTTGATAAAATTTTTCATCACAAAACATCAGAACACATTTTTTATCACAAAACATCAGAACCAGTGACTTTTGGGGGGGTATGTTAAAAGGATCTCTACTATAAAATAAAATGGAATACTTTAAAGCGTTAAGAGAACTCGAAGA
Source organism: Adelphocoris suturalis (assembly GCA_030762985.1). Taxonomy (NCBI): domain Eukaryota; kingdom Metazoa; phylum Arthropoda; class Insecta; order Hemiptera; family Miridae; genus Adelphocoris; species Adelphocoris suturalis. The sequence continues at coordinate 14,526,774 of CM061048.1, read as the reverse complement.
TGGAAATTGTCTTTCCAAGAGCGAGTGGCAGGCAGTATCTAAATCTGGAGAACTGACTGATTATTTCGTGAGGAAGTATCATAAGTTTTTGGATTTAGCAACTGTGAAACGTAACTTTCTCAATGGAAAAAATAAACTAACTGAAAACATTCTAAATTTTACTCCTTTCAAAAATATTAACGTTTGCAAAAATTGTGGTGTTAGAGTACTAAATGGTGATATTTGTTTTGAATGCATCGAAGAGGATAATCAAAATATGCTAAAAAGTGTGCACAGTATATTTACATTTGTAAGAGAATCTGTAGTAAGAGCAGAGATGGAAAAGGAGATGGAAAAGGAGATGGAAAAATATTAGGTTTTTATAAGAATCCCTTATAAAAATTATAATTTAGTATTTACTTTAATCCTACCTATAATTCCATTTTCTTTCTCGTTTTGTGTTTTCATAAGCTCCTTCAGATGATCTACGAAATTTTCTTTTCCTATTCCAATTTTATGATGTCCCCAAGCAAGAGTATCCATACCATTTTCCAGAATATGCCTTTTATCATCGTAGGCACTGAGCGCTTTCTTGTTCTGTTTAATGGTATAAATATCGTGCTTGTTTGTTCTGAACATAATTTGCGTTTTGTAGATCGGTTTCTTGGTCAACAGACATTCTTTGAAATCATTGAATTTAATGTCCTGTTCAATAACGTTTTTCTTGATCCCTTTCGCTTTCTTTGTTTCTTTTTGATTCTCGAACGTTTTGTGTGCGTAAAGTTTCGATCTTAGTCCGACAAATTCCTCCATTACTTTTCCGCTCATTTCATCTTTGAATTTTCCAAGTACTTTCTTGTTCACTTGAGGTATACCGTAGACATTTTCTTTCGGATAATCGGATGTATCAAACTGATCAATCATGTTGTTTTTAATATTCGAGTAAAAGTCTTCAGTCTTTATATCCATGATCAGACTGTCCGTGTCACAGTACATCAATTTGACATTTTCTCCGTATTGTTTCTTTATCGTGTTGTAATAAAAATCGTACATTAGAGTTTTTGAAATGTCCAAAATACTCATTCCAATGTAGATTGGTTTATTGAAAAGAATTTTGGTCTTTTTCATGTGAACTGCTGCTAAATTTTCAGTGAATATCGTTCTACGATCAAAAGTAGGTTTTGCTATCAATAATTCCAGTTTCTTTCCGTTTGAGCATAATTTGATATCGATTCTTTGCCTGATATTTTCCACCGTTTTTCCGAATACACTGTTGTTCATCAATTTGAAAAATTCCTTTTCAAAATCATTTTTCGCTTTCGTTCTCAGTTCCGTGTTGAAGTCAATGTACACTTTCAACCAATCCGATTGATCAAACTCCAGAACTTTGTGTATTTTCTTTAGTTTCATCCCCATGCTCAGACACTGTTTCAAATTCCTGTAGTGCAAAACGTATCTATCTTTGTTGTACAAAGTTGTCATCAGTTTAGGTAATTTTGTATTTCCAATCCTGTTTTCCGGTGCAAGTGGTAGATCCGAGTGTAAATCGTGTAGTTCTTTAGGATATTCCAAGTCAACTTCCAGAAAATAACCTTTGGGAGACTCATCACTTATATTTTCAACATCTAAATTATCCATATCTAAATTGTATAAGTTCTCTATCCATTTAAAACCACCATATGGTAAGTATTTGGACATTGCCCATCCATAAAGGTTGTTAGCGTCTACGTACGCTATGTAACTCGAAGGTTTAGATGGGTCATATTGTTCACCCATGTACTTATTGTTTGCTTTTGCGTACCTGTTACTACATTGAGATATTCCACCGCGAATTCCTTTTTCTATCATTAAAATTTTATTATAATCTGTCAACAGTTCCAATTTAACTTTTGTCATTTTCAACATACAATCCCATGAGAATCCAGGTGTTGTGTAGTACCATGCAGGATCTAGTTTGTACGTTTTCAGGGAAATATCTCTGAAATTTTCCATTACATCTGCAAGCAGTAAGATGTCACTTTTGTTGTAAAGCGCGGTGAATTCCCACATGTTTTTAATACCGAATTTTTCCCAAACTTCTTGTGCATTTTTATATTCGTTTTCTTTTACATTTTGTTTATTTAGATGGCTGTAAAATTTCTCTATAGGTGGCAAACAGGTTTCATCGTACCTTTCCGAACTATCCATGTACTCATATGGGTAAGCTAGTTTCCTTGTCATCAACTCCAAGTTCTCTGTTCCAAAATGTTTTACCAGTTCCTTAAATTGATCTTTCGTTAAATTTCCCACTAGTTTTTCCAAAGAGCTTGCTAGAAATTTGTACGAATCCACGAACCTTATTTCAATTTTATTCATTACTTTGTTTCCTTTCTCATTCAATTTTCCAGAGTCGTACCTAAGAATCTTTGAAAACGAAATGTACTTTTCCTCAGTATTTGGAATCAATCGTATTTCCCCTTCATCCTCTCCGAGTTGTTTTATAAATAAGTGGGCATCGTACCCAGCCAGGTTGTGGAAAAATACAGGTACGAATCTCGGACATTGATACTCCAAATTACACAGAGAATGGGCGGTACCTCTAAATTCTCCTGACAAATGATCATGATCTTTTACTTTTATACAATTATCAGGTATATTTGACTTAAAAACTTCTAATTCTTCAATATATATATCTGCTTGATTGTCATTCTTTTTATCAATAAAGTGTTGAATTGTTTTTCTCATTACATCAAGTTTCTTTTCTAACATTGGAGGCAATTCGTTAAAACCTCTCTCACAAATGTGACAAGATTTAGCATTTTTGAATTCCTGTTCCTGTTCGTTTGTCAATGGTTTCATGGGTACAATTTTATCGTAATATTCCTTAGCAATGTGTAAAACTTCCTCTTTCAGTTTCTGATAAAATACTTTTGGAGAATCCGGACCAGAATATTCGACTGGAGGTTTATAATATCCGTTGGAATACTTTATGTAATATGAAAAACTGCTAGCTTCGTGTTTTTGAATTTTATTAGTGAACGTCTTAGTTTCATCAGGTTGACAAGTTTGAAGTTTTCTAAGCAAACTTTCAAAGTCCGAGTAGATAGCGAATGGAACTTTCATGGAGCGTTTATAATTTTCAAATTGTAAGATGTTATCATAAGGTTCTGGTAGTTCTACTTTAACAGCTTTATGAGCTCCGCAATATTCTTTATGTTCGTTTAATTTAACCTGAGTTCCAAAGCTATTCAAGCACATTTTACACAAGTACCTTCGTTTGTGATCTTTTGTTAGCTGACTATGACCAACAAGTTTCCATAAGTCCTTGATCCAACAATAATGTTCAGTTTCCTCGTTTTTCAAGTAAAACAAGTCAATGTGCCTTTCCTTTTCCTCTTTCGTTATTTCCAAGGGTATTATAATATTTTTTTCATCCAGACAGTAAACATTTATGGAAATCCCAGTTCTTTTCTCAAACAATTTTATACTCGTAAGTTTCATAGGAAAACTGATATCTTTCAACGCTTCATCAAACTCATGTTCCCATGTTATGTAATTTCCTATTCTATACGAATGTTGGTCAGCTGGATGAAGTGCAGACAGAACAGACCAAAGGAAACATTTATTATCGTCATTTTTCACATTTATAATTGCTTTCCTATATTGTAGAAAATTAGGGAGTGGGATGTAAGACGATCCTCTCAAAGGAGTGTACTTGTTAACGTTCAGTTCTAAATGTTTGATTTTGTGAAGTTGCCATTGAGATCCTTTTATTTCGAACGTTTCCATTTCATTTAGAATTTTCTGTTTCATTTCCTCGTAACAATTTGGTACTTCTGCTGACTGCAATATTATTACGTTTTTAGTTTTGAAATTGAGTTCATGATACTCCATATTATTTTCGTTAGTCCCTTTTTTAAATTCTGCGATTAAAACTACATTAACTTTTAGTTTCATTTCTCTAAGTTTCATGTTGATTAAACCAGTTACGATTTTTTTAATACTGTCAAGAAATTTGTAAGCATCTTTAAATCCTTTCGTATTTTTAATATCGTAAGTCACTAATCTAGATTTAAATGCAGTTTCCTTTTCTCCAACTTCAGTTCTCGGTTCTTTGCTTTTTCAAATATTTTTTCACTAAAATTAAATACTTTGTGCAATTTCCTCGGATTTACAAATACAGGTTTCGCTTTCCTAGATTCTTTGCTTTTTTCAAATACTTTTTCAAATATTTTTTCACTAAAATTAAATACTTTGTGTAATTTCCTCGGATTTACAAATACAGGTTTCGCTTTCCTAGGTTTTCTGATAGTCATTGTCCGGTCCGGGTCGTTTTTTTCATGGCGCTTAGACTTTAGGTGTCTAGCCCAATTTTTATAAGTAGTGCTAACATCGCACTTTTCACAATGTCTTCTCGCATCATACATTTTATTATAGAATATATTCTTTTAACTAGCCCCTCATTTTTTTTTTGAATTCTTAAAGGTGAGGGCGAATCGCCCTCACCTTTTTCTTTTGTCTATTATAGTAGAGATCCTTTTAACTAGCACGGTGGTTGTTTAGTTTACCATGGAATCACCAAATCAAAAAATGAAAAAATACATGCATAACATCAAGTTTGTGGTAGTTTCGTTATTGTTAACCGAGATCAAAATTTGCGGCTCACATGTGAGCCATAAAATTTCGTATGAAATGAAAAAGCCGCGGCTGGAATTCAAGCCGCGGCTTTTTTAGTCAATTGACTTGTATTCGACTTTAACGTTAAAGGGGGTGGGTCCAAATCGGACCCCCCCACTTTAAGAGTTTTGAAAGCTCTTGTTTAAATGTTCTCGACTTGTATTCGACTTTAACGTTAAAGAGGGGTGGCCAATTTGGCCACCCCACTTTAAGAGTTTTCAAAACTCTTTTTTAAATGTTCTCGACTTGTATTCGACTTTACATAGGACCCCCCGTCGATTCGACGGGTACGAGGTATTTACTGTTAAAAATAAAATTGACTCGTATTTACCTTTCATCGTACCCGTCTGGTAGACGGGTACGAGGTATTTACTGTTAAAAATCAAATTGACTCGTATTTGCCTTAATAGGAGACCCGGTGAATCACCGGGTCTCCTATTTAAAGATGGAAGGCTAGTTAAAAGAATATATTCTATAATAAATAAATAGAAATGAATAGGGAGCAGCTATTGAAAAAAATTAATTTTGAAAACAACACAAACAAACTTTCCGAACTAGAAATCGGAAAACCTTACAAAATCATAAACTTTGAATTTGTGTCAACGAAATACTCGTGGGAGGCTGTTATAGCCAATCTAGGAGAATTTAGAGTGTTCATACCAGAAAGATGTATTCAAAAATTTGATAAAAATGAACTCCAAGCTCTAGTTGAGTACGGTGTTTGCTTAGTGTACCATGGAATCACCAAATCAATAAATGGGAGAGACATGTATAACATCAAGTTTGTTTAATAAAAACGTTTTAATGGAAATTTTCCATTAAAACAACAATATTATACTAAGATTTTTTCAGAATTCAATTTCCCTCTGCATGTTTTTAAAACAGTTTCATAATCTTTTCCGTTTGAAAGTTCTTTTAACACTATCAAAGACAGATGTCCACAAATTGGAGGATCATTATACTTTTGAATTTGTTCGGAATTGTAAAAAATATGTTTATTTTCCAAGTATTTTACCAACTCTTTAGGAGGTGGTGCGTTTCCATAGGAATCGAAATAATATTTTTCTTTTTCGGATTTTTTAAAATAACAAGTCCAGTGACTACCATTTTGATAAGAATTTTCCAAATTAATAATTCCACATTCAACGGATTTAGGTCGATCAGGAAGTTCATCTTTCATGAAAATACCTCGGAAATGTTTTATTTTAAAATTTTTCGCGAAACGATGTAAATCTAAATTACTCAAAGGTTGGTAGTTTTCCGTTTTTTTCGTTTTTTTAAACCGGACCCAATACTTAAACTTTTTGCTTTTTGAGCTAGTTTTTCCATCTCGAGATTATGACGTTTTATTTCCGCTTCTTCAGCAGCTTTATGTTTCGAATCTATTACTGAAGATGCTACTGCAGCACCTCCACCTAATAACGCTCCAAGTGCTCCCATTCCTGCAAACACCAATGGTAAGAATCCACCCGTGTGATTCAATTGTAGTTGTTCGTAATCCAAAGTTAACGTAATTCCTTTCTTTTCTCCTCTCGCTTTTTCAAATGCTTTTGATTGAGTTTCCCACAGTTTGATTTTATGTTTTCCGTTTCCTGAAATTTGTTTCGCTGTCAAAAGAATTGTAACACTTCTGCGCTTCTTGTAAGCGGCTCGCATTTTGGTTAGTTGATTTTCGGTTAAATCTATTTTTTTCGTAATCATAGTTATTTATTATAGTAAATTTTTTTAATAACGAACTCTCATACCAAAGGACCGTTTACTCATTGTAACTTCCTCACCAAAGGATTGTTTACTCATTTCAACTCCCATACCTTCAACTCCCATACCAAAAACTTGTTTACCTTTCATTCCACCCATCACTACAGCTGCAGCAGCTTTTTCTTTCCAACTTGAATCACTCGCGAACATTCTTTCTTTTGCTACTTCCTCCAGTGCTTTATCCGCTATGTGTCTTTCTTTCACGTCTGTGTGATCTCTGTAAAATATATCATGTAGCTTACAGCCTTCGTCCAATTTATTAATTCCAGGATCTCCTCTTTTCAATCGTTCATCTAGTTTTGTAAATGGGCCACAATAGTTGTATCCGGGTAAATGCATTTCAGGTACGAAACCATCTAGTTTATTCAGCAAAGTATTTAAAACTCCGGATCCACTTTTAATAATTCCTTTCGGCAAACTGTTTACAACTTTCATCAGATATTCTATTCCTTTGGGATTATCTATGTTTTTTTCCAACTGATCGCTTATAAACTTTACAATTCCTAATTTTTCATTGTGAAAATTGTTATTACCAGCTCGTTCTTGTGCGTGCAAATAGAACAAACGCTGTAACAGCTGTTGGAGGTTGTCAATGTATTTAAATTCCACTGGATTTTCAGAATATTCTATCAAACCCGAACCAACTTTACATGCTTTGATTTCTTTCCAAATAGGTGCGATCAAATCTTTCCATTTTTTCCCCGTACTAGACTTTACTTTATTGGTAGTTGGATCGTTCTTTTGGTATAGAGAGTTCGTTTGAATGAGAATTTTCTTGTAAACTTTCAAATCCTCTTTAGTGTATTTATCAGGATCAGGTCCTAGAGGATCAGTTAACAAACGCCATAATCCGTGAGTTCCTTTGTAAGTTTCATTTTGAATAACGATTGCATCTCCATTTACTTGAATTTGTTGGTCTCCGATGTAAATTTTGTCCTCTTTTCCCCATATACCAAATTGTTTATCATCCTGTCTGATGTAAAGTCTCGCAATAGGACCAATTCCTTTCGGACCAACGCTATTCGATGGGGTTTCATTCCGATCTACCATATCCATGATGCTTGATAAGCTACTTCTCGTGTTTACTACGGTATCATCTGACGCAGTATCAACTAGTGCAGAAGCTCCTTCGTTTGGATTAATGTCAAAAGTATTAGTTGGTCCAAAAGTTACAACTTTCTTTCTAGGAGAACTAGTTGGCTTGTAGGGAACAATTTCTTGTTTCTTTATGATGTCTTCATCAACTTGTTTCACAGCATTTATTACTTCAACTACTTTTTCAGTAATGGGTGCAAACATCTTTTCTTGAGTTTCTCTTTCGTTAAACTTATCTACTCTAGCTTCTCGGAAAGCACGTCTCAACTCTTGTTCTTTTTTTTGAATTTCGTTAGCTTCCTTGACAGTCATTTCTTTTTTAGGTTTTTTCAGGAAAATTCTATTTTCTGGTTCTGAATCATCAGGTTGATTACGAGTTTCTCTTTCGTTAAACTTATCTACTCTAGCTTCTCGGAAAGCACGTCTCAACTCTTGTTCTTTTTTTTGAATTTCGTTAGCTTCCTTGACAGTCATTTCTTTTTTAGGTTTTTTCAGGAAAATTCTATTTTCTGGTTCTGAATCATCAGATTGATTACTAGTTTCTGAATCATCACGAGTTTCAATCTTTTTTTTAATTTCCTTACATTTTTTCAACAAAAGTTTTTGTAAATGTTTTTCAGTAGACATTTATTATAGTAAAAAAAAAATTTTTTTTTTTTTGTCGAATATTTAAATCCAAATTTAACGGTTATTTTAACGGTTATTTTAACGGTTATTTTAACGGTTATTTTAACGGTTATTTTGATCGTTTAACGGTGTTTTTGACCGTTTATTCACCGACTCGAGAAACGTTTTTCTCAAACTTTTTCATGTATCGACCGTCTTTTAATTGTTTTGTTAGGTTTATCGTTAGAAATCCAAAATCATCGTCCCAACATTCGTTGTATATTTCTTTGAATCGTTTGAAAGTAAAATCTGTTCCAGCATACTTATCGTAAATCACTTTCATGTAATCTGGATCTTGCTTGAAAATACACAGGAAATTCAGATTGCCTCTAATCAACTGTCTATCAACTTTAGTGAATGATTGAGTTAGATAAATGCAAGAAATATTCCTGTGACGCCCTTTCGCGTAATAATCTTTTATAACTCGTTGATGTTCAACATTAACACAATCATCGAAAACTACAAGACTGTTTGGTAGGCATTCATCTAGTACAATTAGTTCGTCGCAACTATCGTAAAAATGCACTATTTTCATTTCAACTTTAGCCTCTATTTTTTCACTATTTTTTCTCAAGCCTTTATAAAATTCTTGTTCTAAAGTTGTGGAACATATGTAGAGATTTTCATGGGGAATTCCCCATGGTTTAGTAATCAGGTTGTACAATAGAGTGGTTTTTCCACATCCGCTTGTTCCAACTATTAAACATCGAAGAGGAAGCGGTAGTAATCCATTATGAACTTTGTTTGATTCAAATGGATGAGGATCGATATTGTATTCATGACTCATTTTATTTATTATATAATATATAATAAATAAATAATGTTTATAAAAATTTCAGGAGATACAATATGGTTTGAGGAACCGATTCCACTCGATCCGAATAAAGAGTATCAGTTGGGCATGTCAGCATTGATGTTTACAACTAGGAAAACGTTTGAGATAAAAAACTTCAAGTTTTCATTCACATTTCCTTTCCCCGATGAAACTTACGATGATGTGCATGAACTTAATGGTGAATACACAATGAGTTCGTTCAAATCCGAGTTGATTAGTCATTTGACTAGTTTTCAAAGTATTTTGTTAGCGAAAATAGATACTTTGAAAAAGCTCGAAAACCAGACGGTAGAAATACCAAAAGATAAACAAAAAGATAAACAAAAAGATACACAAAAAGATATACAGAAAGATATACAGAAAGATATACAGAAAGATATACAGAAAGATATACAGAAAGTTAATCCGAATAATTTGAAATTCAATCTCGAACACCTAACTGACGATAGTTACAGAATTGCTGCTAACTTCCCCATGGATATGAAAATTATAAATGAAGGTAACTTTTGTGACATATTCCAATTGAGAACTTGTTCCGATAATTCATTCAAAAAGAACACCAACTACGTGTCAAATAACAATGCTACTCAACTCGTATTTTCGAGTAAAATAATCGAATGGCATTGCAACATTACGGAAAACAGCTTTACTAATCACGAGAAACACCCACTTTCGCACGATGAACATGAGTTATTACACGTTTCTTTCATAGAGAAACCACTGTCACCTAATACTATTTACACGGAAAAACCAAAGAAAGTAGTTTTCATTCCACTAAGAAAAGGACTGAAAGAAATAAATATGATAAAATTGTCAACGACCACGGGAAATAACGAACCCATTCGATTCAACGATATTAAAGCTTACTTGTTGCTGAAAAGTAATTAATTTTTTTCATAGTAAATAAAAATTATACTGTTCACGTTAAAAGAAATTTTTAAAACTTTTAGACCCGGTAAATTACCGGGTCTAAAAAAAAATTATATTTACTATAATAAAGTATGCATCAAACTAAAAAGGTATTTGATAAATATCAAGACTTTATTGTGCGAAAGCAATTTCGTACCTTTAATCCAACTTCAACTCAGAATTTAAATGCAGAGAATAAAAGAACAATTTTCAAAATAGATTTAAGCGACGATTTTCTGTCTAAAGATATACAATATAACGTGGAGGGAGTTCTAAAGTCAAAAGATCCAACCAAGGAGTATTCAGGTTTAGATACTGTTAAGTTGGTAGATAATTTCGTAGGTCATATGTTTTCGAGTATAGAAGTGAAAAAACACAATGTGGTAGTAGATGAAATTGAAAATCCGGGCATTTGTGGCTTGGTGGAAGGTTTTGCTACTCAAGAATGTCCAAAAGATTATAACGGACAAGGTATGAATTCAGGATTCAACTCAATAGTTATCGGAGGAGGGAATTTCAATGCTGTTGGTTACCTTGGTGACTTAGGTTTGGGTTTTTTCAAAGATTTAACAGTTCCAATTTTCAAGGGAGGTTTTGAAATAACTTTTGTGAGAAACAGCGATAATAATATTATTTTTAGATGGAAAAAAGATAATATTATTCCTAATGAAGGTGTTGTAGAAATTACCTCTTTCGTTTTGAGAGTTCCGGTGATTGAATACAAGAATGAAGCAAAAATTAATTTGATCGCAGATTTGAGAAGCACTCCGTATCAACTCCAATTTAAAAGTTGGCAATGCATAGTTAGGAACGTTACTGGAAACTCGTTACAGTTCGATTTATCTAGCGTTTACAGAAGCGTTAATAACCCATTATGGTGCTTCGTGGTATTTCAAACTGATGTTTTGAACGATCAGACAAAAAACAATTCTGAATTCCATCATAAAGATGTGAAAAATTATTGGCTTGAATTAGGAGGTAGAAGGTATCCTGAGGAAACGCAGGATTTAGATTTCAATAAAAATAGATATGGTTTGGCTTACGATGCATTTTTAGAGTTCAAAAAGACTATAAGTTCTAAACAATCTATTCCATACATCATGCCTCATTTTTTCAAAAAAGAATATCCAATTTTTAGCATCGATTTGTCTGATCAACCTCAGAGTCTATCTAGTGGTAAAAGCAATAATTTGATGCTCAATGTTGATTTCAATACATTTGTAACAGCAGCAACAAGTAGCACAGTAGGTACTACGTGTTACGCTATTATTGTAAGTGGATCGAATTTCGTGTACGACCCGACTAAAAATATGATTAAACGGGAAATTTTATAATTATTTTATAAGCTATATATATATTTTTAATGGAGTGATCTCCATTAAAAAAAAAAATCGTATTAAACTTAAATAAATAATGTACAACGAAATTTATTGCTGTAAGTGTAAGAAAAAAACGAAAAATATAAACGTGAAAATAGTACAAACTGTGAACGGAAGGTGGAGAATTTCAGCTAAATGTGCAAAATGCAAGACAAATAAAAGTAAATTTATTCAAGATCCTAACGGAGAAAAAGCAGCAATTCGAACCATTTTTGATTGGGCTATCGTAGGCAAGATACCGGACTCATTTAAAAAAAATGTATCTAGACTTAAATAAAACATGGAGGACGACATTTATTGCCACAAGTGTAAGAAAAGAACGAAAAATATAAACTCGGAAATTGTACAAACTGTGAACGGAAGGTGGAGAATTTCAGCTAAATGTGCAAAATGCAAGACAAATAAAAGTAAATTTATAAAAAATCCGAATGAGGAAACTAACGTAGAAACTGAAGTTATAAATTTACCTGAAAACGAAAAGTTAGAGTTTGCAAAGGAGTTACATAAACCCGTTAGAAAGAAATTTCAGAAAAGGAAAATTATTACTCATGGAAAAGATGATCTTTGGGCTGCGGACTTGATTATAATGAAACAATACGAGAATGAAAACAAGGGGTTCGGTTACATGTTGAATATCATTGATACTTTTTCAAAGTACGTTTGGTCAATTCCATTGAAAAAGAAAAACGGAATAGCAGTTTCAAAAGCTTTCAAAGACGTTTTGGAAAATGTGAAATTTCATAACCATTCTACCCCTAAACTCCTTCACACGGACAAAGGTTTAGAATTTGAAAATAGACTTTTCAAAGAACTTTTAGACGAGTATAACATAAAAATGTATCACACGGAAAGTTTAGAAAAATCCGCAATTATAGAAAGATTTAACAGAACTTTGAATCAGAAAATGAAAATTCGTTTCGAGGTGAATGGAAATAAAAATTGGATCGATATTCTACAGGAATTAGTTAATGAGTATAACAAACAGGATGTTCATCGTTCTATTGGGATGACACCTGCTCAAGTTGACGCGAAAAATGAAAATGAAATCCTGAGATATTTATTTAAAAAGAGTGGAAAAAATGGAAAAAAGAAATTTAAAATTGGAAATCGTGTAAGAATTACGAAATCGAAGAAAACTTTTGCAAATAAATATGAAGCAAATTGGACAAAAGAAATTTTTGAAATAGCTGAGATTTTAAGAACGAACCCTGTTACTTATAGAATAAGAGATTTAAATGGAGAGGAAATTCAAGGAAGTTTTTATTCTGAGGAATTACAACTCACGAAATTTTAAATTTTTTTTATGATAAATATGGACTGTTTGAATCTTTCATTGTTTATCGATAAGATATTCGTAATTATAATATTTTTAATGACTCTAGTTTTCATCTACATTACACATGAAACTGGAATCAATCACAGAAGGAGCTTCAGAGCAGATGATTTTAAAAATATTTTGCCTAAGTGATATTAAATGAATTCCCATAAAAAAATCAAAGGAAATTTCAGCAAAATGTCCCAACTTAACCGCACATTCTCTGGCTTCTTAATTTCTACACAGCATCCATTCCTGAACGATCTCTACCTCTGTTTATAAGAGGGGATCTTTGAATGGCGCAACCTTGCACGACTTCGATGGAGTTTCAAGTCCATGAGTCATTCCAACTTGGCTTTTTCAGTTACGTTGGAGTTTCGGTTTTTGCTGTTTTTAAGTAGAAATTAAGAGCAGAACAGTTAAGGAAGGAGATTTTGACGATAAGGTCGACTCTCACTCCCGTCGAGGTGGGATTAGATTAATTATTAGCTTAAAGGGCCCATCAGCTAATAACGATTCTAAAACCTCGTCGAGAGTGTATCCTCATTATATAGGAAAAAAAAATTTCTCGGTTTGAGGCGAGCATCGATCTCACAACCTCTGTATTATGAAGCGGGATTGTTACCCACCACACCAAAAGCGACCAGTTGAGATGATAAACACGCTCCGCTATCTTGAATAATAAATTCCGAGGACGAATGAGGTCAGTGAGGGGACCAGGCTCGGGGCGATGAAACCGGTTCCAGATAAGAATTCGTCGCCTCCCGGACACTCTCTCTCTCTCTCGCCTCTCATATTAACTAACCCCTCAAACGATAGATGGCGCATGCAGGCACTATTTCAAAGAGATCAGTCCATTATCTCAGAACAACCTTGTTCAATATGTTTTAATGAAGATCGACGGGTCCCGGAAAAAAAAAATATTTTCTATAATAAATAAAGAGATATGGGTTTAGACGACGAAGCATTAGATTTATGTAAAGAACATGGAGGTTTCTGGAAGTTTGTAAAGACACCTAAATTTCAATTTTATGAAAAAAACCTTGACGCACTAGAGAATATTTTACATGAATTGGAGGAGTATAGACTTAGTAAATTGTTGTTGAAAGAACGTTTATTGGGTATCAATGGTAAACCACCACTCCATACAAAAGAAAAAGTTGAAGCAGACCTTAATAAAAAAAATATTAAGGTTCCTAAAAATGCCACTGAACATCAACTTAGAAAAGTGGCTTATATTGTGTATAAAGCTATACTGAAGAAGCAGTTTGAGGATAATTTTTTACGCTTGCTAAAGCTCAGAATGCTTGGGGGTATAAAGGAGATTTTATTTTTAATGAGCTGTGTTCATTAAAAAGTTCTTAAGGAAACTTTACAATTCTCTTTCTGAAAAAATACCATGTTTACATGGTATTTTTTTATGGCATTTTTTTAGGATAGAAAAATGATTTTTTATGACATTTTTTAGGATAGAAAAATGATTTTTTATGACATTTTTTAGGATAGAAAAATGATTTTTTATGAATTTGTGGTGATTGGAGGGAAAGGGTTATTTATATAAAGATTTTCTTTATATAAACGATAAAGAAATTATAATATTTACTCAAAGTCAATCAGAAAAGCCTTTGTCTTTTTATCAATTCCTTTATAAATAATTTTTTTGGGGTGATTTTCCGGGTCGTTTCTAACATGTTCAAGAAGTCGACCAGAAATTGTCTTGGGTAAAAATAAATTTAATTCACCATTTTCAGTATTAATAGTAACAACAACAGTTTCACCATATTCCGTATTTTGTATACAATTTGATAAGAGATCGTAAGCCCCCTTATCCAAATCTTTAAACGACGAGTAGTTAGTTTTTTTGGCTGCTTTTTTATAAATTTCGATCGATGCCATTTTTATTATAAAAGTTATTCTTTTAACATACCCCCCAAAAGTCACTGGTTCTGATGTTTTGTGATAAAAAATGTGTTCTGATGTTTTGTGTTGAAAAATTTTATCAAGGGTCTAACAGAAAAGCATTTTCAACAGGATTTAACAGAAAATCATTTTTAACAGGGTTTAGCACAAAATCAGTTTTAACAGAGATTGAAGTCGGAATCATTTTTATCAGAGATTTAACAGAAAAGCATTTTCAACAGAGATTGAAGTCGGTGGTCCAGGATGAATATTCGGATACTACTTGTATATATGTATATATGTATATATGTATGTATATATGTATATATGTATATATGTATATATGTATATATGTATATATGTATATATGTATATATGTATATATGTATATATGTATATATGTATATATGTATATATGTATATATGTATATATGTATATATGTATATATGTATATATGTATATATGTATATATGTATATATGTATATATGTATATATGTATATATGTATATATGTATATATGTATATATGTATATATGTATATATGTATGTATATATGTATATATATATGTATATATGTATATATGTATATATGTATATATGTATATATGTATATATGTATATATGTATATATGTATATATGTATATATGTATATATGTATATATGTATATATGTATATATGTATATATGTATATATGTATATATGTATATATGTATATATGTATATATGTATATATGTATATATGTATATATGTATATATGTATATATGTATGTATGTGTCATTCCAGACGATAACTGTCCGTAGAATTGTGCTAGAAACTTCAAACAAATTTTAAAATGTTAAGGACACAAAACGAAAGTTCAAGTTCGTTGGCCAGCATGATCGGATTACATCTTCGGGTTGAAATTTTCAAAAATGTAGTCAAAAATTTCAAAATAGCCTGTTTTTTGCGATTTGTTGTGCGAAATTATTTTTTCAGCATACTAACATGTGGTATATTCGGAATCAGCGTAAAATTTCCTATAAGAATGTGTATCAAGCTTTCAAAAATTTCAAAGTTGAAAAATCAGTCAAAAATCGAAATAATGCCGTTCGCTAGTTGTAAAAATCGATAATATTTGCATGAAACATTGTCCAAATTCAGATTGAACTACTCTTATGGAAGTATCGCTGTATAACCAATCCTAGAACCATGCAGTTTAAAACTTAGGTGCTTAAAAAAAAAAAAAAAAAAAAATAAAAATGTACCTAATCACAACTGATGAGTTTACTCTGTGCGTGTGTTAATAATTTGATTCCATGTTTGTCTATCAAAATCTTAAACTAAAATTTCTCAACACGATCAATAGCGACTGAAATGTCGAAGATTTCTTCAAAAATTCGCTCATGGGTTCATGCTGCATGACTGGACTTTTTTCCCTTTCTACAAGACTCGGATGTAATAAATAGCCGTGTGTCTAGCCGCTGCGTCCTTCCATTACCCTTGACCTATCATTTGACTGGTGCAAGGCAATTTTCTCTAGCGTGCGGGGGTGAAGGTAGCAACATAACAGGTTATGTAGCTTCCGCCTAAGCTCACAAGCGCACTCGTATCGCAGTTGCCAATTACGTTGCGACCCCGTTCCCGATGTTAATTAAAACCGAGTAAAACGCCCTAGCGGGATCAGCCGACCTCCTGTCCGGGAACAATAGGAGAAAAACAACCATGAGGGTGTGGCACATCGTCTTCCTCGTGAATTGTGGAAAAATTGGAAAATATGCTGGTAGGTATCGTTTAGTCGATGTTACATGATAAACGACAAGGAATTTTAATGAAGAGGTATAACCAATTTGGTTAAATCAAACTATCATTACGAAAATTCAGATTTCGATAATAGGTAGAGTTGCGGCTAGACAGCAACAATGTGTTTGCTGTTGCTGCGATTCACTGACCGGCAGTCATGGCCGACTTTGGATGAAACGCTAACCTACTTCAGGCGTGACGACACGAGAATATGGGTTATACGTAATATAAGAAAACGCTGCAAATTATTTCACAAAGGTTTATTATTTTTTCAATTGAGTATGATCGTAGTTTTAGTTGGCTAGCGTACGTCATAAGGCCCGTCCAGACTCCTCGGCGTGTCCTACTTCGAGTTGCCACAACCTATACTTCTATAATTATATACGCATGTTTATATTTCTCGATTTGAGCTCCTATCTATTCAAATAGTTATTGCCTTAATAATATCATTATCTAAGCACGTACGAAAAGTCGAGAGGATATGTTATTAAATATGCGTAGGAAAAGCTTTGGTATTAACACACAAATATGAAATTGAAAAAAACATATATTCATGCCTCGAAGGAACGCCGGCGCCGTACCCACCACAAGGTGCCGCGGCGCCGGCGCCTCCACTCACTCCACCGTCGCTCACCCCCCCTCACCACCCACCGTGACCCCCTGCCAAGCGTGCCAGGCGTGCGCGCGTAGAAAAACACACTTTTTCGCCCGTTTTTGGCCCATAGCATCTATGCGAGTAAAGCGATCGGGATGGTTAAACGTTAGGACCAACTAGACCCCAAATGGAGTCTATGTGCGAAAGAACGGGTTTTTTAAGTCAATTCTTAGGCCTTTTATGGCCCGGACGGCGGACGGCGAACGGCGAACGGCGGACGGCGGACGGACATTTCAAATTTGGATTCTACATACCTTGAAACGTAAAGTGACAAAGTTTGAGGGGGGGTTATAAAAATTTTTTGCTATACGATCACATAGGCTTATTATTGGAAATAATAAACCAAAAATCAGGGTGCTTATGAAAGAAGCAGACTGCAGATTTTAGGTATAATTGGTGGCAGACGGACGAATTAAACTTTTAGCGAATTTTGGAAGAAAATTAAGATATTGCTCTCGCCTCAAAATTTGTAGCATGTGAATTTTTGAAAAAATTTTATGCAGAAATTCGTTTTAGGCTATTCTGAATCATATTCTGAAGTTTAACGCATTTTTTTATGTATGTATGTATGTATGTATATATGTATGTATATATGTATGTATATATGTATGTATGTGTCATTCCAGACGATAACTGTCCGTAGAATTGTGCTAGAAACTTCAAACAAATTTTAAAATGTTAAGAACACAAAACAAAAGTTCAAGTTCGTTGGCCAGCATGATCGGATTACATCTTCGGGTTGAAATTTTCAAAAATGTAGTCAAAAATTTCAAAATAGCCTGTTTTTTGCGATTTGTTGTGCGAAATAATTTTTTCAGCATACTAACATGTGGTATATTCGGAATCAGCGTAAAATGTCCTATGAGAATATGTATCAAGTTTTCAAAAATGTCAAAGTTGAAAAATCAGTCAAAAATCGAAATAATGCCGTTCGCTAGTTGTAAAAATCGGTAATATTTGCATGAAACATTGTCCAAATTCAGATTGAACTACTCTTATGGAAGAATCCCTGTATAGCTAATCCTGGAACCATGCTGTTTAAAACGTAAGTAGTAGGTGCTTTAAAAAAAAAAAAAACAATGTAATCACAACTGATGAGTTTACTCTGTGCATGTGTCAATAATTTGATTTCATGTTTGTCTATCAAAATCATAAACTAAAATTTCTCAACACGTTCAATAGCGACTAAAATGTCGAAGATTTCTTCAAAAATTCGCTCATGGGGTCATGCTGCATGACTGGACTTTTTTATTGCTTTTTCCGATTCTAGGTTGAATTTGGAGCAGAAAAGGCCTCCATGAAATTTTATTTTTGGGGCTTCGTTTCTGAGTTATTCCACTTTTTGCGAAATACAGAAAATCGCCGATTTCTTTCAGACGTTACCAACACTTTCTTACTATTTTTATTTTCAATTTTTGAGATGTTCACCACACTTTTGAAATCAGCATTAAACTATGTATCATCAGACCCCGGCGTCCATAATCAACAATCACCATTAGGGGGATGACATTACACTTGAACCGCTCACGATATAAAAAAAGTTTTCCAAATCGTCGTTTGAAAAAAAAAAAAAACCCTCAAACTGTTCAGTACACACAGAATCACTGTTCAGAATACAGTTTAAAAAATGTACCACAAGGAGACTTCCAGTCAGTTGTGTTGTGACAAATCGAAAATGCCACCTGCTCCTTCTGCAGCCCCTGCTCCTTCTCCTGCAAACTGTATTCAAGGGTTAAGAAAACAACAGCTTCCTCCTGATACTTATTGTTCAGTCTACATAATCTTTATTATTTAAAGAACCTTACATTAGTCCAGAATACGGCGTCTCATACGTTCTTCTAATAAATGAGTAATAATACTGAACAGTTTGAGGGTTTTTTTTTTTTTTTTCAAACGACGATTTGGAAAACTTTTAAATCGTAAGCGGTTCAAGTGTAATGTCATCCCCCTAATGGTGATTGTTGATTATGGACGCTGGGTTCTGATGATAGATAGTTTCTACAAAAATCTGTAGATAGTTTCTACATCTCAAAAATTGAAGATAAAAATAGTAAGAGAGTGTTGGTAATGTCTAAAAGAAATCGGCGATTTTCTGTATTTCGCAAAAAGTGGAATAACTCAGAAACGAAACCCCAAAAAGAAAATTTCATGGAGGCCTTTTCTGTTCCAAATTCAACCTAGAATCGGAAAAAGCAATAAAAAAAAGGGGGTCAAGAGGAAACCGTAAGTTTCAATCAATTATTTAAGACATGGAAAAATAAAAATCGGACTTCCGCAAAAAGTGGAATAACTCAGAAACGAAGCTCCAAAAAGAAAATTTCACGGAGGCATTTTCTGTTCCAAATCCAACCTAAAATCGAAAAAAGCAATAAAAAAAAGGGGGGTCAAGAGGAAACCGTCAGTTTCAATCAATGATTTGAGACCCTAAAACATGGAAAAATAAAAATCGGACTTCCGCATCGTGAAGCTGAGTTGAAATACTATAAAAAAGTCCAGTTCAATTTTTCGATAGCTCGCACCGTAAGGCTGTAATTTCCCGATGGGCCCGTTTAGATGGTACACCTATATGGGGATATATATATATATATATATATATATATATATATATATATATATATATATATATATATATATAGGTTTGAAAATGAGGGAGCGGGACACACACACACACGAGAGAGATGTACAATGATTGCAAGATATAGAAAAATAATTTATTGACGAATGCGGGGAGTTTATGAATTGACAACAGATGAGATGATGAACAGATAAATATGTGTGGCTAAATGTGATAGAAATATGAATAAAATCGACTGCTAATGGCTACACACGCGGTGGTAAAGATGGCGAGAGTCAACACATAAACGCTCGCGTTGCAGCGCACAAAATGAGTGGGGGAAGACCCCCCAGGGGTACCATCGGTATGAGTGGAGCATCAGCTGTTGCTCAGTTGGCGGGCAGTTTCCAATTTACAAATCTCAAACAATATATATACATATACTTTTTTTCCAGTTCTGCTTGGCCCGTATACATAATATGAGAAAAATTATGTTTGATCTTCGTGCTTCCTTCAGCACATGTGTAGAAAACACATTTTACTGGAGCCTGAAAATTACATCACGCTAATCAATAACAATTTTCTGTAGTGGGTCTGTGGGACACCGCTTGCTGGTGTTTTCCATCAAAACTGCTAGGTACCTAAAGGTTATTCGGAATTACAACACAATTACTGGCTTAGAGAGCAGGAACACATTTTGCAATATTCAACGGAAGATACGAGTATTTACCTGAATATACTTTGCGGAGCTTGCACGTTTTCTATCCCAATTAAGCTAAATGCATTGTACGAAGTCACGCATCGTCTGCTCTGACCTACTTGTTGTCAATATTCGAACATTGAGAACATAGTAATTCGCCGTTCCGTAGTTATCGTGCTAATGACGTCGATGAATAGTATGTGTATCGCAGTTAATGGGTTGCTAGCAGAACCTGGTAGTTGCTCCAGTAGCTCAGTTGTAACATAACTTGTTGACTGATCACGGTAGTCTTTACTTCGACCTGTCCTGGATTTGTCTGTGTTATTCGGCCTGTCCCGTTCACGCTGTTTCGGTAGTTTGCCAAAGTTTGTGGTTTGGTCGAAACCGAAACCTCGAATCTGTTTCTGTAAATTCAAATGTATTTTCGGAAGATTCTGGGGCATTGATATGGTGATGCCGGTTCCGAGCGCAAGTGGGTAACATAGTGTACTGTGGTGTAAAAGGTCCTGGGTTCGATTCCAACTCTGCATCCATTTTATGCATCGTATTTCAACCTCCGAGACATATTCTTAAACGTCATTTTGATCTATTTGTTCAACTAATCTGTATTTTATTCGAAGAATTGATTCAGGATTCAATATTATTTTTGAGATGCTAGCTTCCGAGTATCCAGACCATTTAACTATACACATCATCCTGATCTATTTGTCCAACTATTCTGAATTTTTACTAAGGGATTGACTACTATTGATGGTATGTGATTTTGATATGCGAGCTTGCGAGCATCCAGACCACCAAACTATACACAGCATTCTAATATATCTGTCTGATCTATTTTTACTTTACGAATATTTGTTGACAGAACGCGCTCTTACGTCCTGGTTTCAGGGATTAGTAAAATCAAATAAAACACCTACACTACAAGTCCTTCTGAACTTAACAAGACCTGACCCACAAACTAAAAACACTGCAAAATATTACACAATGGTTTATTATTTCTGTGTTAGATAGCCCTTCTACGCAGATCATTGGTCTATAATTATTAAGCCCCGTATGTAATATATGATCAGAACATGGCGCTTCGTGCCTCCGAGAAGGGTTCACACTTTTACAGTTCCAATACCCCGCAATTTCACGCTTCATAGTAACTATGTTTTAAAAAATAGGAAAATGATGCTTGAAGTAATTTACGTTAGCGCATGCGCAGAATGGAGTGGCGATATGAGCCTAACCCACAAATACCCAGAAAATGTAATCAAAATCTGATGAAAACTAGACCTTGTTCCTGGGATTACACTTTCGCACATGAACATGAGCTAATAATGATGCAATCATGTTGAAATTAGCAAGAGGTAGAGGGAAAAAGACAACATTTCAATACAATTTTCACAAATATAATACAATAATTTAAAAAAATTCGCTCATACAACTATATTTAGGTATCATCTCGATTTCAAATCCGTTTTCAATTTGAGTAATTTTTACTTATCGATTCTGTTTCTATCATAGGAACTGATAAACTTGAAACTCGCTCACTCCACTGTTTGTAGAATGACATATTTTAATGGAATTCTGCCATGCACCCACATAGAAAAAGATATTGCGTAGTCAAAGTCAAAAGATTATAGGTAGGTTAGGTAGATTTCTACATTATTGCTACTGAAATGGAGTAGTAGTTCTGGATCCAAGGGGAGGCGCGAGTGTAGAAACCCTAAGAGCTAGAAACTGGAGCAGGTTGGAACGTTTACAACAAAGATCGGGATCGGCACATCTCTAATTGGTTTTATAACAGCAGATCTGATCAAAGTTGAATATCTTGAGGTCGAGGTTTGGAGACAAACCGTTAGGATGCACTCGGTACCAATATCACTATATTAATGCCCTAGACTCTCGTCTCATTCAACTAGTCATGGGTTCTACTGGGTCCTCAGCCACTTGTGGGATTCATTATTCAAATTTCATGAAACTTGATCTGGTGCTTTGAAAAAAAATATCAAATGTGGCAGACGGACGAATTAAATTTTTAGTTATATTTCTTCATTATTATTACTTTTGTTTGTTTGCATACTAATAAACTCTTTTTTCTGATTATTTGATTTTATTTATTTTATTAATGTGTATTTTTTGGCTTTGGGCTTGAAGAATGTTCAGGGCTCCGGAATCACTGAATATTTATTAAAAATATGAATTCTAATGGTTGTATGATGAATCAGTTTTTTTTTTTTTTTTTTTTTGTAAAATACGCATTTATTTAGATAGGCATTGAAATACAAAAAAAAGTTACACAAATTAATATATGCTACTCCTATAAGTCATAGACTTGTGCTGTGGGGAGGAGTAATACATAATTAGCACACTCATTCAATACCTTATTCAATAATCATCTTGTAAGTAAATATAGGTAAATTAGAATCAATAGGTACATATACATCGGGTAAATCAGAATACATAGGAATTATTCAGTTACCATTTTAAAGTTTTAATATTATCTAATGGGTCTCAGATTGCGTCATTATTATGTATTTTTTCAGTTCTTTTTTGAACTTTTCAATTTTAGAAATAGAGTGGAGCTCATGGGTAGGGCATTGAACAGTTTTCTTCCCCGGTAATCATAAGCCCGTTGGCCATGGTGAGTCCTACGGGAAGGCAGTTTAGAAAGAAATTGTCCAGAAGTTCTTGTTTTTCCCTCATCTAAAAATTTCAGGTGGTTGCTGTGTAAATCCTTATATATTTTAATTATAGTTATCTTGTCAATTAGCTCTCCCAATTTGAGTACTGCGAACTCTTTAGAGAGAGCTTCTGTCGAATATCTTGTCCTTTTTTCAAGTAAGACTTTGATTAAGAGCTTCTGGGCCAGGAATAACGAATCAAGAAGTGACGCGCTACATCCTCCCCAACCAGATGCACCATAGATCATGAGCGACTGAATGAGCGCATAGTATACCATTCTACGTCTATCAATATCTAAAAAGTTCCTCAGCTTCCTACACACATGGATCATCTTTCTCATTGAGGATGTCACTTTTTTCAGGTGTTTGTCCCATCTTAGGTTCTGATCAACTTCTACGCCTAGGTATCGAACAGAAGCAACTCGTTGTATTACCTCACAGCAGCACTGAAGGTTATCTGTACATTCCGGTACATGGAATTTTAGGTTCTTTATCTGCGGGATATCACTTTCTCTAAACTCGAAAATTAAGAAAATAGTTTTAGAAAAATTGATCATCAGGATTTTGGTCAGACATGATTCAGCTTTTATGATGACTTGTTCCCAGGAGTTACCCGTAATAATAAAGGCTGTGTCGTCAGCAAAAGACGCTGACTCTCCTTCAGACTCCATGTTAACAAGTCTGTTCATGAATACTATAAAGTAAATCGGCCCGAGGACAGTTTCTTGAGGGATTCCACAGTTGCAAAATTCATGGTCACTAATAACATCATCAACTTTAGTAAAATGTGATCTATCCTCCAGATAACTTGCAGTCCACTTGATAAAACCTCGGTTGACACCAGTTTGTTCTACTGCGGAGATTAGTTTTGAATGAGCAACAGTATCGAAGGCCTTGCTAAATCCGGATATATACACAATACCTTCTCTTCCGCATCTAGTGCACGCAATATAGTCTTCGTCATAAGACAAATTGCATCATCAGTGCTCCTACCTTTTCGAAACCCAAACTGCCTATCACTGATCTTCCCCTGACTCTCCAAATACTGCACAAAATACATTTTAGCCAAACGTTCAATGATTTTAGCAAAGACAGACAAGAGAGAAATCAGTGATAATTTTTCATATCTTCTGGATCCCCCTTGTTGAAAAGGGGTATGAGCAAGGCTTTTTTATAGATGGCAGGGAAACGGTTTTCGCTGAAGCTACGGTTGAAATCAGTGGTTGCATAATGAAAATCTTTGATAGGACCCATGCAAGTTGAACATAAAGTGGAGTGTTGTGATAAAACATTTCTTACCAACTTCTAGAAAGGTACCAAAAGGCACCAAATATGAGTAAATAAAGTGGGCCTCTCGACATATAGTCGACTGCCGAAAGCATCTTTCGTACACGCTAACGCTCACTGAATCTTCTAAAGGGAAATTGAGCAAACCCAAAGTAATCGTGACTGGAATCATGTTGGTAAATAATAATGGTAAAACGACTTCGTGATAATGCGTTTAGTTTAGTGAGATTTTCTTACTAAACATATTGGTGAATAATGCATGTATTCAGGAATATACCTATGTTTGGTTTGTGTACGATTTTGGTGGATTTACCGGGTGCAAGGAAAGATCTCAAGATAAACTCCCAAGGTTCGTTGAATTCCTAGACTATATTCTAGATTGAACAGAAAAACCGTCACAAAAATCGGATGAATATAGTTGAACATCACGGAATAAAAGTACTTCCCCTCTCAAATCACCTCCTCCCATAATGAAATCAAAGTTGCAGACATGCAGCATGGTAGTATGAGCAAATTCTTGTAGCTTACAGTATGATATTATGTTCCTCTAGCTGTTTCGTCTGTGCCTATAAATTACATCGCGATTGGTAGTGTAATAACCATTGCACAAGCGCGAAAATAATATCGATTGGCAAAGACCAAACTCCGAGACTAATGGAACGGTTTCAATGAAATTTGGGTCCCTACAAACTCATCAAACGGAAACTCATCAAAAACGTGAGGTCGAGGCTTTTTGAGGAGTTTCCCCTTTGGGTGGGACACTCATCAAAACTGAATGGAAGGGAAAGTCGTCAAAAATAATTTCAAATAGAAATCAAATGTAAATTTGGAAGATTAAAAGTAGTTGACAATTATTTTTGATGACTTTCCTGTCCCCTGTGGAAACTCGTCAAACGCTCCTAAGGGGAAACTCATCGAAAGGAAACTCATCAAACCAAACCTTCGGAAGGCTTCACCGTGTGCCAGACCCAACCGTTATTAGTGAAGGAAGTACCTAACCGGATTTGAAGGCCTTTCAGACCCCAGGCCAGGTAATAGCCCGACCTGTAGTTCACAAATAACGAATACGTTTGGGTCGCTGCACATGTTCGAGTGAGACATCATTGTTTCTCAACGATTTTTTCGTAACCTATTTATTATAAATAAATTCATATATTTAGTTTAATATGACCACTAACATATATATTCTCAATTTATATTATTGCAATTAGTGTCATATAATCTGTAGAGATCGCGCAGGTGGTTTTCTGAGTTAAAGTCATCATTTCGAAGTTAAGTTGGAAATTGTAGGTACCTTCACTTGTAGGTTTAAAGTTGCATTTCTTGCTATAATTTCTGCACAATTATAATCTGGTTGACATTATTGGTGTCGTCGGGTCAGTTGCATCCATTGGCCCAAATTCTATCGGAGTCGGAACTTGATTTAGGGATCAACCTACCAAAATACAACTGCGTCCGCACTCCCCCAGATAATGACACACACCATGCTGATCGTATGACCAAGCAGGAATATTATAAGAAATTACGGAAAACGCTTTCTCTCAGCTGCAAGCAGCTTTTGACGCTTCGAAGGCTGTTGGGGTGGGGCTGGTTCTATATCCCAGTTCTTGGCCCGCTGCAATGAAATTGGTAAAATTCGTGATCGTTTCTATGGATATTGTGATGCACTCACTGAAATTAACATTATGTTTCCTTCAGAATATTACAGGATGTCAGAATATTCCCGTATTAGTTTACAACGTTATCGTTACTGTTTGTTAGTCTCGCTTTTCAACCCTTACAAAATTCTTCACACCGAAATGGTCCGCGTAGTGAAAGGTCAACGTGTTGGCTCTACGTTATATGAAGATGCAGGTTTTTTCTACACCGTGTATAGGAAAACTGAGAAGATGTGGTATCTTAGGTGTAGCAATACGAAATGTTTGGCCATGGGGAAGATGATGCCATTGGAAGATTTAACCAATTCAACAATCACGCTCACCAAAGAACAATGAACATGCATGAGGCCTCCGATAAGAATATTGAAGCTGCAAATATTCTAAGGAAAACCATCCAACACAGATGCAAGACGGAGGTAAAGACTTACGATTATCTTCGACGAGGAATGCAACAAGTAAGTTTCTTTATTGCATGTTACTTCATTATTGTATGTTTGATTTGATTTTTATTCATTCAACTACTAGCTGACCCGGCAAACTTCGTACCGCCTAGTGTAACGTACCGCTTGGGCGTTATCATTAAAATCGTTCAACATTCATGTGGTAGCGGAGATCTGTCGTTCTATCACAAAGGAGAAGCCTACACAAGAATGGTGAGAAATTAATATTTGTAAAGATATCGAACAATTTCTATGAGGTTAGAGAGACTAGGTAATTGGAGCCTTTGTCATCATTAAGAAGGGTACGTACGTCTCGGCTATTATTTGGAAGGTTAGGTTTTCGTCCAGGTTGACGTTGAGCTGTAACAATGGCAGGTAGTTGACCCAAAGAAGTCCAATATCCGTCTACTACTACCACCATTTTTGAGGAGTTTCCCGTCAGCTCCTTTTTGATGACTTCCCTTCAAGGTAGTTTTTGAGGAGTGTCTCGACAGTGCTGGATTCTAGTCGAAAAAAATTTATACTGACTCATAACTGAATTAAACGGAAAAATTTATTGGATTCCATTTTTCGATGAGTCGCTCGTTCATGAAGAG
Source organism: Adelphocoris suturalis (assembly GCA_030762985.1). NCBI lineage: Eukaryota > Metazoa > Arthropoda > Insecta > Hemiptera > Miridae > Adelphocoris > Adelphocoris suturalis. The sequence continues at coordinate 14,499,939 of CM061048.1, read as the reverse complement.
TTGAGGAGTGTCCACCCCGTGTGGGAAACTGATCAAAAATGGGGTTCTACGATTTTTTTGATGAGTTTCCTGTTGATGAGTTTCCTAGTTCCTTGAAATTTTCAGGTATTGTGCAGGGCAGCTTCTAAACGATCCCATATAACTCTCATTGCCGTCACTTGTATAATCTGTGCACAGGCACAAACGTTAATTTATTATAAATTCGATTTTTTATCATCTATTAGTCCGATTTAGTTCAAAGTCAAGTTGTAGATAGATATAATATGTAGCATAAATATAGATCAGAGAAGAATGAATCAGGATGGAATGGCATGTCATGGCAATATTCGGTATTGGGGGGATCGGATGCACACAACTGACTGAAAGAGGACCGTTAAGGTGGGTTCACATCCATCCGGAATTGCGGAAATGCGGCAATGCGTCTGCGATTGGAACTACTTGTAGTTGAGGAGAGTGCGGAATTGCAGCAGGCCGTTCATAACCATCCGGTTGTCTTGTCATTGCGTTATCATTGTTTGTCTCTTCTATTACCATAGCATTTCCCGAACAGACCTATTTCCTCCAGAATTTCTTCCAACCTATCGCACATTTCACGGACTTCATAGCTCCATAAACAATGTTGAATAGTAAACTCACACAAATATCATTAGGGTATACAGAAGAAATTGTTATGTATATACATTAAAACTGCAAAGGCGACGTCGTTTTGAAATGACTGTTGGGTAATTATTCGGTCCTTTCATCAACTGCTTATCTCAAGATAACATATTATTTCTATTGAAAAATCTCTGTAGGTTGGAGTATTACAAATCATTTATGCATTGATGCACCATACGAAGTACTTACTTAACGTAGGAATCTGTCCATTTCGTACGGACAAGTAGTATTTCCATACTTCCTCTTCGTTTCGCAAAAGTGTTTCCTCTTCTCAAATACCTACTTATTCGAAAAGTAGACAATATTGCCAATCTATGATCAAAGAACTTCTCCAAACACAAATGTAATAGGATCTTTAGGAAGGTAAGTTGTTTGTGAGATCGCAAAATCGGTACCTACACCTATTACTACTACTATACTAAACCAGGTATTTTTAACCCAACTTGGCCTCATCTACATAAAATCGTGTTCAATTTGAGTGTTGTATTTGTTTATTATTGTTGTACTTATACACAAGCGCTACAGAAATATATTTTCTATAAATGAAATCAAAATTCGAGGATCGTAAAAATACGGACTCGCACTCGACCACAGCTTTTCGTTCTTGAAACTAGGACGTATTTTGTAGAAATTACTTGATTTACTCTTCACGTTAATGACATAAAATTCTATAGGGCTCTGGAGTTACTAAATATTCATAAAGAATAGTAATTTAAATGGTTGCATAATGAAAATCGTCAATAGGACCCATGAAAGTTGAATATAAATTGGATTGTTATGATAAAACATTTCTTACCCACTTCTAGAAAGGTCGTACAAAATATGAGTAAACAAAGTGGGCCTCTCGACAATATAGTCGACTACCGAAAGCATTTTTCGTACACACTGACGTTCACTGAATCTTCTCAAGGGAAATTGAGCAAACCCAAAGTAATCGTGACTGGAATCATGATGGTTCTGTTTCTGTTGGGTTGCTTCGTATCAGCAGTGAAAAGTGAGGATCTTAGAGAGTCCCTGGAAAACTTCAAAGGCGTGATGCTCGAAGTCATGTTGATCTCCTTCCTCCTCAACGAGACTATTTTCGGTCCGGAACGAGTAGAGAGGCTATTTGAGTACCTCAGCAAATGCCACATGACCACGCGGTAAGAATATCCACAGACAAAAAATTAATATTCAAATAAATGGTCATTAAATAGGTAAATAATAATGGTAAAATGACATCGTAATAATGCGTTTAGTTTAGTGAGATTTACTTACTAAACATATTGGTGAATAATTCATGTATTACAGGAACATACCTATGTTTGGTTTGTGTACGATTTTGGTGGATTTACAGGGTGCAAGGAAATTATGATTATAATTTATAGCATAAGTCCAGGCTCAGCGCTCGTTACCTGTATAACGAACAGGTGCTTTAAAGGGGAAAGATAATTTTTGGGATTCACACCTCTGAGTCGGCAGTTTACTGTTTTTCAGTTCATTTAGAGTTTATATTTTATCTATTTATTTATTTGTTTAACTAATAGGTAATGCTTCCCCCAAAAAGCAATGTATGGAGGTATTTTGAGAAGAAAGATGGAAATCTTGTGATGTGTAGGAAGGTCCCGTGGAAGGGACGATAGAAATAAATTTCACAATGATATTTTCTACGATTCATCTTACTATGTATAATTCTGTAGGTGGGACGGTGGAATACATTAAAGATTCTGTTTTCTGTTTTAATGCACTGTAAATATTCTGTTTTCTGTTTTAATGCACTGTTTTTTCTTACTAAAAAAAAAAAAAATTCGTACGAGTATTTTTTGAGAGTACTCATGAATATCGATACTTTTCGTTAGATTTCCTTAGTAGTATCGAATACTATACTCAAGTACATGAATGAATACTGGTACGGATACTTCGGAAGTATCGAACGTGCCTATGGGTATGACAGGTATCTTTAAAAACTTAGGGATCATTTCTCAATATTTCCTAAAACTCTTGAATTTCAGCATGTCTAGTCAAAGGAGAAAGAAACGAGACTGAGAGATCTATCAGCTGATTAGTATTGCCTCGAATCTTTAGATTGTTTCCTGGCAGTCCTACGTTGGTATAATTTATTTCAAATTTTATGATCGCAGTTCAAATACGGAATACTTTTCATCCTCTTGGATTCCGCCTTTTGCGTTATGTAGTTTTCCATCATTTTGCGAGCAACGTACAGGTAAAACAAAAACGCTTTCTTACCTCTGGGTCAAAACAGAAACTTGGGCACATCCAAGGACTATGACTAAAATAATTTCTCCCTTGAGAGGGAAAAACATTAAATCATGTTTAATGTTTTTCCCTCGCAAGGGAGAAATTAGATATAGTTTTTTAAGGTCAAGAAAAAAGAAAAGATTCTAATTAACCAAAACAATTTATTATATTTATATACATTTTTATTTTACCATTAGATATTTCCGATGGGACTCATACCAAAGTACGCTTGCATACGAGTCTGCAACACATTGGGACATTTTATGTCTTTAGTTGCATACTCGTATGCAAGCTCTAAGAGCCACTCAGCTGATCCGGACCCTGGGCATCGTCAAGTAAATGTCCTAAAGAGGCTACATACGAAATTACAGCTTCCTAGAGTGTAAAGCATACAAAATTAGCTCTAAGAGCCACTCATCTGATCCGGACCCTGGGCATCGTCAATTAAATGTCCTAAAGAGGCTACATACGAAATTACAGCTTCCTAGAGCGTAAAGCATAGAAATTAGCTCTAAGAGCCACTCATCTGATCCGGACCCTGGGCATCGTCAAGTAAATGTCCTAAAGAGGTTACATACGAAATTACAGCTTCCTAGAGTGTAAAGCATAAAAAATAGCTTTAAGAGCCACTCATCTGATCCGGACCCTGGGCATCGTCAAGTAAATGTCCTAAAGAGGCTACATACGAAATTACAGCTTCCTAGAGTGTAAAGCATAAAAAATAGCTTTAAGAGCCACTCATCTGATCCGGACCCTGGGCATCGTCAAGTAAATGTCCTAAAGAGGCAACATGCGAAATTACAGCTTGCTAGAGTATAAAGCATAAAAAATAGCTTTAAGAGCCACTCATCTGATCCGGACCCTGGGCATCGTCAAGTAAATGTCCCAAAGAGGTTACACACGAAATTACAGCTTCCTAGAGCGTAATGCATAGAAATTAGCTTTAAGAGCCACTCATCTGATCCGGACCCTGGGCATCGTCAAGTAAATGTCCTAAAGAGGCTACATACGAAATTACAGCTCCCTAGAGTGTAAAGCATAAAAAATAGCTTTAAGAGCCACTCATCTGATCCGGACCCTGGGCATCGTCAAGTAAATGTCCTGAAGAGGCTACATACAAAATTACAGCTTCCTAGAGTGTAAAGGATAGAAATTACCTATTAAAATGATTTAACCACCGCTTCACAAATCAAACCGTTCTCGCAATATTCGGATCACCTGCTATGAATCAAATCATCGAAACACCAACTCAATGAAATCATCAGAAATTAACAAGCGGTTGCAATCATGTTCACAATATCAGTTATTGAGAATGATCACCTGAGTGTACACAATTATTCAAATAACCATGCTCATAACTCAGCTTGTTGGCCACGCACTTCGCAGTAGTTAACATAATATGGTTGGATAAATCGAGAGCTTTCGAACGAATGGTCAACGAATTTTGTGGGATGAAAAACGACGAAGTACCATTTCCCTAGCAACGAATCGGTTGTAAGCGGAAATCATCAGAAAAAAAACGTTGCAGATTTGCGTGTCGTGTCGGAATTCACAGAACGACCCCCAGCCCTAAAACATTAAACATGTTAAAACTTTTTATTTTATTAAATGTGTTTTATGAACCATTTTTCCTTTAACGCGTGTACTTCTTTGCAGACTGAAGTTGTTTTTTAAATGGATATATAAGTTAGTATTGTGTTGCGTTCCCTAGTTCTTTAAATAATTAATACAGTTTGAGAATAACGACATTTATCTGGGAAATTTTAAGAATACATAGTACCTACTCAATTGCCACCCAAAAGTGCCCAACTTTTTCAAGTGCTGTTATTAAGGTTCAATGTTCCTTCTGTTCTATTAAAATGTTGCTGTTACAACAAGCTTTTTGTTGTTTCACACCCTTTTCTTCAATTTAAAAAAATGGAAGTGTCGTTTTGCATAGCTAGTTACAATTCAATTTACTAGCACCTTTTGAACTATTGGTTAACATAATATGGTTGGATAAATCGAGAGCTTTCGAACGAATGGTCAACGAATTTTGTGGGATGAAAAACGACGAAGTACCATTTCCCTAGCAACGATTCGGTTGTAAGCGGAAATCATCAAAAACTGATTAGCTTTTAAAACACGACGGACTATCTTAGGGGATTTGTGTAGGAACTGATCCCCACAGTGTCTAAGAATTTCATCAAACAGGGAGTCGTAGGCCGAAATTAATTAAAACTCTTGAAACTCATACGGTGGATACAGCTTTCGTACAAGTACGCAACCACGAGAGACATTTTATGTCTTTGCGCCCCCTTTCCCCTTCCTATAAAACCCCGTATTGTATTCTAGAGCCACTCAGCTGATCTGGGATCGGTCAGTTGTGTTCAGAAGTCCCTCAAGGGCCCACATACCAAATCTCAGAATCGTGGGATCATTAAAGAAAAAACTGGATTCTAGAGCCACTCAGCTGATCTGGGATCGGTCAGTTGTGTTCAGAAGTCCCTCAAGGGCCCACATACCAAATCTCAGAATCGTGGGATCATTAAAGAAAAAACTGGATTCTAGAGCCACTCAGCTGATCTGGGATCGGTCAGTTGTGTTCAGAAGTCCCTCAAGGGCCCACATACCAAATCTCAGAATCGTGGGATCATTAGGGAAAAAACTGGATTCTAGAGCCACTCAGCTGATCTGGGATCGGTCAGTTGTGTTCAGAAGTCCCTCAAGGGGCTACATACCAAATCTCAGAATAGTGGGATCATTAAAGAAAAAACTTGATTCTAGAGCCACTCAGCTGATCTGGGATCGGTCAGTTTCGTTCAGAAGTCCCTCAATGGCCCACATACCAAATCTCAGAATCGTGGGATCATTAGGGGAAAAACTGGATTCTAGAGCCACTCAGCTGATCTGGGATCGGTCAGTTGTGTTCAGAAGTCCCTCAAGGGCCCACATACCAAATCTCAGAATCGTGGGATCATTAGGGAAAAACCTGGATTCTAGAGCCACTCAGCTGATCTGGGATCGGTCAGTTGTGTTCAGAAGTCCCTCAAGGGGCTACATACCAAATCTCAGAATCGTGGGATCATTAGGGAATCTCCGCGTAACGCTCTCCGCGTGACGCTCTCCGCGTGACGCTCCCTGCGTGACGCTCCCCGCGTGACGCTCCCCGCGTGACGCTCCCCGCGTGACGCTCCCCGCGTGACGCTTTTTCATTTATGTGCCATAGTAAAGACATAAAATGTCAAAAACATTAAAAACCAAATTTCAGCTATAATCATATAGGTACCTACCTACCTCACTTCTACGAATCATAATAATCATTGAGCATATTTCGTTACGTAACGTAACGAAAATTTGGTTGTGTGCCATAGCAAAGACATGAAATGTCAAAAAAACGTTGCAGATTTGCGTGTCGGAATTCACAGAACGACCCCCAGCCCTAAAACATTAAACATGTTAAAATCTCAAGAAAAACTCCCAAGGTTCGTTGCATTCCTAGACTAAATTCTAGATTAAACAGAGAAACCGTCACGAAAATCGGATGAATATAGTTGAACATCACGGAATAAAAGTACTTCCCCTCTCCATTTACCTCCTCCCATAATGAAATCAAAGTTCCAGACATGCAGCATGGTAGTATGAGCAAATTCTTGTAGCTTACAGTATTATATTATGTTCCCTTTGCTGTTTCGCTTGTGCGTTGCATAGGTTGACTGAATATACGCTAGCCCCCTTACTCATCATATTATGGGACACCCTTATGGATCTGATTCAAAAACGTTCTCACTTACAAGTACTTACTTATGAATTACCTATTAGGACCAAACTACTGAGATCAACCCCCACTCTCTCTCCACAAACATCCCCCATATTTCAGATTAAAAATATTCTTGATAGGTAAACCAACTACCTAGAGGGGTATCAGGAGAGAATTTCGCTCACTCAGATGATTGGGAAAGAGCCAATAACTGCAATCTTCGCTTAGTGTCCCAGAGAGTCTCCCAGTAAAATCTCAACTTCCTAGGATGAACAGGAGACAATTTAGCTCACTCAACTGAGTAGGAATGAGCCAATCATAATCGTCTCTTGATTTCATCTTCAGATATTAAATAAGATAGAAATCAACAGCTGCAGGAGCCCATCAGCTGATCGTTCATGCATCGTCTAGTACCTACTGCTTACAAGTACTTACTACTCAATAATATACCCACCATGTACCTAGTGCCTTCTTTTCACATTAATAGTTCATTATGGTTAATTAGAAATATTAGTTTATAACCTAGCGTAATAAATCATCTTTCCTTGACACTACAATAGCTTAGGGATCGTGAGATGTTGTGATAAAATTAGAGCATTGGTGAACGATTTTCTTGCTATGAAAACTAAGAGAATTACACTTTGCTAGTAACGCATTGGTTGTACGTGAAAATCTAAAGAAATAGAAAAAAATTCCAGTCATGCAGCATGATCGTATGAGCGAATTTTGTCAGATTACCAATCGTATAATATAATATATTATACTTATTTCAATACAATTTACTATATTATAGTAAATCGTATTGAAATTTGAACAGTTTGAGCACAAAGAAATTGTTGAAACCCAACTCTATGACAAAAAAACTCATAATAATAAAACTCGGGGATTCAATTGGATTTTAAGGTTTTTGCAGTTTTAGGTAGGTAGGTATAGATTTTTCAGTAGGAACGTACGTTTTACAGCATAATTTTGTGCACACATTTTTTACATGGAATCATGTTTTAGCGATGGATCCCCCGCCGAAAAGTGAGACTATAAAGTGAGATGAAAGTAGCGCCAATAATTGTGATGTATTCCGCTTACAACCGAGTCGTTGCTAGGGATAGGATACTTCGTCGTTTTTCATCCCACAAAATTCGTTGACCATTCGTTCGAAAGCTCTCGATTTATCCAACCATACTATATTAAATACTGCGAAGTGCCAGGCCAACAAGATGAGTTATGAGCATGGTAATATGAATAATTGTTTACACACAGGTGATCATTCTCAATTATTGATATTGTGAACATGATTGCAACCGCTTGTTAATTTCTGATGATTTCATTGAGCTGGTGTTTCGATTATGTGATTCATAGCAGGTGATCCGAATATTGCGAGAACGGTTTGATTTGTGAAGCGGTAGTTAAATCATTTTAATAGGTAATTCCTATACTTTACACTATAGGAAGCTGTAATTTTGTATGTAGCCTCTTTAGCCTCTTTCTATAATAAAGTGAATGTTTACTCGCGAGTTTCTATTAGGAGATCATCTTCTCACAAGAGCTCAATCGTCGTGATCATTTCTATAATAAAGTGAATGTTTACTCGCGAGTTTCTATTAGGAGATCATCATCTCACAAGAGCTCAATCGTCGTGATCATTTCTATAATAAAGTGAGAGCGAGGAGCTAAAACATGATTCCATGTTTTTTACATTTTAGCAGTCAGGCTCAAAGTAATAACATCCGGGGGGGTCCAGGCCCCTTGCGAGGCCCGAAGGGCCGAGTTTTATTTTAATAATTTAATCGTTGATAATATTGTTTTGACTGAAACTCTGCTAGACTTTCATAAATTTAATGATTTTTGACCGTTTTTAGTGATTGTAACTTTTTCTTAAATTTGACACATTAAATGTGCTCAAAAATTGTTTGCCAACAAACTCATCCTTGGAAAGCTTGATTTTTTGCGCAAGAACGGAATGTTCATCTCAATCCTAAGGAGATTTATCGGTTACCGTCTGGAATGACACACACACACGCACATCTTTATATATATATATATATATATATATATATATATATATATATATATATATATATTTGAGTGTGTGGGGGAGATATAGGGGAGATCTTCAAGTGTTACCATTCGATTCAGCGTGAAAAAATACGTAGAAACCAGCCCCGAACTCGCATTTTTATAGAGGGTAAATTTCCACTAAAACCCACGATTCCATGAAAAAAAAAAAAAAAAAAAAAAAAAAAAACATGTATTTCGACATACGAACATACTTTTTTCCACCAATTAGGAAAGTAAAAGTAAAATTGAATATACCATTCAAAAGCAGACAGTGTGAGGAAGTTTTTCCGAAGAGTGCACACCGGAAAATTCCCAAACTGATAGCAGAAAAACGGGAGAAAGAACGTCAATTTTAAATATTTTTCTAATTTTGTACTTTGGGCTTTATTTTAACCTATTTAAACTAACTAAAAAAACTTTACTTCATATCAGAGTTATAGGAAATTCAACGGTCTATCCAAAGATGTTCTTAGTTTGGAGTTTACTGTGATTCTTGTTGGAGTTATGGCCGTTTTAATGTCACAAGGTACAAAAACGAAAAAATCTTAGAAATCGAATAACTTGAAAACAAAGCGGTTAAAAAGAAATATCTATGATCAAGTTTCGATCAGATCTGAGATCTAAAATCTATTCCTTGAGTTTGTTTCATAATTTCTGTAGACACCCTTGTATATGAAATATCGATTTTGTAGCTCATTTTAATGAAATTTAATTACAACTTTAACATAGGTTTGAGCTTCAATTTTTAACTTACCAACTTCATAGTTGATAAACTTTATTTGAGTAATATTCTGCTAAAAAAAAAATAAAAAAAAACACCGATGTTTAGCTTTTTTTTGTCATTTTTTGTTATTTTTTTTAGTACATTTTTTGAAATTTGACCAATTTAATGTGCTCAAAAAGTGCTGTCCAACGAACTCATCCTTTCTTTTGAAATACTTGATTTTTTGGCGAAAGAACGAAGTTTTTGTCTTAATTCTATCGAGAGTTATCGTCTGGAATGACACACACACACACACACACACACACACACATATATATATATATATATATATATATATATATATATATATATATATATATATATATATATATATATATATATATATATATATATACATAGAAAAAAGCGTAAAATCCTGGAATCATTTCAGAATGCCTCAAAACAGATTTCGATGAAGGAAATTTTTGAAAATTTTTATTTTAAACATTTTGGAGCCATTGCAATAGCTTTATTTTCTAAGAACATTCGATAAAAACAGTTGCATTTTATAGTACAAATTTTCGCATTCACGTAGACCAGCCAATAGACATATCCTTATCAAAATAAATTCTTGTTCATATTTGGTTCACCCTTATGAAATCCTAAAATGCCACCCCCTGATAATTAATAAACCTCGGCTTACATAATACATTTTTTGTTAGTTCTTAATTGGTACATTATTTGGGTCTTTTCTGTTATATCCTCGCATTCTATTTCAATAGGGCGTCCCCCCTATAATATGTCTAGAAAATACATTACATCTAGTAGTCTATCCCTTAGTAAAAATACAGATTAGTTGGACACGTAGGTCAGAATGATGTGTATAGTTTGGTGGTCTGGATGGATCCCTTAGTAAAAATTAATACAGATTAGTTGGACATATTATAAGAGAGACGCCCTATTGTAATTGAATGCCAGGATATAACACAAAGGACCTGACTATTTATATGGATGACTTCTAACAGAACATACTTAATCTCTTGTGTTATGAAAATTATTTTAAAGATCTACTAGGAACTAATCATTTCAGATACGGATTAGCTGAAGAGCATACGATAATACGCAACGCTGGGGACAGCGCCCGGAAGGAAATATTTGTATACGCGTTATTATTCATGGTCAACTTCCCTCTGATGCTGCTTACAAAACCCGTCATGGCGGCCATCGCTGGACAGTCGTGGAAGCAGCTGCCGTTCCCGTGGACACTTCCTGAAGAGAATGATGTAGTACTGTATGCTGTTTTACTCCTCCAAATCGTCGGCACATTGCTCTCTCATGTAGTAGGTAGGTGTGGATTGTACTCATCGTGAATGCACAAAATCTATTACGTCTTATTGCAATTACCCTACAGATATATAATCGAAACGAAATTTTACTGCTGCCAGGAAAAATTGTTCTTCAGCTTAGATCCCTTGAGCTGATTTTTTGGAAAACGAAAGTTAGCCAGATTCCTAAAAATCGTCTTAGGATAACACTTTTTTTTCTAATGCGAGTCAGGTCCATTTTTAAGACATAAAGAAACTACAGCAGGATTTTCATTTTATTATTCCAAATAATACCATGGGCATGCATACTTTGTTAGATGTGGCTTCATTCTTTTTTCACTATGCGTGTAATGAAACCTCCTTTAGTTCTGAAAAATTTCAAAGAATAAGAGTATTGTAATGCCCATTCAGGTCATTTGTCCTTTTTTTTGACTAAAACTAAAAGTTAAACTAAAAAAACTTTTCAAAAAATTGGAACTAAAAAAAAAAACTAAAACTAAAAACTAACAGGTCCAATTTCACCGTTTTAGTTAATGCAGATTTTGAGTTAATGCAGCACTATGTTCGAGCTTAATCAGACGTTAGAGCGATTTTTGTTTCACAAACACTCGTCATTGGGTAACTCGTCCGTTTACGATCTGATTACCAAAGCTGATTAGCTTATCACCAGACCCTCTAGGATTTAGAGAGTTTTTTTTTTCTTCCTCTAAATTTCTGCCCTTGTACGCAAAAAGACGGAAATACCAGCTGCGTATGCGGGATTTTTCGCGTCATCGCGTAGAACAACGCGTGTACGGAAAAGAGGCATATCTACACGTAGGTGGGAAAAATGCTTCTGTTGGAATCCCGTCCTACGCGTAGTCATCATAACCTGACACAAAGACCACAGTTTTATGAGTATTGGTTCTCAATAATCTAGTCTAATAACTTTCCCCATTTAAAGTTAACCCTATGATAAGTGTGTGATATTAAATCAAATTTCGTTGATTACGTGAACAAAGTACGTACATCGTCCAAAAGCCAGCTATCCTGTTCAATTACTTGGGAGTGAATGCAGTTGTCGATACTTTTCCGATTTTGAAGTAGCTTGAACCCTACATGTTCTTTGTAGGCATCTGCATGTACATTTCGTACAACAAAGTTGTATCTGCCAACATAGAGATTCAAACAACGAGCACGTTTATGTTTAAATAATACCACTTTATACGAAAGCTGTTGTTAGTTCTTTAACAAATTGAGTAGGTTGGTAGTTGAATTTGAACTAGTCACCCACTTAGATAATGGAAACGACGATTTGATGATGCAGGGAAGGCACTCAAAACGAACTATCCAAAGAGGCCTGATTAAGTAAACTTGATGTAGTTATTTGAAAAATGGCATGATGAGACAAAAAATAAAAAAGTCCAGTCATGCAGCATGACCCCATGAGCGAATTTTTGAAGAAATCTTAGACATTTCAGTCGCTATTGATCGTGTTGAAAAATTTTAGTTTATGATTTTGATAGACAAACATGGAATCAAATTATTAACACATGCACAGTGTAAACTCATCAGTTGTGATTACATTTATTTATTTATTTTTTTTAAAGCACCTACTACCTACGTTTTAAACAGCATGGTTCTAGGATTGGTTATACAGGGATACTTCCATAAGAGTAGTTCAATATGAATTTGAACAATGTTTCATGCAAATATTACCGATTTTTACAACTAGCGAACGGCATTATTTCGATTTTTGACTGATTTTTCAACTTTGAAATTTTTGAAAACTTGATACATATTCTTATAGGAAATTTTACGCTCATTCCGAATATACCACATGTTAGTATGCTGAAAAAATTATTTCGCACAACAAATCGCAAAAAACGGGCTATTTTGAAATTTTTGACTACATTTTTGAAAATTTCAACCCGAAGATGTAATCCGATCATGCTGGCCAACGAACTTGAACTTTCGTTTTGTGTCCTTAACATTTTAAAATTTGTTTGAAGTTTCTAGCACAATTCTACGGACAGTTATCGTCTGGAATGACACATACATACATACATACATACATATATACATACATACATATATACATACATATATATATATATATATATATATATATATATATATATATATATATATATATATATATATATATATATATATATATATATATATACTCGTATATATATATATATATATATTTTTTTTTTTTTTTACAAAACTCCCCTCAAAGGCGGAGGGGGCACACCATTAAATTGAAAAATAAACAAATAAAATAAAAAAGTGGGGAGGACGCCCAGGTTTACCCGACGCCGGCTCTAGGGATAAGGGAAGTTGCAGGACGAGAAGGAAGAATGGGATGAAAGGAAGTGCCCCTATAGAATGACCACCAGTTCAAGTAAGAACCCCTCAGGACGCGGGTGGTGATACCACGGAGTACTCCTGCAGAGATGCCCAACTCGAGTACTTCTGTGGCGCTTTTCCCGCACCACACCCCGCGCCATGACAAGGTCGCAGCCATGACCTTGATGTTATTAGGTGCCACTCCTTTTAGCTCAGATATCGCCTGTCGCAGATCATTTCTATCATATTTACTTTTCTTAGCCCGCCAGGTCTGCTCCATGTCCACGCTGCCACTGACAACCTGGACATCCAGGATAATGGCAGACCCATCGGGCTTGACAGGAACGATATCTGGCTTCTTGCCCTGGTCACTCGGCATGTGATATAGTCTCTCTCTCAACAGCCCAACCGCTGGATGACAGAGCGCCTGCTATCTGCTTGGCAACAGCATCATGACGGAGAATGCGGCCACCGTGAGTACGAGGACACTGCTGCACTACATGATACAGGTTCTCATTTTTACCCCGACAGGCACGGCAAAGGGTATCCCCTGTCCCGCGACTACTCCTCGAACACCTCACCGAGGTGGCCAATGTGGCCACCCGGACGGCATGAAAATGGCGGTAGTCGCGGGCCCCAATGCCCTCTGAAGCCCATTCCACCCACTGGGAAGAAATGGGGGATTCAGAGCACTGTCGGAGTTCTTTACCATCTACTGACTCATGCAGTGCAGCAGCGAACTCAGCAGATGGGCTGGGTTTTGGAGCAGTTGGTGTTGCTCGATCGCACCACAACAACTGCTGCCGGACAAAGTCCAGGTCAGCAGCAGTGCGGGCGACCTCCCAGCTCGAGCCCCTAAGGGCAAGCAGGCGCTGGCGGCGTAAAGATGGGATGCTGGCAGAAAGAGAGACAATACCGAGCCCACCGGCCTTGACCGGTGCGTGGATGTAAGCACTTGGGACACCAGGTGGAAAGCCTAGCCAAGAGCGCACAGCAGAGCGAACTTCACGATCTAACTCTAGCAGCCTCCCCGCAGTAAGCCTGCCAAAGACTAACATACATATATACATACATACATATATACATACATATATACATACATACATACATACATAAAAAAATGCGTTAAACTTCAGAATATGATTCAGAATAGCCTGAAACGGATTTCTGCATAAAATATTTTCAAAAATTCACATTCTACAAATTTTGAGGCGAGAGCAATAGCTTAATTTTCTTCAAAAATTCGCTAAAAGATGCCGAAATCGGGGCGCTTCCGGACGGTCACCAATAACCAAGCCCGACGTTGCTTAACTTCGGTGATCAGACGAGAACCGATGTATTCAACGAGATATAGGAGTTGGTGAATACAATTAATTTCTTAGGTCATGGGTCTGTTTAATCGAACATCGATGCCTGTGAAGACAGCTGATGAAGCAGAGTGTAAATTTATGTAAAATGAATTCAATAGTCTTCTATTTGATCTCGAATTCAAGAGAATCATTGACGTCGAAATACTGAAGAGACTTCAGCGTGACGATAGCGTTTGGTTATTCGTGTACTTACGTGTAAAAACACTTGTAAAAATACGCAAAGAGCTAGCATCTGCAGTTGCTGGCTCTTCGGGTAATTATTCGAGTAACCAAAAATAACCATTCAAGAAAGGTTCCAGTATCTTGACATTTTTCCTATGTAATTTAATTTGTTATGTCAATATATTACACGTAAGATAACAATTTGATGGAGAATAAGTCATACTGTTTGCATGGACATGAGGAATTATGAAACCACATACTGCTAGAACTGACTGGGTAATTTTATTCACCTCGACGACTTTTGATAATTTACATGTACAAAAACCACCAAACTCACTTAATTTCCGGTTCAGCTACTGTGGCGACTTGTATGCTGGCGATCACTACCCAATTGAACGCTCAATTTGACGTCGTCATACTGGGATTACGGCGGATTGAGGACTTGGCTGCTCAGAAGGCGACTAAATATGGTCTCTCTCATAGCGACAGTATGCTGTCGTGCATTAAGGAAAGCGTCGCCCATCACCAGGAGCTCGTAAGGTCAGTTTATTGTGATGTTCCAGCAGCCTCAACTGTCGAGACACATTTGAGGAATTTGTTATTATCAGTTTTTTTTTTTTTATGCCTGACCTATGTGACTTGTATTTTCGCTTATTAAACAAAGTAGAAACCGATCGGCTTGCACCCAGAAGCCTGGATAGCAAAGAGGAGAGGAAAGGGCAACAAGCCCAAGAGAGGGAGAGATTGACACTATAAAATCCACTGCAAACCAAGCGAAGCTACCACTCTCGCTCTTCAACATTGTCTTGTTATTTGCTCAACCAACCTACCTACCTATCTTTGTCCATAGAGCTCCGGGTTTTCCAATTTTACATGCGAAAGTCATTCGTCACCGGAGACGACGGTGCCTTCACGGACTCTGGTATTGTCCTTCTTATCCGAGTAGAACGGTGCCTTAACGGCTCCCGACTCACTCCTTCCCCTACCTGGACAAAAGTAAGACCGTGCCTTGGTAGACTCCAAACTAATGTTCAAATTCACCTTTCCTTACTGTTCATTTGTATGACGGTGTGATGGTAACTCCAGGGTAATAATCACATACATTCTCTCCATGTTCCGTTCGTATTAAAGGCCGTTTGAGAGTTTTATCAGTTTAGGTTTTACCAAGAACCATTTTCAAGTTCAATTTCCAATCGCAACTAGCTATATCTAGATAGCACGAGTTCATTTTCGTCAAACTCACCCTGCTCAGTTTCTTGAACTTCTCAGGCACGCACATCACAAGAGGTACCTATTATGTGACTGCATGGAATCATTGGTAAATATTTTTTTCATCACTAAACCTTAGTGTTCCTCCAACAAACAAATATAGCATTTTCAAGTCAAATTGGGCTTTTTCCAGACCACATTCAACTTGCAATAGGGAGATAGAAAATTTAACGCTCTTTTCAACTTTTCAAGGTTGACCTCAAATGTGCGTCACCCAACAATTTGTAAATAATAGAGGTATCTCATTTGCCAAAAAACACGTTATTGAGCCTGATTTATCCATAACGGCCCAGGAGACAGACGGAAACGACCTCGAGGTAGTCACTCCATTTGGCCTTCAAGGGACTAAAAGAAAACACAGGACCTAAATTGAGCTCCAAACGATTCTCATACCTCAAGACGTCCGAAATATCATTTCACAAACCTCATCTCCTCAAACTCTGCTCTGATATTTTTTCCTCATATATTAGACCTACGGAGCTCTCACCTCCGAACCGCAGTATTTCTTTCAATTATACGCCTGTGGAGCTCTCAGTTTGAATCATAATATTGCTTCCTTTATCACGCCTACGGAGCTCTTCGGTCTGGAAAGTGATATATCACCTATATTACGCCTATGGAGCTCTCAGTTCTAGACCAAAATAATCCTTTTTATATTACTCCCGCGGAGCTAGTTCCGGACCGTGACAAATCTTCCATATCAAGACTAAGGAGCTTTTTAACCATAATATGCCTTGCTTTATCACACCTACGGAGCTCTCAGTTCTAGAAAGTGATACATCACCCATATTACGCCTACAGAGCTCTCAGTTCTTGACCATAATATTCCTTTTTATATTTCTCCCGTGGAGCTCGCAGTTCTGGACCGTGACAAATCTTCCATATTACGCATGTGGAGCTTTCTAACTTCATTTATCACGCCTACGGAGGTCTTAGTTCTGGATCCTAAAAAATCTTCCATATTACGCCTTTGGAGCTCTCAGTTTCAAACCATAATAATCCTTCCTTTATCACGGCTACAGAGCTTCAAGTTCCATATTACGCCAATGGAGCTTTCAGTTCCGGACCGTTGTATCCCTGCCTGTATCACACCTACAGCGCTCTCAGTTTTTTACCACGATACATCTCCCATATCTATGGAGCTCTCAATTTTTGACAATGATATATCAGCCATATAACGCCTATGGAACTCGCAGTTCTGGACCATAATATTCCTTCCTATAACCCGATATTACTACTACAAAGCTCTCAGTTGCGGACAGTGATATCTCTTGGAAGTACGCTAAGGTTACGGTGACATGGAGTTGCAATACGTACAAAGTTCACACACCTTCGGAGTGAATTTAAAAGTGATAGAACCGTTCAGGTCGCGATAGCAAATTTTCGTACAATTCGTAAATTATAAAAGTTACGGCCACACCTGATGAATGGTTGAAAACTCGAAAAACATAGTTATATTAACTCACTAAAAAGAATTTCAAGAATACGCCTAATGGGAACTGATCAAAATTGAAAAATATGTCTCCTTCCCTAAAATGTACGTAATATTTCACAGTACGTTTGCTAAATCTTCGAAAAGTAGGGTGAAACATCACAATCTTTCCCTCGCTATGATTCACTAATATCTATTTCCAAAATTGTTGGATCCTACGATATGGCTTCAAAATATGTTGTACCAATGACGGGATTATTCAAATAATAAAATACCTTCATAATTTTACTACTTACTTATTGCAATTACATTATTTCAGAGAGTTACTATTGGTAAAACCACATTTAGAAACACAGTTTTTCTTTGAGATTATGTCCATTTCGATAATCATGGCCTGCGAAGTTTATCCTCTGATTAAAGTACGTACTATTATACTTCAATAATGATAATATATATTTGTTTGATAATATATATTTTTGTTACGATAGATGATAAGAACTTATTTCTCATTATTTATTTTTCGCCACCCGCCTGATTTTTGAAGGTTTTTAATTTACTTATTAGTTATTAACATGGTTTTTATTTTTTATTTATTAATTTGGTGTGACTATGTTTGTTATCTATGTACCAAATAACTTAGTTCAATATTGTATCTATCTTATCAACTGCATTTATTTATGCCTTAGAAAGATTTGGAGCTGTCAGACGCGGTGAGGGGGATTTGGTTTCTTATCGTTCAAGTCCTGTGTACTGCTCTGATTTGTAATAAAATGGAAGTTATGTCGAACAAGGTGGGTTCCATATTCTTCCACAGTTGGTGGCTCCCACAGTACGTAGTTATGCTGCATTTCTTCTGCACCATTTCCACTAATCTTGCTCGGGCTTTGTGGTGTACCGCTGTACAAAAATAGCTTCAAAACCAGTCTTACCGACTGTAGGTTGAGTTGGTTGAGGGAAGAGATTTTTCAGGCTTCTCTTATAATGAGCGCTTTCGCCAATCCATGGCCTCTTCAGAACGAATTATCTGATAAATGAGCTGTTAAATGTT
>CM061048.1:14416607-14476607 GCA_030762985.1 Adelphocoris suturalis | reverse complement strand
AATGTGCTGAAAAAAACACTAAAAACGGCTAAAAGTTGTTAAATTGATATTTTTTTTAGCAGAATTTTGCTCAAATAAAGTTTATCAATTATAAAATAGAACATTAAAAAATTATTTACAAAATAATGCTGAATAATGAAGGTACTTAAATTTCATTAAAAATTGCAAAAAAGCATGTTTCTGTGTATGTGTGTATGTTTCTGAGTATGTTCATTAGGAGTAGTTGATACTTCAAGGCATTGAAATTCAACTATTCATACAATCACGTTAAATATAGCACTGATTTTCCAGAACGTGGAAGTGTGTGACGCATTGTACAAGACGTGCTGGTACGATTGTGACATCCGGTATCATCGCATAGTTCTGAATGCTATCACATTTTCTCAAAACCCAATATCAGTACGAGGGAAAGGCTGTCTTGGTATGATAGCATGTCGAGAAACATTTTATTCTGTAAGTATTCTGTACGGAGTTGAGAGAACAGTACTGTTACTCTATAAATTCAATTTATTAGGGCTATGTTGGAAGGAAAAACTTAAAATAGTTATTTTAATTTGTATTTTAGTGCTAACAGACACCCTCAAAGAAGAAAAGATTGAAACGTATGGAAAAATGATGAAACAATAAAAACAGTCACAAAGAGTCTGATGCATGTAATAAAAAATCACGATTTATCGATTTCACCCCTCGGTACAAAATCGGAAGAGAATAGTAAAAACATCATGATTTAACAGTATTACCCCCTCTGTTCACCCCCTTTCATCATGAAATAAACTCCTGTTACATTTTCCAAAACTAGACCGAATTCAAAGTTCAACAAATAAAGAGTCACGAAATCCGGACGGGAATAGTTGAAACATCATGATTCATCAATATTACCCCCTCCATTCACCCCCTCTCTTGATGAAGTTTGACAATTCTGACATACATTCCAAAACTATATCGAATTCGTAATGGAACAAAATAAGAATCACGAAAATCGGTAGAGATTTGTAGATTGCGTAGCGCTTCACGAAATTGGTAATTATTCATTTTTTAAATATCTTAGCGTAAAATTTCGGGGTCCTGGAACCGAAAAAGTGTGAACCCTTCTCGAAGGCACGATGCTCCATGTTCTGATTATATATTACAAACGGAGTTTAATAATTAGAGACCAATGATCTGCGTAGAAGGGCTGTCTAACACAGAAATGATAAACCATTTTGTAATAATTTGCAGCGTTTATACTAGGATGATTGGTTTTTGCAGGACCGCGAAATGAGCAAACGTAGTCATGGTTCTTGTTAATAACATGTGGGTAGTTGATAACATCTGGAGGAGAAACTATAAAATAATTACCAAATTACATATTGGAAGTTTCTAATATCATCCGAGTGAGCTCCACAGCGAATTTCTTTGCTCTTTAACCTATGAAGCTGGATTTTTGTTGGCATGAAACATGATTCGTTTTTTCTTTTATCTGAATCATTAAATCTGAATCATACTACACATCTAGTAGGTATGTAGGTAGGTTTTCTAAAGGCTTGGCAATGCGAGACCAGCGTCTCGCTGGATTTTATTTTAAAAAACTCGCTAAAAATGCACTGTTTACAAACGGAATGCACTGTAAACCGTCATTTATCAAACCCTATACACATAAAAAGTTGATTATACTCAGTGAGAAGGTGCAGGAGTGGATCCTTCCGCTCTTGAGATTGAGCAAAATAGTCAATGAATCTCCTAAAATGTTCTTTGATATTGATATATTGGCTTTGTGTTCTTTCTTTTGTTGGTATACTACTTATGGAATTTCAACTCATCTTCCAAAAAAAACCCCAGTTCCTGGGAAGAAACGTAGGAGGAAAATAAAATCCCAAATTAAAGACCGAAAATTTGTATGTGGGTATGTTTTAAACAATCCAGAATGGACCAGTAAAGAAACGTTGTATAGTAATACCCCAATTTCCTTTAAAAGTTTGCTAAAAGTATATTTTATCTAGTTTATTATGAATCATATGAGTATCAAAATCCTTTAGAATTCCTCCAGGCAGGCATTTCCGTCCTATTGACGCCTTGTAATAGGTGAATTTTATAAATCATGGATTCAATAGAAATCACAGATGTATTTCAATTCGTAGATAGCATTCGAAATCCGCTATCTCATCGTAAAAGAAATCAGGAGTAAAATAGTCCCAGTGATTTCATACTTCCCTTAGGTGTATTGTTGTACCTACATAGATACATACTTGAGACTTACCAGCAAACGTTCATTCTGTTACAGACTATGGTCAGCGCCTACAGCATGCTCAACATGCTTCGGAATACGCAGTGAATCTACCGTGATAAATGAAGATTGCCTGATTTAATCGAAACCTCTATGTTTTTAAGAAGGAAATAAATTCTTGTGACGATATATATGTTCTGATATAGCAGTAGTAGTAGAAAAGTTTAGTTGTGAAATAATAAAGTGTTGCTTATTACAATAAGCTTAGAGAAAACTCGATGAAATTAAAATCATTTGTTAAGATAAACTAAATATTCAACATTTCAAAATTAAAGCATACAAAAAAGTTTTTTTTTTTTTTGAGAAGAAGAAATTAAATTTAAATAAACAACCTATGTTAAAAAAAGTCCAGTCATGCAGCATGACCCCATGAGCGAATTTTTGAAAAAATCTTTGATTATTTCGATTTTTGACTGATTTTTCAACTTTGAAATTTTTGAAAACTTGATACATATTCTTATAGGAAATTTTACGCTGATTCCGAATATACCACATGTTAGTATGCTGAAAAAATTATTTCGCACAACAAATCGCAAAAAACAGGCTATTTTGACATTTTTGACTACATTTTTGAAAATTTCAACCCGAAGATGTAATCAGATCATGCTGGCCAACGAACTTGAACTTTTGTTTTGTGTCCTTAACATTTTAAAATTTGTTTGAAGTTTCTAGCACAATTCTACGGACAGTTATCGTCTGGAATGACACATACATAGGTACATATATACATACATACATACATATATACATACATACATACATACATACATACATAAAAAAATGCGTTAAACTTCAGAATATGATTCAGAATAGCCTGAAACGGATTTCTGCATAAATTTTTTTCAAAAAATCACATTCTACAAATTTCGAGGCGAGAGCAATAGCTTAATTTTCTTCAAAAATTCGCTAACAAAGAAGGACGACAACAAATCGAGCATGGTAGGTACTTGTTTGTTGGCCATCGGGCATGCTATTGATTTCCGGCATCGCACTTTCCTCCAGTAGCTGTTAAGATGAATGAAAAGTTTCAGCTCTTCCGTTTCTCAATGAGGAAAATGGAGGTCCTTTACGTTAAGGTCCTGGTTAACTTAGTCATAGCACAATGAGTATAAATAAACACTTCATTTGGGGAATACCTTTATGTTCATTATAAACATGGTCATTGTTGTCAAGTTGTCGTTTCTTAATTACGGTTCCGAAAAAGCTGAGCACGAGTAAAGCTGACTCTTCCCGTTCCGAAAAGCGTTTCCACATAATGAAAACCTCTCCTCGCATCGGAAAGGCCATTTTCGTATACGAGAAAATGAATACGAGAAGCACAAATACTCTTTAATATTTCCGATTTTAATACAAATCAATTTAGCTAAGCTAGCGAAACGTTCAGTTATTTGCTACCAACAAACCGACAAACTCGTGTTTGTGTATTTAATGCCTTTTCTTCATTAGCTGGACCCCCTTCGTTCCACTTCAAGTACTGACACCTTGAAAAAATGATTCGCCCTCCTAACCGATCGATTAATCTATTATTCACCTGATAATAGGCTGTTTCTACCTACCGATGTTGACGGCTGCCGGATCGAAAAACGCCTGTCAGACTTAACGACAATAATTATGCTCGATTTGAACCCTTCAACTTCGCTTGGCTGAAATTTGTAATAACTAGAGTAGCAATTGTTCACACGCTCTAGCTACCATGTAATGGTCAGTGCCACGCTCTTGCTACCAAGGTAATAGAGAGTGTGGCTTTCTGTCTGCCAAATAAGCTATGGCAACTAAAATTTAGCTACCATGTAAGCAACTCTGCTACCACTGAACTCTCTTGAGTTCAGAAAATATTTAAACAAAGGACCTTACAACAAGACAAGGTAAATCAAGGTAGTAAAATAAAAATAGAGAAATAAGGGAAAAATAAACTGTACTTGTTGAAATAGGCAAAAGCAGAAATACGCAGTGAAAATAAAAACGCTGCAAATTATTTCACAAAGGTTTATTATTTTTTCAATTGAGTTTGATCGTAGTTTTAGTTGGCTTGCGTACGTCATTTCGAGTTGCCACAACCTATACTTCTATAATTATATACGCATGTTTATATTTCTCGATTTGAGCTCCTATCTATTCAAATAGTTATTGCCTTAATAATATCATTATCTAACCACGTACGAAAAGTCGAGAGGATATGTTATTAAATATGCGTAGGAAAAGCATTGGTATTAACACACAAATATGACCTAGAAAAAAACATATATTCATGCCTCGAAGGAACGCCGTACCCACCACAAGGTGCCGCGGCGCCTCCTCTCACTCCACCCCCCCGCTCACCCCCCCTCACCACCCACCGTGACCCCCTGCCAAGCGTGCCAGGCGTGCGTGCGTGCGTAAGTCTAACAAAGCCTTGAAATGACACTTTTTCGCCCGTTTTTGGCCCATAGCATCTATGCGAGTAAAGCGATCGGGATGGTTAAACGTTAGGACCAACTAGACCCCAAATGGAGTCTATGTGCGAAAGAACGGGTTTTTTTAAGTCAATTCTTAGGCCTTTTATGGCCCGGACGGCGGACGGCGAACGGCGAACGGCGGACGGCGGACGGCGAAATTTGGATTCTACGCACCTTGAAACGTAAAGTGACAAAGTTTGAGGGGGGTTATACAAATTTTTTGCTATACGATCACATAGGCTTATTACCTATTGGAAATAATAAACCAAAAGTAAAAAGAAAAATAGCAAGTGGCTGAATGAAATGAAATAAAGATGGCGAGATGGCTAATTAGGCACAAATCGAATATAAGAGAATAGATCTGACTTAGGTGACGAACAGGAAGCAAATCATAATTGAGAGTATGTGGCAGCTAGTCCCTTTTATTTTTTTTTATTTATTTATTTTTTTTTTTTTTTTTATTTTTTTTTTTTTTGGCACCAGAGTGTGAAAACAATTGCTACTCCAGTTATTGCATGGTAGCAGAGCGTGGTTTGGACTATGCACGGCTGACGCCTAGTTGTCTAATCCACTATTTTTGGGGCGTTAATGTTTCAGAAGAAACATGGCCCGGGTTTTCAAGAAGGAATTCCCATTATCACCCTTTGGTATACAAATAATTTCATTGGTCTTTGACTTACAATTTCTCTTTTATTCCCCTTAGTTAGCCACCTGAGTGTTGCTTCCTTGGTCAATTACCAGGTTAGAGCATAATTTAAGTCCCCAATGTTGGGCATAATCATTTATATATATTTTATTTTCCTTAAGGTATAAGTCTCCATAGATCCCTGGAACAATCATCTCCCGAACAGTGCACATTACGTTCTGGGAGTGGTTTGGTTTACGCCATATCATTGGTCTATAATTTATTATTAAACCCCGTATGCCTCCGAAAAGGATTCACACTTTTACAGTTCCAAGACCCCACAATTTCACGCTTCACTGTAACTATGTTTTTAAAAAACAGGAAAATGATTCCTGAAGTAATTCATGTTGGCGAATGCGCAGAATGGAGTAGCGATATGAGAAGAATGAAGTTGGTAGGGAAGAATCTACAGCCTAACCCACAAATACCCAGAAAATGTAATAAAAAATCTGATGAAACTCGGCGCTCCGCGCCTCGCCAGGGGGCAAGCCCCCTGGACCCCCGGTTACCTCTATTTACATACTTCGGACGAAATTATTGAAACACAGAATGTGTTTGCGTTGTCGCGCAACCAAGTGACAACCAAACAAGCGTCATTGTTTACTATTCATTTATAACATCAATTTATATAGTTATAGTATGAAACTACGAAAAAAAATACGAAATAAATTCGTGATAAATCAAGAGCGATTTATCAAGTAAATGTCCTAAAGAGGCTACATACGAAATTACAGCTTCCTAGAGTGTAAAATAGAAATTAGCTTTAAAAGCCACTCATCTGATCCGGACCCTGCACTTCGTCAAGTAAATGTCCTAAAGAGGCTACATACGAAATTACAGCTTCCTAGAGTGTAAAGCATAGAAATTAGCTTTAAGAGCCACACATCTGATCCGGACCCTGAGCATCGTCAAGTAAATGTCCTAAAGAGGCTACATACGAAATTACAGCTTCCTAGAGTGTAAAGCATAGAAATTAGCTTTAAGAGCCACACATCTGATCCGGACCCTGAGCATCGTCAAGTAAATGTCCTAAAGAGGCTACAAACGAAATTACAGCTTCCTAGAGTGTAAAGTATAGAAATTACCTATTCAAATTATTTAACCTCCGCTTCACAAATCAAACCGTTTTCGTAATACTCAGATCACCTGCTATGAATCAAATCATCGAAACACAAGCTCAATGAAATCATCAGAAATTAACAAGCGGTTGCAATCATGTTCACAATATCAATTATTGAGAATGATCACCTGTGTGTAAACAATTATTTATATAACCATGCTCATAACTCAGTTTGTTGGACACGCACTTCGCAGTAGTTAACATAATATTGTTGGATAAATCGAGAGCTTTCGAACGAATGGTCAACGAATTTTGTGGGATGAAAAACGACGAAGTACCATATCCCTAGCAACGACTCGGTTGTACGTGAAAATCATCCGTCACACATTTCGTTACCATCCCGCGTTCCATTTTCGGCTAGTTAGTCCATGGCTAAAACACATTCTGTGTTAAAATATACCTTGTCCCCCCTGGCCCGGGTTTTCAAGAAGGAATTCCCATTATCACCCTTTGGTATACAAATAATTTCATTGGTCTTTGACTTACAATTTCTCTTTTATTCCCCTTTTATATTTTCAATTTAGTGAATTAGCCACCTGAGTGTTGCCTCCTAGGTCAATTACCAGGTTAGAGCATAATTTAAGTCCCCAATGTTGGGCATAATCATTTATATATATTTTATTTTCCTTAAGGTATAAGTCTCCATAGTTCCCTGGGAGTGGTTTGGTTTACGCCATATCATTGGTCTATAATTTATTATTAAACCCCGTATGCCTCCGAAAAGGATTCACACTTTTACAGTTCCAAGACCCCACAATTTCACGCTTCACAGTAACTATGTTTTTAAAAAACAGGAAAATGATTCCTGAAGTAATTCATGTTAGCGAATGCGCAGAATGGAGTAGCGATATGAGAAGAATGAAGTTGGTAGGGAAGAATCTACAGCCTAACCCACAAATACCCAGAAAATGTAATCAAAATCTGATGAAAAATATACCTTGTTCTTGAGATTATACTTTCGCGCATGCACATGATCTAATAATGATGCAATCATGTTGAAATTAACAAGGATTAATTAAACCATTGTCGGCCAGCAATACCTCAAATTTGAGCAGTATTGGACGACCAGGTCGTAAAAAAATTATACTTGAAGGAATTTACGTTTGCGTATGGAATGAATGATTTGAGAAGTATGGAATTAATAGTGGACCTTTTACAGCCTGACCCCGCTTTTCCTGGAAGATTCATCAAAACCGGATGAAAACTGTTGAATTTAGGTTCCTTTAAACAAAATGCACAGTAGCTGCTAATGATATGATTATGTTGAAATTGCTAGGGAATGCTCAAATATTAACTACTTCAACCTACCCTCCCAATTTGAGGGAGATCGGACAACGGGGCGTGAGAAAATGAATGATTATTGTGAGGACTACGACTTTTCCATCTCTCAAAAGTGAAAACTATGCTTCCGCTACCTATAAGTAAGGAGAGAGAGCCCCAACTAGGTAAATTAATAACGATGGGTTTTATATAACATGGAGTGTTTTGATTGGTCGTAGCTCGATCGCAAATTTTAACACAGAATGTGTTTTAGCCATGGACTAACTAGCCGAAAATGGAACGCGGGATGGTAACGAAATGTGTGACGGATGATTTTCACGTACAACCGAGTCGTTGCTAGGGAAATGGTACTTCGTCGTTTTTCATCCCACAAAATTCGTTGACCATTCGTTCGAAAGCTCTCGATTTATCCAACAATATTATGTTAACTACTGCGAAGTGCGTGTCCAACAAACTGAGTTATGAGCATGGTTATATAAATAATTGTTTACACACAGGTGATCATTCTCAATAATTGATATTGTGAACATGATTGCAACCGCTTGTTAATTTCTGATGATTACATTGAGCTTGTGTTTCGATGATTTGATTCATAGCAGGTGATCTGAGTATTACGAAAACGGTTTGATTTGTGAAGCGGAGGTTAAATAATTTGAATAGGTAATTTCTATACTTTACACTCTAGGAAGCTGTAATTTCGTTTGTAGCCTCTTTAGGACATTTACTTGACGATGCTCAGGGTCCGGATCAGATGTGTGGCTCTTAAAGCTAATTTCTATGCTTTACACTCTAGGAAGCTGTAATTTCGTATGTAGCCTCTTTAGGACATTTACTTGACGATGTCCAGGGTCCGGATCAGATGAGTGGCTTTTAAAGCTAATTTCTATACTTTACACTCTAGGAAGCTGTAATTTCGTATGTAGCCTCTTTAGGACATTTACTTGATAAATCGCTCTTGATTTATCACGAATTTATTTCGTTTTTTTTTTTTTTTTTGGTTTCATACTATAACTATATAAATTGATGTTATAAATGAATAGTAAACAATGACGCTTGTTTGGTTGTCACTTGGTTGCGCGACAACGCAAACACATTCTGTGTTTCAATAATTTCGTCCGAAGTATGTAAATAGAGGTAACCGGGGGTCCAGGGGGCTTGCCCCCTGGCGAGGCGCGGAGCGCCGAGTTTTGTTACATTGATAGCTTGACGTACATTCTAGAGCTCTTTCTTTTTCATTTTAAAGTTGTTTTCTTTCAATTACCACAATAATAGATTTGTATTGGGCATGCCAGTAAAAATAATGAATAAATAAATAAATACAGATGACGTAATTCTCAGAATGGTGAAGGCTTTTCGAATATTTATGAATTCAACTCTCGTGGCTGTTATTTTTATTGCATCATATTTTTCAACGGTAAATAAATTTAAGATTTTCTGGAACAACATTTAAAAAAAAAAAACTTGTTTCGGTGTTTGCTTGTATTCGTTTAGAATATACGTTAATGACATAGAGTTCTAAACGGCTCTGGAGTCACCAAATATTTATTAAAAATAGCAATTTCAACGGTTGTATGATGAATCAGTGGTTGCATAATGGAAATCTTTGATAGGACCCATGCAAGTTGAATATAAAGTGGAGTGTTGTGATAAAACATATCTCACCAACTTCTAGAAAGGTCGTACCTAATATGAGTAAATAAAGTGGGACTCTCGACAATATAGTCGATTGCCGAAAGCATCTTTCGTACACGCTGACGTTCACGGAATCCTCTCAAGGGATTTCAAGATGTTTAAAATCCAAAAACGAATAATTAATTTAAAAATCATTTGTAGGACAACAATTTTTTATTTCTGTAAAAAATATTCCTTCTATCCAAATCACTGAAGTGTACTTAAATATAACTACCAATGGAAAATTAATGAGATCAGTTCTACATTACCAGTCCGTATGAACGTAACGATCGACTGTGCCTACGGTCTATGGTAAATCGGAACCCATGTACTTAATATCAACTTTGGCGTAGGCACGTACCAATCAAAATGAATGTGCAGAATCATGTTCGTTCTGATTCTGTTGGGTTGCTTCGTATCAACGATGAAAAGTGAGCAGATTAGAGAGTCCCTGGAAAACTTAAAAGGCGTGATGATCGAAGTCATGATGATCTCCGTCCTCCTCAACGAGACCATTTTCGGTCCGGAACGAAAAAATAAGTTATTTGAGTACCTCAGCAAAAGCCACATGACCACGAGGTAAGAATATCCACAAACAAAAAATTAATATTTATATAATAATTTAAATCGAGCACAGTTTTATCTTTATTTGCGTTTAATAATTTGGGACAACAATGCATCCATGACGTCCATCCCATCACAGAATTTACTTTTGGGACTTGGTAGAGTCCAACATCAATCTGCTCTTGTAGCCATACCATGTCCAATTTTTTGCAAATATGATTCCCGAGCATGTGCGAAAATGAGCTCTGCTCGGATGTGGAGCTTATTCAGTTAAAGAGTTTTCATCTTATTAAAAAGGTCGGAAGACCTCACTCCGTAACTGCTTCTCGTCATTATTCACAATATACTTTTCTGCGCTGATAGTAGAGGCTTCAAATTTTGTTTACTGGATTTCCCCCTGGCCACTATTCCGTAAATCGTTTGGGACTAAGCTAAAGCAAAGTATTCAGTTCTTAGTTGCTGCATGCTGAGTATATTTCTAACTGATCGGAATACATAACTCGGCGCTTTGCGCCTCGGCGGGGGGCTCCGCCCCCCTGCACCCCCCGGTTTATTTCTTTTTCCATACTCTGTATGAAATCATAGGAACACAGAATGTGTTTTTGCGATGATTCTATTTCCTTACCAACGGCTTGGTTGCACGTGAATAATAACAATATTTGGCAATAATAAAATAAATAATTGTTAGACATTTAATTTGGTCTAAAACCCTATAAATATTATATAAATAAATGTGTAACTACAAGAAAAATACTATATAAATTGAGAGCTTTCCAACGAATGGTGAACGATTTCTGTGCGATTAAAATTGCGGAAGTTCCATTTCCCTACCAACGGCTCGGTTGTACGTGAAAATCATAAGAAAATTTACAAGCGGTTGCAATCATGTTGACAATATCAATTATTGAGAATGATCATCTGTGTGTAAACAATTGATTCAAATAACCATGCTCATAACTCAGGTTGATGGCCACGCACTTCGCAATAGTTAACATAATATGGTTGGATAAATCAGGAGCTTTCCAACGAATGGTGAACGATTTCTGTGCGATTAAAATTGCGGAAGTTCCATTTCCCTACCAACGGCTTGGTTGTACGTGAAAATCATTATAAAAGGCGCATAACGGTTTTTTCTGTCGGTTTTTTGTGACGATTTTTTTTCGGTAGGTCATCGCAAAAACACATGTGTTAAAACAATTTCCTAATTTTCCTTAACATAACATCCATGTGGCCTTTATATTTCTGATTGCTATAAACTAAAACCCTAAATATTTTATCATATCTATCTTATTCACATCTACATCCGACCAATTGAATTAGAATCGCCTCAGTGTTGCAGTGCCTCGGGACTTTTATTTGTCAACTCGATCTCTGCGATGCTATGTTCGCCTTTGAAATTTAGAGTTGTTTTTACTGCGCATGTGCGAACGGAAAATCTATTAGGCGTCATTTTCTCATTGCCTATTGCCCGATCTCGTTCATGTTAGTACGATAGTTGGAGATTGACAAATTTATTACATAGCATGAGTTTTATCACGATCGAATCAATTGGTTTGTTCGATGATACAGTCCGGGACGGTCCAGGGATTATCCTCAGTTCTGGATTTTTTCCGGGACTGTTGCTCCCGCACATGCGCACTCGATGTAACCGGTCCCCCTCTTCCTGCTTCTCCATTATCATTTCTTATCTGAACCTGTTCTTTCGCAATTCCGACAATATTTTCTCTTGCATTTTCAATTTTGCATCGTTTGACTACCCAGAGCTGTGGAGATGCCGGTAATCGGTATTTGGCGTTTTACTTGCATACATCGTAAAATCAACTAGGATTTGCTTCAATGGAATGCTAGAGAAAAGAGGGTTCTATCAAGGTCATGTAAGAGATACTAAAAATGTAACAAAATGAACTTCACGAAATCGAGTTTACTATAAATTTTGCTACCCATAAGGTGATGTGATTTATTTTACCTTGATAATTTTCGAAGTATATATATATATATATATATATATATATATATATATATATATATATATATATATATACCTATTATAAGAAAAATTATGTTTTATCTTCGTGCTTCCTTCAGCCACATTACATCACGCTAATCAATAACAATTTTCTGTAGTGGGTCTGTGGGACACCGCTTGCTGGTGTTTTCCATCAAAACTGCTAGGTACCTAAAGGTTATTCGGAATTACAACACAATTACTGGCTTAGAGAGCAGGAACACATTTTGCAATATTCAACGGAAGATATTTACCTGAATATACTTTGCGGATCTAGCACGTTTTCTATCCCAATTAAGCTAATGGCTATTGTACGAAGCCACGCATCGTCTGCTCTGACCTACTTGTTGTCAATATTCGAACATTGAGAACATAGTAATTCGCCGTTCCGTAGTTCTCGTGCTAATGACGTCGATGAATAGTATGTGTATCGCAGTTAATGGGTTGCTAGCAGAAACTGGCAGTTGCTCCAGTTGCTCTGTTGTAACATAACTTGTTGACTGTCTTTACTTTGACCCGTCCTGGATTTGTCTGTGTTTTTCGGCCTGTCCCGTTCACGCTGTTCCGGTAGTTTGCCATAGTTTGTGATTTGGTCGAAACCTCAAATCTGTTTCTGTTAATTCCAATTTATTTTCGGAAGATTCTGGGGCATTGATATGGTGATGCCGGTTCCGAGCGCATTCTAACGGATTGATTCGCAGATTTAACAACGTCCGCCCTGCTCTAGTGGATAACATAATGTACTGTGGTGTAAAGGGTCCTGGGTTCTACTCCAACTCTGCATCCATTTTATGCATCGTATTTCAACCTCCGAAACATATTCTTAAACGTCATTTTGATCTATTTGTTCAACTAATCTGTATTTTATTAGAAGGATTGATTCAGGATTCAATATTATTTGTGAGATGCTAGCTTCCGAGCATCCAGACCATCAAACTATACACATCATCTTGATCTATTTGTATAACTATTCTGAATTTTTACTAAGGGATTGACTACTATTGATGATATGTGATTTTGATATGCGAGCTTGCGAGCACCCAGACCACCAAATTATAAGCAGCATTCTGATATATCTGTCTAACTAATATATTTCTACTTCAAGAATATTTGCTGACAAATGGCGCTCTTACGTCCTGGTTTCAGGGATTGATAAAATCAAATAAATCACCTACACTACAAGTCCTTCTGAACTTAACAATACCTGACCCACGAACTAAAAACACTGCAAAATATTACAGAATGGTTTATTATTTCTGTGTTAGATAGCCCTTCCACGCAGATAATTGGTCTATAATTATTAATTATTAAACCCCGTAAGTAATATATGATCAGAACATGGCGCATCGTGCCTCCGAGAAGGGTTAACACTTTTACAGTTCCAAGGCCCCGCAATTTCACGCTTCACAGTAACTATGTTTTTAAAAAACGGGAAAATGATGCTTGAAGTAATTTACATTAGCGCATGCGCAGAATGGAGTAGAAACACTAAAAAAAATGAAATTGGTAGGGAACACTCTACAGCCTATCCCACAAATACCCAGAAGATGTAATCAAAATCTGATGTAAACCAGACCTTGTTCCTGGGAATACACTTTCGCGCATGCACATGAGCTAATAGTGATGCAATCATGTTGAAATTAACAAGGATTGATTAAATGATTTTCTGCGAAAAATGCACCAAATTTAAGCGGGATTGGACGACCAGGTCGTAAAAAAATGATTCTTGAAGGAATTTACGTTTGCGTATGCGCAAAATAAAGTAATGATTTGAGAAGTATGGAATCAACAGTGGACCATTAACAGCCTTTCCCTGAAAGTTTCATCGAAATCGGATGAAAACTGTTGAAATTAGGCTCGTTTAAACAAAATAATACATATTCGCCCAAGCGCAGTAGCTGGTAATGATAGGATTACGTTGAAATTGCTTGGGAATGCTCAAATATTAACCTTTTCCACCTATCCTCCAAATTTGAGCGAGATCGTACAACGGGGGCGTGAGAAAATGATGCCTGATGGAATTTACATTTGCGCATGCGCCGAGTGAAATATTGATATGGGAACATCAAACTTATACAGGACCCTCTGCACGCTAACCCGCACATTCTACGAAAATTTCATAAGAATCGGTTGAATATTGTGGAAATAAGATTGTTTCTAGGATTTGCGGACATACACACACAAACACACACATACACACTCAGAGATAGAGGGATGGACAGGGAACTAAAGTGGTTCCGAATAGTCGAAAACGTAAAATGCGAGTGGAAATTTTACCACTGAATAAAAAAAAAAAAAAAAACAAAAAAAAAAAAAAACGACCATTTGATTTTAGTGGAGACTACAACTTTTCCATCTCTCAAAAGTGAAAACAATGCTTCCGCTACCTATATGTAGATTTGGGAGCAATTTAAGAGTTGTAATTGAGCATTTTGGTACCAATACTTCACTAGTAGGTACATCTGCACGAACAACAGTTAATAAACTCGATTTCGCAACGTTAGAATGAATTCCATTCGAACTATATCACCTGATAATTCCACCATTATGTCAGCTGATATTTGCAAGGCAATTTTTATGTATTCCAGTATCACTATCTAGCGATCGTTGATGGAATTTAGAGCTTGATCGGATAGAGCTCTTTGGGAAAACGAACCGTTTAACGTACAGCTTTGCTGACGGTTTTGATCAATTCTTTGGGATCATATTTATCATTGACAAGCGAAAAATCATTACTGTTAACTTCAAAGTTTTTGAGATCTCCATTTTTGAATGTTTATCCCTTTAATGCTACCCTTTAGGGTTGACACAAATTGATGCCGAGCTTCTAGGACCATCTAGACCCCAAATGCGATTTAACTTTAGGAATCTGCGTATCTTGAAACGTAAACCAAAAAATTTTCAGGGGGGGTTAAAAAAAAATTTTTTTCCTTGGTCGATTACAAAGGTTCATTATTGAAAATAATAAACCAAAAGTTTTTAGATAAAAGCGATTATAAACTCGATTTCGTTAAGTGAGAATTCTATTGGTTTTATAACAGCCGATTCGATCAGAATTAAAGATCTTGTGGTCGAGGTTTGGAAACAATCAGTTAGGGTGCTTTCGGTACTGGCATCACCATATCAATGCCCTAGACTCTCTTCTCATTCAACTAGTCATGGGTCCTACAGCCGAAACCATCGAAATCCAACCATCACCACCCTCCGCAACTTGTGGGATTTTTTTATTAATATATCATAAAACTTGATCTGGTACTTAGAGAAAAATTTTTGAATGTGGCAGACGGACGAATTAAGTTTTTTGTATCTTTCTTTATTATTATTACTTATTACTTTATTAATATTATTATCATTTCTTGCATATCGTAATAACTAATTCACCCTGTTACGCAATTTTTTGGATTTATTCTTATTTTCATTCCTCAAATACCTCAAATATGTTTAAATGCCAAATATCGCTCTATCGTAATAATTCTGATTTCCTCAGAAATCCATAAAGCTTGTGTTCTTTTGAATTTTACTCTGACGAGCGGGCAGTGCCTTTCATATAGACTTAGCACCATCTCATTAAAAATCAGCACTTTTAGATCAATATCGGTTCGTCGAACACGCGACTCAAAGGGAGAGCTCCTGCCTCTTTCATCGATTCCTGTTTGTCAAAATTCTGTTTCGATCTAACAAATGTATATCTTATATTTGGTCTTTGAATATGCTGATTACGCAATATATGAAGTTGTGATAAGAAAATCCTGGAGTTACTGCTTGACCGAAATCTCTTACTGAACTCTTATCATTTGTGAGAATTAGATCCAGAAGCGAAGCCGAATGTTGTGTATGAAACGTCACAGATAGTGGTAGGTAGATTTGATTATTTTTTTCTATATGTCTCCGAAATTGTTTCGCATATGGATTACTCGCAAACATGTCTGTGTTGAAGTCAACGAGAACCACAATGTGCTGGTGATTGGCCGACAACTTGCTTATAATCCGGAAAACCTCATCGATTCTTCCATGTTTGGGTGGTCTATAAACAACTGCGACCACAATAGAGCGTGTGTTGAGTTTTAATTGAATAAATATATAATCAGAACCTTTGGAATACTGCGAGGGAGAACGAGACAATTTAGTGCAGTTAAAATTCGATGATTTCACTAAAAGCGCAACACATCCTCGCGCTTTTCTGAGACGATCATTACGGATCCAGGAATATGAAGGAATAGCAGCAATATGAATATTCGGCTCGAGGAATGTTTCTGACAGTACAATAACATCAAATGTCAAATCTGTGCAAAAATTCTGCAACTCATCGAAATGCGCTGGAACCGATTCTACATTCAGATGCCCAAGTTTTATGCACTTGATGTTCTTGAGCCTGGTTTTGATAATTTGTAAAAGAAAGGTCATTTTACACATTGGAAGAATAACAATTTAAAAGCCGATCGGAGATGTAGTTTCAATAGACGAAACAGTGGAAATTACAGGCGGTTGCCAAGAGAGAAAGAGAGAGAGAGAGAGACCAAGGCGCTTTCAACAATGTTCATTAGTAGAGAATTGGATATTTGATTCTTTGAAGTGCCTTTCTGTGAGCCCCAACTAAATTAATAACGATGGGTTTTATATAACATGGAGTGTTTTGATTGCTCGCAGCTCGATCGCTTATTTCTAGTTACATTGATAGCTTGACGTACTTACATTCTAGATCTCTTTCTTTTTCCTTTTTAGAATTGTTTTCTTTCAATTACCACAATAATAAATTTGTATTGAGAATGCCAGTAAAAATAATGAATAAATAAATAAATACAGATGACGTAATTTTCAGACTGGTGAAGGCTTTTCGAATATTTATGAATTCAACTCTCGCGGCTGTTATTTTTATTGCATCACATTTGTCAGCTGTAAATAAACGTCAGATTTTATGTAACAAACAAAAAAAAAAAAAAAAACCGCTAGGTAGGGTAAAAGCACCAATTGTTGACACTATAAGAAAGACAAATCATTCAATTCTGCGTTCTACAAAAGTGTTCAAGAAAATAAAACTTTTAGGTAGTTATTATGAATTTTTGCACGTATTGGACTTACCAAAACAGTTTTTTTTATTATCACAAACGAATTTTTTCAAACATGGCTTTTTGCACCCAATGTTGACACATTTGTCTGCGAAAATTCCATATGTTGACATTAGCAGTTCCTAATGTTGACACCAATTTAAATATTGACCCTTCGCTTTCCTGAAGTTATTACTCAAGGCATAAATGAACAAAAGTGATTCAGAACATGTTAAAATATATTTCAAGAAGGTATGTGACATTTCAGAAAAGAAGGTAAGTAAATTGTTAGCATACCTACCTGATTAAATTAAAGAGGAACAGATACAGAAACTGGAACATAAATTTATCGGGATTGCCCCTGTAATATCTGGGCTTGGGCAGTTTATATTGTACGTTGCTGACCGATAGGAGATGATTCCCGTTGCTCGAAGGCTTGAAAACCGTCCTCAGCCTGTTGCAGGGAAGAAGTGGTGTTACTTCAGCATTATCTCCAGAATCAATTTTGAAAACCAGGCAAACGCATTCCGTTTCCCGTTTTCTGTAAGGCAACACAGCCACAACCATGTCTCCTTCATTAATTTTTCCCTTCTTCCTCGTCACCACTCTTACTCGTCACGGCACAACGTCCTATTTCTTCCACGGTGGTGGTTTTCTCAACAACACAGCGTTGTGGACTTTGTTTTGCCTGGTCGACTACACTGTTTGAAGGTACGCTTTGTTCGCTGGTTCCTGCTGGTAATGATATCAGTTCATCTTCTTTCAGCGATTCCTCCACCGGCTCCACTTCATTTGGCAATTCCTCTTCCCTTCCTTCAGGTACGGTATTCTGCTGGGCAACATCCCTGTCTTCTTCCTCGTCACCAATCTTCCTCGTCACGCCACAACGTCCTATTTCTTCCACGGTGGTGGTTTTCTCAACAACACAGCGTTGTGGACTTCGTTTTGCCTGGTCGACTACACTGTTTTAAGGTACGCTTTGTTCGCTGGTCCCTGCTGGTAATGATATCAGCTCATCTTCTTCGTACGGGTCTAAAAACAAACAGGTTCTGTTCCCACAACAATAACTACCAACCTAATGTATTTGATAAAATAACGTTTTCTATGCAAGTAAAAAAAAAAAAAAAAAAAAAAAAGTTGATGTCAACTTTAGGAACTGAATGTCAACATTGGGATCAGACGATGTCAACCTAAGGTTCCACTTCGTTGAATTGAAAAATTCAAGCGTCCTGATACACTACGAAATTATTCAAATCCAAATATCACCTTAGCAACCAAATCAACTGTTTCCCCTAGTGTTGACACAGGTGTCAACATTAGGACACTAAACTATTTTGTGGGACCTAATGATGACACCGAACATAACCATGGTTTTCTATTGAAATTTAGGGTATTAATGCTTTACGCATTCTTCCTTATATTATTCATAGAGCAGACGATGTGAAATGGTAACTTTTACTCACAATATTTCGCTTAAAAAGTCTAAATTTGTTGACTTAAATCACTAAGATGTGGGACAAGGTTGGCGTCGCTGGAGTATCTGCTGCAGCTGTCATCGGCTTCAATATCAGCTAGATGATTTATATATGATTTTATAACTAGTGAAGGAGACTGACCTCAATAACTACATTCTTATCAGCAGAATGACGCCAATTTCGAGTACCTACAGTGGCACAATACCTTATTTTTACATTTGAAATTGAAGTGTTCAACATTTGGATTAGTGTCAACAATTGGTGCTTTTACCCTACTTGTTTCGGTCCGTTTGTATTTGTTCGCAATATAATTAGAAAATTAGACAATGTAAGTCTTCATATGTATAATTAGGGGATGAGAAAAATCGGAATGGGTGGAAAAACAAAATTTGTAAGTAATCATGTTTTATAGAGTTATCATTGTTATTAGCTTTGTTCCAACAGATCTTAGAGCGCCCTCACAGCTGCTCCGCGGGTCCCCCAAGCAGCCTATAAATACAGGGTGATTCCCTCGCAGATGCAAAAAAAAAAAAAAAAAAAAGATTTGGGTGAAACTGCATCAAAAATGGAGTAAAATGCCGCCAACTGAATATTTTTATCTCAATCCGTTCTCGAGATATGATTTTTTAAAGGTTCTTTCAGGAAAACCGTGTTTTTTTCCTTTTAAACTAAAATTTCTCCATTTTGCTTCATTCAATATTAACTTTTGACCACATTTTCGAAATCAGCATCAAATTTACTATAAGAATAATGTACTTGAGTTCTTAAAAAGGACCATCCAAAGGCCCTCACATCAGCTCAAACA
The DNA here is from genome assembly GCA_030762985.1 of Adelphocoris suturalis. NCBI lineage: Eukaryota > Metazoa > Arthropoda > Insecta > Hemiptera > Miridae > Adelphocoris > Adelphocoris suturalis. The sequence goes on along the minus strand of CM061048.1, from coordinate 14,457,258 downwards.
TTGACGATTTTGAAAAAAGAATATTTCTGAAAATCTTTAAAACTTTACTACTCTTTCAAAACGAATCCTGGAAACTGGCAAATCTCATGAAAACTGCTTCGTCTGATACTCTTTCCAACGGTATAATCAAGTTTGCTTTTATTTTGTGATTTAGTGGAGAAAATTACGTTTTAATGTTAAAAAATGTGGGTTTTTCAATGAAATTGTTGGTTTTCTCGAAAGATGACCCTACATGAACCTACGAGTATGGGGTCGGTTTCTATGTATTTTTTCACGCTGTATCGAATGGTAACATTTGTAGATCTCTCCAACTCCGTTATAACCAAGTTTCACACTTAAAATCGCAAATGTTTAGTTTGTTTGTTACGATTAAATGTATGTGTGTTATGGGGTAAAACTAGTTAATTAAAGCGTTAAACTCGATTATAACGTAGTTGAGAGATATGCAAGAGTTTCCATTCGATCCAGCGAGAAAAAATACATAAAAACCGACCCCATACTTGTTGGTTCATGGAGGGTCATCTTTCGAGAAAACCAACAATTTCATTGAAAACCCCACTTTTTTTACTATTAAAACATTATTTTCTCCCCCAAATAACAAAATAAAAGTAAAATTGATAATACCGTTGGAGAGCATATTAGATGAAGCAGTTTTTATGAGATTTGCCAGTTTCCAGGATTCTTTTTAAAAGAGTAGTAAAATTTTAAAGATTTTCAGTAATATCATTTTTTCAAAATCGTCAATGTTTGAGCTGATGTGGGGGTCTTTGGATGGTACTTTTTAAGAACCCAAATACACTATTCTTATAGGAAATTTAATGCTGATACCGAAAATGAGGTTGAACGTTAAAATTAATTGAGGCAAAGTGGAGAAATCCGAGTTTAAAATGAAAAAAAAAACACGGTATTCCTGAAAAAACCTTTAAAAAATCATATCTCGAGTATGAATCGAGATAAAAATATGCGGTTGGCGGCATTTCACTCCATTTTTAATGCAGTTTCACCCAAATTTTTTTTGCATCTGCGAGGGAATCACCCTGTATAGACTACTATAAATAAAAATAGCCTATAAATTACATCGCGATTGGTAGTGTAATAACCATTGCGCAAGCGCGAAACTAATATAGATTGGCAAAGGCAAAACTCTTAGTCTAACGGAACGATTTCAATGAAATTTTCAGCGGTTGTGCAGGGCAGCTTCTAAACGGTCCCATACAACTCTCATTGCCGTCACATGTATAAAATGTGCGGAAATGCGGCAGTGCGTCTGCGATTGGAACTACTTGTAGTTCAGGAGAGTGCGGAATTGCAGCAGGCCGTTCATAGCCATCCGGTATTGTGGTCATTGCGTTATCATTGTTTTTCTCTTCTATTACCATTGCATTTCCCAAACAGACCTATTTCCTCCAGAATTTCCTCCAAACTATCGCACATTTCACGGACTTCATAGCTCCATAAACAATGATGAATAGTAAACTCTACTACTATACTAAACCAGGTATTTTTAACCCAACTTGACCTCATCTACATAAAATCGTGTTCAATTTGAGTGTTTTATTTGTTTATTATTGTTGTTCTTATACACAAGCGCTACAGAAATATATTTTCTACGAATGAAATCAAAATTCGAGGATCGTAAAAATACGGACTCGCACTCGACCACAGCTTTTCGTTCTTGAAACTAGGACGTATTTTGTAGAAATTACTTGATTTACTCTTCACGTTAATGACATAAAATTCTAAAGGGCTCTGGAGTTACTAAACATTTATTAAAAATAGGAATTTCAATGGTTGCATAATGAAAATCGTCGATAAGACCCATGCAAGTTGAAATAAATTGGATTGTTATGATAAAACATTTCTTACCAACTTCTAGAAAGGTCGTACAAAATATGAGTAAACAAAGTGGGCCTCTCGACAATATAGTCGACTACCGAAAGCATCATTATTACACACTGACGTTCACTAAATCTTCTCAAGGGAAATTGAGCAAACCCAAAGTAATCGTGACTGCAATCACGGTGGTTCTGTTTCTGTTGGGTTGCTTCGTATCAGCAGTGAAAAGTGAGGAGCTTGGAGAGTCCCTGGAAAACTTCAAAGCCGTGATCGTCGAAGTCATGTTGATCTCCTTCCTCCTCAACGAGACCGTTTTCGGTCCGGAACGAGTAGAGAGGCTATTTGAGTACCTCAGCAAATGCCACATGACCACGCGGTAAGAATATCCACAGACAAAAAATTAATATTCAAATAAATGGTTATTAAATAGGTAAATAATAATGGTAAAATGACTTCGTAATAATGCGTTTAGTTTAGTGAGATTTTCTTACTAAACATATTGGTGAATAATGCATGTATTACAGGAACATACCTATGGTTGGTTTGTGTACGATTTTGGTGGATTTACCGGGTGCAAGGAAAGATCTCAAGAAAAACTCACACGGTTCGTTGCATTCCTAGACTAAATTCTAGATTGAACAGAAAAACCGTCACGAAAATCGGATGAATATAGTTGAACATCACGGAATAAAAGTACTTCCCCTCTCCATTTACTTCCTCCCATAATGAAATCAAAGTTCCAGACATGCAGCATGGTAGTGTGAGCAAATTCTTGTAGCTTACAGTATTATATTATGTTCCCCTAGCTGTTTCGCCTGTGTGTTGCATAGGTTGACTTGAATATACGCTAGCCCCCTTACCCATCACGTGTTATTAAAATTATTTTAAAGATCTACTGGGAACTAATCATTTCAGATACGGATTAACAGAAGAGCATACGATAATACGCAACGCTGGGGACAGCGCCCGGAAGGAAACATTTGTATACGCGTTATTATTCACTGTCAACTTTCCTCTGATGCTGCTTACAAAACCCGTCATGGCGGCCATCGCTGGACAGTCGTGGAAGCAGCTGCCGTTCCCGTGGACACTTCCTGAAGGGAATGATGTAGTACTGTATGCTGTTTTACTTCTTCAAATTGTCGGCATATTGCTGTCTCATGTAATAGGTAGGTGTGGATTGTACTCATCGTGAATGCACAAACTCCATTACGTCTTATTGCAATTACCCTACAGATATATAATCGAAACGAAATTTTACTGCTGCCAAGAAAAATTATTCTTCAGCTTAGATCCCTTGAGCTGATTTTTTGGAAAACGAAAGTTAGCCAGATTCCTAAAAATCGACTTAGGATAACACTTTTTTTTCTAATGCGAGTCAGGTCCATTATTAAGACATAAGGAAACTACAGCAGGATTTGCATTTTATTATTCCAAATAGTATCATGGACTTGCATACTTTGTTAAATGTGGCTTCATTCTTTTTTCACTATGCGTGGAATGAAAACTCCTTTAGCTCTGACAAATTTCAAAGAATAAGAGTATTGTAATAGCCATTCAGGTCATTTGTCCTTTTTTTTTTTTTTTTTTTTTTTTTTTTTTTTTTGACTAAAACTAAAAACTAACAGGTCCGATTTCACCGTTTTATTTAATGCAGAACTTAAGTTAACGAGGCACTATGTTTGAGCTTAATCGGACGTTAGAGCGATTTTTGTCTCACAAACACTCGTCATTGGGTAACTCGTCCGTTTACGATCTGATTACCAAAGCTAATTAGCTTATCACCAGACCCTCTAGGATTTAGAGAGTTTTTTTTTTCTTCGTCTAAAAAACTGCCCTTGTACGCGAAAAGACGGAAATACCAACTGCGTATGCGGGACTTTTCGCGTCAACGAGTAGAACAACGCGTGTACGAAAAAGGGGCATATCTACACGTAGGTGGGAAAAATGCTTCTGTTGGACTCTGTGACAAAATAAAACTAAACTTCAAGAGTGGGGATGAACCCAAGAATATAATAATCAAACATGAACTCTCAAATCTGGTTTTAAGCGAATTTTATTCCGCTAAAATGAAAGAAAATAAATTTGCTTGTTCACAAAAATATATTACAGGTAAATCGGAAATACTCAGGGATCGGAATGTCACAGGTATAACAAATGCGGTAATACGGAAAAGATAAGAAGTCAAATTCGGGAAGTTAATTAGGTATTGTACAAAATCGCTAGTTCGTGGTAAGTTATAACGCTGACACTTACTTAAATTCCGACGATCGTGGAATTACTCAACAATATATTCTATTATATATGTTACACTAGGCAGTAGGTAAGAACTGTAGGTGAGGAAGGAAAGGATGACGGCAGGCTTCCAAATCCGAGAGATAACCAGTCTGTAGGTAGGTATCTAAAACTGATAAAATAAACGAAATATGCTTATTCTTTGCACGTTCTCACATAAGTATTTCGGACGTCTGATCAAGTCTAAATTGCGGGACATACCGGTACGGTAGTTGATTCGCCACACGTAGAATTTATGATGTAGAGTAGACTATCGAGGGCGGTGATGCGGTGAATTTTCCCCGAAGAATGTTCTCCACCATACAAAAGTCTTGGTCCTTGATGACTTCGGCGGATCTGCCACAAGGCGAAGTTGTTCCACCAGAACTCGAGGTTCTCTGAAGTCAGAAGATCGTGGAGACAGCGGTAAGAGAGACTTGCTTTTATGGCAACTGAGCTGGTTATTAAAACCATTGAAATTCACGGGAGGATTTTATATGAAAAGCTAAAGTTCGGGAGATGATATGGCATGTACGGAGCGCAGACGAGAAGACCAAGGAAACGAGCAGTTGTGTCGCGAGTCCTGTAGGCGGCAGCAGCTCTGAGGCGAGAAAGTAGTCTCCATGCGTTGGGAAAATAAAATTCTTCATTTACCCACTAAATATAATATTCAATGTTTATTTAAACAATAAAAAGAACAGAACGGTACCAGGTTGCGAAGAACTAATTCCATTACAACAGTTCTCGGAATAATTATGGTGGAGCTGTCGCTTGCTGAGTCTCACTATGGTAGGCAGTTGTGGAGGCCAACCTCATACCGCGCAAATTCAAACTTAGCGGGAGATTTAAAATCTATTCACAGTACAAATCCCGTCCTACGCGTTGTCATCATAACCTGACACAAAGATCACAGTTTTAAGAGTATTGGTTCTCCCTAAACTAGTATAATAACTTTCCCCATTTAAAGTTAAACCTATGATAAGTCTAATTGTGATATTAAATCAAATTTCGTTGATTACATGAACAAAGTACGTACATCGTCCAAAAGCCAGCTATCCTGTTCAATTACTTGGGAGTGAATGCAGTTGTCTATTAGATACTTTTCCGATTTTGAGATAGATACCTACCTGTTCTTTGTAAACATCTGTATGTACATTTCGTACAACAAAATTGTATCTGCCAGCATACAGATTCAGACAACGAGCTCGTTTAAGTTTAAATAATACGACTTTATCCGAAAGCTGTTGTTAGTTCAGCAAATTAAGTAGGTTGGTAGTTGAATTTAAACTAGTCACCCACTCAGATAATGGAAACGACGATTTTATCATGCAGGGAAGGCACTCAAGACGAACCATCCAAAGGGGCCTGATTAAGTAAACTTGATGTAGTTAGATGAAAAATTGAATGATGAGACAAAAAATAGAAAAGATGCCGAAATTGGGGCGCTTCCGGACGGTCACCCATCCAAGTACTGGCCAAGCCCGACGCTGCTTAACTTCGGTATTGGTTGGTGGAGAGGTACATAACACTTTCAAGACAGCCCAGGAACGGCGTTTTGAAGAGGGCTGAAATGCTGCATCAGACGACAGATGGAGCAGGACTGCGGAGATTTCGGGAAGCAAGACCTTCCACTGCTTGGTTGAGGGATGCCCATTTGACATCACCTTCATGGAAAGGTCGGAGAATGGTCCGTGTTCACTCCGGATCACTGCCCACAAGAATGAGAACAACCAGAAGAAGACGTGACCAGCAGCAAACTACATGCAGGGCTGGGTGTAGGGTAAGAGAGACAGCGGCTCATGTACTGCAGACATGTGCATCCGTGCGTCTCCCTAGAGTGGCCAGACACAATTCCGTATCTGAATTGTTGGCAACGTGTGCCGAGAAGAGAGGGTGGTCAACATTTCTGGAGCCACACTTCTCGGTCAATGGGAGAGGATGTCGACCTTACCTCGTGATTTGTACTGTAACGGGATCAGTCGCTGTTATAGATGTGGAGATCGTATCTGGATCAGGAGTTAGATCACTGGAAGATATGTTTGAGCAGAAACGGTTGAAATATTCCAGACCTGATGTGCTTGCTGCTGTGGCTGTGCAGACTGATCGGGAGGTGGCTGCTATAACAGTAATACCTGCTATTGTAACATGGCGGGGTGTCTGGGAGAAGAAGTCGGTGTCTCCACTGTTGAAAATGGGGATTCCAGAGCGCATACTTGGCTGGGCTACTGAGCGTGTTTTGCTTGGTGGAGGGCTGATTTGGACGTCGTTTTCCAGACATGTTTCCCAACATGCCCCACGATGAGCCAAAACCCGCAAGCAGACGGTTATAATGGGGCACAGAATGAAAAAATATGAAGATGTGACCGTATGGATGAACCCCCTTCCCCTTTGAATGGTTTCTCCCATTCATATATGATCCTTCGTTGAAGGCTTCATATGTTTGTCCAGGGTGGAAGCTGGACCTGACAAGAGACTCTAATAGAAGTGTGAATTTATTTTTGAAATATTTGAAGTATACGCCTTTATTTTTGTAATTTTCTTCCAAATATATATCTTGCTCATGCTTAACTTCGGTGATCAGACGAGAACCGATGTATTCAACGAGATATAGGAGTTGGTGAATACAATTTATTTCTTTGTTCATGGGTCTGTTTACTCGAACATCGATGCCTGTGAAGACAGCTGATGAAGCAGAGTGTAAATTTATGTAAAATGAATTCAATCGTCTTCTATTCGATCTCGAATTCAAGAGAATCGTTGACGTTGAAATACTGAAGAGACTTCTGCGTGACGATAGCGTTTGGTTATTCGTGTACTTACGTGCAAAAATACTTATAAAAATACGCGAAGAGCTAGCATCTGCAGTTGCTGGCTCTTCGGGTAATTATTCGAGTAACCAAAAATAACCATTCAAGAAAGGTTCCAGTATCTTGACATTTTTCCTATGTAATTTAATTTGTTATGTCAATATATTACACGTAAGATAACTATTTGATGGAGAATAAGTCATACTGTTTGCATGGACATGAGGAATCATGAAACCACACTCTTCTAGAACTGACTGGGTAAATCTATTCACCACGACGATTTTTGATAATTTACATGTACAAAAACCACCAAACTCACTTAATTTCCGGTTCAGCTGCTGTGCCGTTTTTTATGCTGGCGATCACTACCCAATTGAACGCTCAATTTGACGTCGTCATACTGGGATTACGGCGGATTGAGGACTTGGCCGCTCAGAAGGCGACTAAATATGGTCTCTCTCATAGCGACAGTATGTTGTCGCTCTTTAAGGAAAGCGTCGCCCATCATGAGGAGCTCGTAAGGTCAGTTTATTGTGATGTTCCAGCAGCCTCAACCGTCGAGACACTTTTGAGGAATTTGTTATTAGGTATTAGTTTTTTGCTATGCCTGACCTATGTGACTTGTATTTTCGCTTATTAAACAAAGTAGAAACCGATCGGCTTGCACCCAGAAGCCTGGATAGCAAAGAGGAGAGGAAAGGGCAACAAGCCCAAGAGAGGGAGAGATTGACACTATAAAACCCACTGCAAACCAAGCGAAGCTACCACTCTCGCTCTTCAACATTGTCTTGTTATTTGCTCAACCAACCTACCTACCTATCTTTGTCCATAGAGCTCGGGGTTTTCCAATTTTACAGGCGAAAGTCTTTCGTAACCGGAGACGACGGTGCCTTCACGGACTCTGGTACCTTGTCCTTCTTATCCGAGTAGGACGGTGCCTTAACGGCTCCCGACTCACTCCTTCCCTTACCTGGACAAAAGTAAGACAGTGCCTTGGTAGACTCCAAACTAATGTTCAAATTCACCTTTCCTTACTGTTCATTTGTATGACGGTGTGGTGGTAACTCCAGAGTAATAATCAGCTACATTCTCTCCATGTTCCGTTCGTATTAAAGGCCGTTTGAGAGTTTTATCAGTTCAGGTTTTACCAAGAACCAATTTCAAGTTCAATTTCCAATCTCAACTAGCTATATCTACATAGCACGAGTCCATTTTCGTCAAACTCACCCTGCTCAGTTTCTTGAACTTCTCAGGCACGCACATCACAAGAGGTACCTATTATGTGACTGCATGGAATCATTGGTAAATATTTTTTTCTATCACTAAACCTTAGTGTTCCTCCAACCAAATATAGCATTTTCAAGTCAAATTGGGCTTTTTCCAGACCAACGCAATAGGGAGATCGCTCTTTTCAACTTTTCAAGGTTGACCTCAAATGTGCGTCACCCAACAATTTGTAAATAATAGAGGTATCTCATTTGCCAAAAAACGCGTATTGAGCCTGATATCCATAACGGCCCAGGAGACAGACGGAAACGACCTCGAGGTAGTCACTCCATTTGGCCTTCAAGGGACTAAAAGAAAACACAGGACCTAAATTGAGCTCCAAACGATTCTCATACCTCAAGACGTCCGAAATATCATTTCACAAACCTCATCTCCTCAAACTCTGCTCTGATATTTTTTCCTCATAGTTTGAATCATAATATTCCTTCCTTTATCACGCCTACGGAGCTCTTCGGTCTGGAAAGTGATACATCACCCATATTATGCCTAAAGAGCTCTCAGTTCTAGACCATAATATTCCTTTTTATATTATTCCCGTGGAGCTAGTTCTGGACCGTGACAAATCTTCCATATTAAGACTAAGGAGCTTTCTAACCATAATATGCCTTCCTTTATCACGCCTACGGAGCTCTTAGTTCTGGATCCTACAAAATCGTCCATATTACGCCTATGGAGCTCTCAGTTTCAAACCATAATAATCCTTACTATATCACGGCTACAGAGCTTCATGTTCTTGACCGTGGTTCATCTTCCATATTACGCCAATGGAGCTTTCAGTTCCGGACCGTTGTATCCCTTCCTATACCACACCTACAGCGCTCTCAGTTTTTTACCACGATACATCTCCCATATCACGCCTATGGAGCTCTCAGTTCTCGACCATGATATATCAGCCATATAACGCCTACGGAACTCGCAGTTCTGAACCATAATATTCCTTCCTATAACCCGATATTACTACTACAAAGCTCTCAGTTTCGGATAGTGATATCTCTTGGAAGTACGCTAAGGTAACGGTGACATGGAGTTGCAATACGTACAAAGTTCACACATCTTCGGAGTGAATTTAAAAGTGATAGAACCGTTCAGGTGGCGAAAACAAATTTTCGTACAATTCGTAAATTATAAAAGTTACGGCCACACCTGATGAATGGTTGAAAACTCGAAAAATATAGCTATAATAACTCACTAAAAAGAATTTCAAAAATACGCCTAATGGGAACGGATCAAAATTGAAAAATATGTCTCCTTCCCTAAAATGTACGTAATATTTCACAGTACGTTTGCTAAATCTTCGAAAAGTAGGGTGAAATATCACAATCTCTCCCTCTCCATCTCGTTTTTGCAAAAATTCACTAATATCTATTTCCAAAATTGTTGGATCCTACGATATAGCTTCAAAATATGTTGTACCAATGACGGGCTTATTCAAATAATAAAATACCTTCATAATTTTACTACTTACTTATTGCAATTACATTATTTCAGAGAGTTACTATTGGTAAAACCACATTTGGAAACGACGTTTTTCTGTGAGATTATGTCCATTTCGATAATCATGGCCTGCGAAGCTTATCCTCTGATTAAAGTACGTACTATTATACTTCAATAATGATAATATATATTTGTTTGATAATATATATTTTTGTTACGATAGATGATAAGAACTTATTAATTTCTCATTATTTATTTTTTGCTACCTGCCTGAGTTTTTAATGTTTTTAATTTATTTATTAGTTAGGAACATGGTTTTTATTTTTTATTTATTATTTTGCTGTGACTATGTTTGTTATCTATGTAATAACTTAGTTCAATATTGTATCTATCTTATCAACTGCATTTATTTGTGCCTTAGAAAGATTTGGAGCTGTCAGGCGCGGTGAGGGGGATTTGGTTTCTTATCCTTCAAGTCCTGTGTACTGCTCTGATGTGTAATAAAATGGAAGTTATGTCGAACAAGGTGGGTTCCATATTCTCACACAGTTGGTGGCTCCCACAATACGTAGTTATGCTGCATTTCTTCTGCACCATTTCCACTAATCTTTCTCGGGATTTGTGGCGTACCGCTGTAAAAAAAATATAGCTTCAAAACCAGTCTTACCGACTGTAGGTTGGGTTGGTTGAGGGTAGAGATTTTTCAGGCTTCTCTTATAATGAGCGCTTTCGCCAATCCATGGCCTCTTCAGAGCGAATTATCTGATAAATGAGCTGTTAAATGTTTATATATAAGTTGGGAGGCCTTCTTGAACATCTTGGTCATGACCAGTTGTGGTTTGTGATGTTACTAGGGTAATTTTGTGATTAAATTGCATTTTTCTCTATTTAAACACAAAATTGACCCTAGTAACATCACCAACCATAACTGGTCATGACCAAGATGTACAAGGAGGCCTCCTAACTTATTATATAAACATTTAACAGCTCACCTATCAAATAATTCGCTTTGAAGAGGCTCAGAAAGAGGCTCAGCACTCTTGAAAGGACTCAGTAAATCTAAATAAATGACATTATAATAGAAGCCTGACAAATCTCTACCCTCAACCAACCCAACATACTAAGGACAAGGCAACACTCCATAACCATTAGTCTTACCGACTTCAGATTGGATTTCTGACTTCAGAAAGGAAATTTTGACACAAAATTGACCCTAGTAATATCACCAACCATAACTGGTCATGAATAAGATGTACAAGGAGGCCTCCCAACTTATATATAAACATTCAACACTCACCTATCAAATAATTCGCTTTGAAGAGGCCATGGATTGGCGAAAGCGATCAGTAAATCTCAATAAGACATTGTAAGAGAAGCTTGAAAAATCTCTACCCTCAACAAACCCACCTACTAAGAACAAGGCAACACTCCATAACCATTAGTCTTACCGACCTCAGATTGGATTTTTTCAGAAACGGGTTCCTCATTCTCCAATGTACAAAATAACAGTTGAAACGAAAAAAAAAAAAAAAAATCGAAAATTTTGGGATTTTGGGTCAATTTCAGTTACATTGCCTTAAACAAAGTAAGTACAATCTAGTGTAATGATCCTCCCTAGCCGATCCCAAAAAAACTGTATCTATTTATTTATCCATATCACATATCTCGTGGCACCAATCACTGAAAAAAACTGTCCTTATATATATATATATATATATATATATATATATATATATATATATATATATATATATATATATATATATATATATATATATATATATATATATATATAAGGTAGTGGTGGAATTGTTTAGGTTCGATCAATTTTTTTTTTTTTTTTTAAAGTTTCGGAGAATTTATTTCTCCATCTTCAGGGCCTTAAAAATCAGATAAAAAGTTTTTTTGAGTAAAGGTAGATTGATGACTTGAAGTTATATAATGCAAATGATCTCTTGTGTTCTAAGAATAAAAATAGGGGACAAGTGATATACAGGGTGGTCCGTAATAAACGGACACATTTTAAAATCCTGTAACATTCACAAATTCGATCGTAGGGATCAAAAAATTAGCAGAACGTGTAGAGAAAATCAGTAAGTTTTATTCACGATCGAAAAATCGGAAAAAATTATCAAGTTTTATAAATTATGTTATTTAAATGATGACCCTGTTTGGTAACGCACAGTTCAAGACGGTCCTTGAAGTTCTGCATCACTCTTTGCACCATACCTATCTTTCGGTATTTCTGCGATTTATCGTCTTATTGACTGCTTCAATGCTTGAATGGTTCGTGGTTTGTCTAAATACACTTTAGATTTCAGGTGGCTTTTCGCGAACGATTTTTCCCGGACGCGTGATCTCCCGGAATGGGGATGTTCCCTGGCCTCCACGTTCCCCAGACCTCACCCGCTGTGACTTTTTTCTATGGGGCCACCTGAAATCTAAAGTGTCCGTGGACAATCCACGAACCATTCAAGCATTGAAGCAGTCAATAAGACGAGAAATCGCGGAAATACCGGAAGATATGGTGCAAAGAGTGATGCAGAACTTCAAGGACCGTCTTTAACTTTGCGTTACCAAACAGTGTCGTCATTTAAATGACATAATTTTTAAAACTTGATGGTTGTGAATAAAACTTACTGATTTTCTCTACACGGTCGGCTTATTTTTTAATCCCTACGATCGAATTTGTGAATGTTACAGGATTTTAAAATGTGTCCGTTTATTACGGACCACCCTGTACATTATGAGAATAGGCATATTGAGATACAACATTAATTATGCAATACAGGAAGAGTATATGAGGTTGAACTAGTAAAATATGGATATTTTAAACTAATCAAAATTAGAGAGACATAAAAATAATAATCCAGGCGTTTAAAAGCAAGATTCAGGATTACGTTGAAATTAATCAAAATAAGAAAAGGGAAGAATTACTTACAGAAAGCAATCGAAAGGCAGTGGAGAGTAACACGAAGTTTACTTCTACACAGACATCTGACGACTGATTATAAATGTTCAAAAAAGGTTCTATATATATATATAGAGCAAGAACAATATATATATATATATATATATATATATATATATATATATATATATATATATGTATGTGTGTGTGTGTGTGTGTGTGTGTGTGTGTGTGTGTGTGTGTGTGTGTGTGTGTGTGTGTGTGTGTGTGTTTGCATGTGCGCGTGTGTGTGTGTGTGACACAAATTCAGTTCTTGCGCCAAAAAAATCGAGCTTTTCAAATGAAAGCAAGAGTTTGTTGGCCAGCACTTTTTGAGCACATTAAATTGGTCAAATTTCAAAAAATGTGCTGAAAAAAAATCAAAATAGCTAAAAACGGCTAAAAATCGTTAAATTGATATTTATTTTAGCAGAATATTGCTCAAATAAAGTTTATCAACTATAAAATAGAACATTAAAAAATTATTTACAAAATAATGCTGAAAAATGTTCGTTCTTAAATTTTATCAAAAGTTGCAAAAAAGCTAACAATCTGGTTTCTGTGTATGTTTCTGAGTATGTTCATTAGGAGTAGTTGATACTTCAAGTCATTAAAATTCAACTATTCATACAATCACGTTAAATACAGCACTGATTTTCCAGAACGTGGAAGTGTGTGACGCATTGTACAACACGTGCTGGTACGATTGTGACATCCGGTATCGTCGCATAGTTCTGAATGCTATCACATTTTCTCAAACCCCAATATCAGTACGAGGGAAAGGCTTTCTTGGTATGATAGCATGTCGAGAAACATTTTATTCTGTAAGTATTCTGTACGGAGTTTAGTGAACAGTACTGTTACTCTATAAATTCAATTTATTAGGGCTATGTTGGAAGGAAAATTTTAAAATAATTATTTTACATTGTATTTTAGTGCTAACAGGTACCCTCAAAGAAGAAAAGATTGAAACGTATGGAAAAATGATGAAACAATAAAAACAGTCACAAAGAGTCTGATGCATGTAATAAAAAATCACGATTTATCGATGTCACCCCTCGGTACAAAATCGGACGAGAATAGTAAAAACATCATGATTTAACAGTATTACCCCCTCTGTTCACCCCCTTTCATCATGAAATAAACTCCTGTTACATTTTCCAAAACTAGACCGAATTCAAAGTTGAACAAATAAAGAATCACGAAATCCGGACGGGAATAGTTGAAACATCATGATTCATCAATATTACCCCCTCCATTCACCCCCTCTCTTGATGAAGTTTGACAATTCTGACATACTTTCCAAAACTATATCGAATTCGTAATGGAACAAAATAAGAATCACGAAAATCGGTAGAGATTTGTAGATTGCGTAGCGCTTCACGAAATTGGTAATTATTCATTTTTTAAATATCTTAGCGTAAAATTTCGGGGTCCTGGAACCGAAAAAGTGTGAACCCTTCTCGAAGGCACGATGCTCCATGTTCTGATCATATATTACAAACGGAGTTTAATAATTAGAGACCAATGATCTGCGTAGAAGGGCTGTCTAACACAGAAATGATAAACCATTTTGTAATAATTTGCAGCGTTTTTACTAGGATGATTGGTTTTTGCAGGACCGCGAAATGAGCAAACGTAGTCATGGTTCTTGTTAATAACATGTGGGTAGTTGATAACATCTGGAGGAGAAACTATAAAATAATTACCAAATTACATATTGGAAGTTTCTAATATCATCCGAGTGAGCTCCAGTGCGAATTTCTTTGCTCTTCAACCTATGAAGCTGGATTTTTGTTGGCATGAAACATGATCCGTTTTTTCTTTTATCTGAATCATTAAATCTGAATCATACTACACATCTAGTAGGTATGTAGGTAGGTTTTTTAAAGGCTTGGCAATGCGAGACCAGCGTCTCGCTGGATTTTATTTAAAACTCGCTAAAAATGCACTGTATACAAACGGAATGCACTGTAAACCGTCATTTATCAAACCCTATACACATAAAAAGTTGATTATACTCAGTGAGAAGGTGCTGGAGTGGATCCTTCCGCTCTTGAGGTTGAGCAAAATAGTCAATGAATCTCCAAAAACGTTCTTTGATATTGATATATTGGCTTTGTGTTCTCTCTTTTGTTGGTATACTACGCTTGGAATTTTAAGTCATCTTCCAAAAGAAACCCCAGTTCCTGGGAAGAAACGTAGGAGGAAAATTAAAGACCGAAAATTTGTATGTGGGTATGTTTTAAACAATCCAGAATGGACAAGTAAAGAAACGTTGTATAATAATAGCTCAATTTTCTTAAAAAGTTTGCTAAAAGTATATTTTATCTTGTTTATTGTGAATCATATGAGTACCGAAATCCTTTAGAATTCCTCCAGGCAGGCATTGCCGTCTTATTGACGCCTTGTAAAGGGTGAATTTTATAAATCATGGATTCAATAGAAATCACAGATGTAGTTCAATTTGTAGATAGCATTCGAAATCCGCTATCTCATCGTACAAGAAATCAGGAGTAAAATAGTCCCAGTGATTTCATACTTCCCTTAGGTGTATTGTTGTACCTACATAGATACATACTTGAGACTTACCAGCAAACGTTCATTCTGTTACAGACTATGGTCAGCGCCTACAGCATGCTCAACATGCTTCGGAATACGCAGTGAATCTACCGTGATAAATGAAGATTGCCTGATTTAATCGAAACCTCTATGTTAGCTTAGTTTTTAAGAAGGAAATAAATTCTTGTGACAATATATATGTATGTTCTGATATAGCAGTAGTAGTAGAAAAGTTTAGTTGTGAAATAATAAAGTGTTGCTTATTACAATAAGCTTAGAGAAAACTCGATGAAATTAAAATCATTTGTTAAGATAAACTAAATATTCAACATTTCAAAATTAAAGCATACAAAAAAGTTTTTTTTTTTTTTTTTTTTTTTTTTTTTTTTTGAGAAAAAGAAGTGGTAGGTACTTGTTTGTTGGCCATCGGGCATGCTATTGATTTCCGGCATCGCACTTTCCTCCAGTAGCTGTTAAGATGAATGAAAAGTTTCAGCTCTTCCGTTTCTCAATGAGGAAAATGGAGGTCCTTTACGTTAAGGTCCTGGTTAACTTAGTCATAGCACAATGAGATTTTAATTGATACATATCGCAGCATAAATAAACACTTCATTTGGGGAATACATTCATGTTCATGGTCATTGTTGTCAAGTTGTCGTTTCTTAATTACGGTTCCGAAAAAGCTGAGCACGAGTAAAGCTGACTCTTCCCGTTCCGAAAAGCGTTTCCACATAATGAAAACCTCTCCTCGCATCGGAAAGGCCATTTTCGTATACGAGAAAATGAATACGAGAAGCACAAATACTCTTTAATATTTCCTGTGGTGAATTTACCACCAATATATTCAACAAATAAAGACGATGGGCCGCCTAAAAGACAGAATCCCAAGCTCCCAAGGAAAAGCAGACGACTGAGAACCATAGAGAATAATTCTCATCGTTTCGAGCTCCCTAGCGCTCTAGATAAGGAAACATCTTCACAAAGGATAATTCCAGATCGAGAGGGATTATCAAAACCAAATAAAAACGATAGATCTAAGTATTATCGTTTATTATACACCCCCTGGGACAAGGGCAAACAAGCCAGACGCACTCTTTTGAGAGGGGGCGGAAGTTCGCATTTCCCCTTCCGCCCACCGAGCGCGACCGATCAAATCCGAGCGCGACCGATCAAACCCGGCCGAGCCGAGAATCCGAAAGCTAATTTGCATACTAACCATAAAGCGGCCCGCGATTTTGAGCCAATCAGAGACGGCCTCCCCCTATAAATATCACGCCCTGGACCAAGTGTATTCATTCGAATCTCAACTCTCAAGCTGATGACACTTCTCCCTCCAGACGAAGTTTCTACACGCATCGAGCAAGATTTTTTTCCTTCCGGTTCTCATCGACTTCTTGGTAGCTTCGAGTGCGTATTCCTCCGCTCACTACCCAACGAAGTTTTCTTCAGTCAGGTCATCGCCCGGTGTATGCTAAGATTTCTATCTTCCTTACACGCCCGCTGGGGTGACTTAGTCGTGCCACCCGGATCTCGCAGCCTTAAGCTCTTGGTCGCCCGCTGGGACACGCCAGTTAATCGCACTTCTCATACGATCCGATTAACTGTCCAAGGAAGTCCTTCTCAGGACTCGGAGAGGACCCTAGCATCGATCTGGGAGAGAGATCTGCTAAGCGAGTCCCTCCTCTACACAAAACCCTTTTTCAGAGCCAAAAAGGTATTTCCGAACAAATTTTATATTTCGTTCGTACGATGGAGCGAGGCCCATCTTTCCTCGGCGGAGCCGGGGCGGAGGATCCCGGAGCGGGCGGCAAATGCTCCGAGCCACGCGATCCACCCGCATTCCAACGTCAATCCACCGCTAGTTTCAGTGACGGGATCGACGCGTTGCCTACCAACTTTGCGACAGACTTGATGATTACACATTCACCTGTACAACAGGTCGAGGATACTTTCCAGACCCTTTCGGAAAGTAATCAATATGATTCTACCTACAAGCATGAATTTCCTCGATATTCATCGCACGGTTACTCCGCCGACGCGAGTGCACTGTATACTCCCGTCATGCACAAATCACATGATCAAAACGGTACTTTTCAGTACTCTGATCAAGCCAACTCGGCTCCGCAGAAAAATATCTGTTTAAAACCCGATTATTACACGGGAAAACAATACCCGGCTCGACAACCCCAAGAAGCTCGAGCCGAGCCTAGCGCTCCTCGCGGCCCGACAGTGAACGAGCCTTATAATTCCACGATCAACCCAGTTGGCCTTGACCATTCTGCTTATTTCCCGTCCGGAAACCACCTAGGGTTTAACCCCCATAATCAAGACATGGGTACTTTTCATAATACCCCACTTGGTCTACCTACACAAGTAAAACCTACATAAATCCACTACATTTCCATTTTCAATACAAATCAATTTAGCTAAGCTAGCGTAACGTTCAGTTATTTGCTATCTACACACCGACGAACTTGTGTTTGTATATTTAATGCCTTTTCTTCACTAGATGGACCCCCTTCGTTCCACTTCAAGTACTGATAGCTTGAAAAAATGATTCGCCCTCTTAACCGAGCGATTAATCTATTATTCACCTGATAACAGGCTGTTTCTACCTATCGATGTTGACGGCTGCCGGATCGAAAAACGCCTGTCAGACGACGACAATAATCAGGCTCGATTTGAACCCTTCAACTTCGCTTGGCTGAAATGATTAATATACTCGGATAAAAGCCGTGTGCGGCGGACGGACTGATTTTTTTATTTCGACTTTTGGATTCTACGTATCTTGAAACGTAAACCAAAAAATTTTCATAGGGGTTAAAAAAAAATTTTTTTTTCTCCTTGGTCGATTACAAAGGTTCATTATTGAAAATAATAATCAAAATTTCTTAGATAAAAGTGATTATAAACTCGATTTCGTTAAGTGAGAATAACAGTATAGTTTTATAACAGCAAATCCGATCATAGTTGAAGATCTTGTGGTCGAGGTTTGGAGACAATCCGTGAGGGTGCGCTTGGTACCGGAATCACTGTATTAATGCCCCAAGCCCTCGTCTGATTTAACTAGTCATGGGTTCTACATATTACCCTCCGATCTAACCATAACCATCCTCCGCAACTTGTGGCATTTTTTAATTAAAATATCATAAATCTGGTACTTCGAGGAAGAATTTTTAAATGTGGCAGACGGACGAATTAAATTTTTTTTATCTTTCTTTATTTCTTTTAGAATTCAAGCCGGAAAGGCTCTGGAGTTACTAAACATTTATTAAAAATAGGAATTTCAATGGTTGCATAATGAAAATCGTCGATAGGACCCATGCAAGTTGAATATAAATTGGATTGTTATCATAAAACATTTCTTACCAACTTCTAGAAAGGTCGTACAAAATATGAGTAAACAAAGTGGGCCTCTCGACAATATAGTCGACTACCGAAAGCATCATTATTACACACTGACGTTCACGGAATCCTCTCAAGGGAAATTGAGCGAACCCAAAGTAATCTTGACTGGAATCATGTTGGTTCTGATTCTGTTGAGTTGCTTCGTATCAACAATGAAAAGTGAGGAGATTAGAGAGTCCCTGGAAAACTTAAAAGGCGTGATGATCGAAGTCATGACGATCTCCGTCCTCCTCAACGAGACCATTTTCGGTCCGGAACGAGAAAAGAGGTTATTTGAGTACCTTAGCAAATGCCACATGACCACGAGGTAAGAATATCCACAAACAAAAAATTAATATTTATATAATAATTTAAAACGAGCACAGTTTTATCTTTATTTGCGTTTAATAATTTGGGACAACAAAGCAGCCATGACGTCCGTCACATCACAGAATTCACTTTTGGGGGTAGAGTCCAACAACCTCTGCTCTTGTAGCCATACCATGTCGAATTTTTTGCAGTTATGATTTCCGAGCATATGCGAGAATGAGCCTGTTCGGATGTGGAGCTTATTCAGAGGAAGAATTTTCATCTTATTAAAAAGGTCGGAAGACCTCACTCCGTAACTGCTTCTCGTCATTATTCTCAATATACATTTCTGCGCTGATATTAGAGGCTTCAAATCTTGCTTACTGGATTTCCCCCAGGCCACTATTCCGTAAATTATTTGGGACTGAGCTAAAGCAAAGTATTCAGTTCTTAGTTGCTGCATGCTGAGTATATTTCTAACTGATCTGAATACATAAAACAATTTCCTAATTTTCCTTAACATAACATCCATGTGGCCTTTATATTTCTGATTGCTATAAACTAAAACCCTAAATATTTTATCATATCTATCTTATTCACATCTACATCCGACCAATTGAATTAGAATCGCCTCAGTGTCGCAGTGCCTCGGGACGTCTATTTGTCAACTCGCTCTCTGCGATGCTATGTTCGCCTTTGAAATTTAGAGTTGTTTTTACTGCGCATGTGCGAACGGAAAATCTATTAGGCGTCATTTTCTCATTGCCTATTGCCCGATCTCGTTCATGTTAGTACGATAGTTGGAGATTGACAAACTTATTACATAGCATGACTTTTATCACGATCGAATCAATTGGTTTGTTCGATGATACAGTCCGGGACGGTCCAGGGATTATCCTCAGTTCTGGATTTTTTCCGGGACTGTTGCTCCCGCACATGCGCACTCGATGTAACCGGTCCCCCTCTTCCTGCTTCTCCATTATCATTTCTTATCTGAACCTGTTCTTTCGCAATTCCGACAATATTTTCTCTTGCATTTTCAATTTTGCATCGTTTGACTACCCAGAGCTGTGGAGATGCCGGTAATCGGTATTTTACTAGCATACATCGTAAAATCAACTAGGATTTGCTTCAATGGAATGCTAGAGAAAAGAGGGTTCTATCAAGGTCATGTAAGAGATACTAAAAATGTAACAAAATGAACTTCACGAAATCGAGTTTACTATAAATTTTGCTACCCATGAGGTGATGTGATTTATTTTACCTTGATAATTTTCGAAGTATATATATATACAGGGTGAGTCTCTCGCAAATGCAAAAAAAATGTGGGTAAAACTACATCAAAAATGGAGTGAAATGCCGCCAACTGCATATTTTTATCTCAATCCGTTCTCGAGATATGATTTTTAAAGGTTTTTTCAGGAAAACCGTGTTTTTTTCCTTTTAAACTCAACTTTCTTCACTTTACTTCATTTAATATTAATTTTTGACCACATTTTCGGAATCAGCACTAAATTTACTATAAGAATAGTGTACTTGGGTTTTTGAAAAGTACCATCCAAAGGCCCTCACATCAGCTCAAACATTGACGATTTTGAAAAAATAATATTTCTGAAAATATTTAAAACTTTACTACTCTTTTAAAAAGAATCCTGGAAACTGGCAAATCTCATGAAAACTGCTTCATCTAATATGCTTTCCAACGGTATTATCAATTTTACTTTTATTTTGTTATTTAGGGGAGAAAATGATATTTTAATGTTAAAAAATGTGGGTTTTTCAATGAAATTGTTGGTTTTCTCGAAAGATGACCCTCCATGAACCAACGAGTATGGGGTCGGTTTCTATGTATTTTTTCTCGCTGGATCGAATGGAAACTCTTGCAGATCTCTCAACTACGTTATAATCGAGTTTTACACTTTAATTAACTAGTTTTACCCCATAACACACATACATTTAATCGTAACAAACAAACTAAACGTTTGCGATTTTAAGTGTGAAACTCGGTTATAACGGAGTTGGAGAGATCTAAAAATGTTACCACTCGATACAGCGTGAAAAAATACATAGAAACCAACCCCATACTCGTAGGTTCATGGAGGGTCATCTTTCGAGAAAACCAACGATTTCATTGAAAAACCCACATTTTTTAACATTAAAACATCATTTTCTCCGATTACACCGTTGGAAAGAGTATCAGACGATGCAGCTTTCATGAGATTTGCCAGTTCCTTGGATTCTTTTTAAAAAAGTAGTGAAGTTTTACAGATTTTCAGAAATATTATTTTTTCAAAATCGTCAATGTTTGAGCTGATGTGAGGGCCTTTGGATGGTACTTTTCAAGAACCCAAGTACACTATTCTTATAGTAAATTTAGTGGTGATTCCGAAAATGTGGTCAAAAATTAAAATTAAATGAAGTAAAGGGAAGAAAAATGAGTTTAAAAGGAAAAAAACACGGGTTTCCTGAAAAAACCTTTAAAAAATCATATCTCGAGAACGGATTGAGATAAAAATATGCAGTTGGCGGCATTTTACTCCATTTTTGATGTAGTTTTACCCAAATTTTTTTTTGCATTTGCGAGAGACTCACCCTGTATATAGTCATATATATATATATATATATATATATATATATATATATATATAAATATATATATATATATATATATATATATATATATATATATATATATATATATATATATACCTATTATAAGAAAAATTATGTTTTATCTTCGTGCTTCCTTCAGCCACATATTATGTAGAAAACACATTTTACTGGAGCTTGAAAATTACATCACGCTAATCAATAACAATTTTCTGTAGTGGGTCTGTGGGACACCGCTTGCTGGTGATTTCCATCAAAAGTGCTAGGCACCTAAAGGTTATTCGGAATTACAACACAATTACTGGCTTAGAGAGCAGGAACACATTTTGCAATATTCAACGGAAGATACGAGTATTTACATGAATATACTTTGCGGAGCTTGCATGTTTTCTATCCCAATTAAGCTAAATGCATTGTACGAAGTCACGCATCGTCTGCTCTGACCTACTTGTTGTCAAAATTCAAACATTGAGAACATAGTAATTCGCCGTTCCGTAGTCCTCGTGCTAATGACGTCTATGAATAGTATGTATATCGCAGTTAATGGGTTGCTAGCAGAACCTGGCAGTTGCTCCAGTAGCTCAGTTGTAACATAACTTGTTGACTGAACACGGTAGTCTTTACTTTGACCCGTCCTGGATTTGTCTGTGTTTTTCGGCCTGTTCCGTTCACGCTGCTCCGGTAGTTTGCCATAGTTTGTGATTTGGTCGAAACCGAAACCTCGATTCTGTGTTTTTGTAACTTCCAATTTATTTTTGGAAGATTCTGGGGCATTGATATGGTGATGCCGGTTCCGAGCGCATTCTAACGGATTGATTCGCAGATTTAACAACGTCCACCCTGGTCAAGTGGGTAACATAATGTACTGTGGTGTAAAAGGTCCCGGGTTCGATTCCAACTCTGCATCCATTTTCGCATCGTATTTCAACCTCCAAAACATAATCTTAAACGTCATTTTGATCTATTTGTTCAACTAATCTGTATTTTATTAGAAGGATTGATTCAGGATACAATATTATTTTTGAGATGCTTGCTTCCGAGCATCCAGACCACCAAACTATATGCAGCATTCTGATATATCTGTCTAACTAATATATTTCTACTTTAAGAATATTTGCTGACAGAATGCGATCTCACGTCCTGGTTTCAGGGATTAATAAAATCAAATAAAACACCTATACTACAAGTCCTTCTGAACTTAACAAGACCTGACCCACGAACTAAAAACGCTGCAAAATATTACACAATGGTTTATTATCTCTGTGTTAGATAGCCCTCCTACGCAGATCATTGGTCTATAATTATTAAACCCTGTATGTAATATATGATCAGAACATGGCGCATCGTGCCTCCGAGAAGGGTTCACACTTTTACATTTCCAAGACCCCGCAATTTCACGCTTCATAGTAACTATGTTTTTAAAAAACGGGAAAATGATTCCTGAAGTAATTTATGTTAGCGAATGCGCAGAATGGAGTAGCGATAAGAGAAAAATGAAATTGTTAGGGAACAATCTACAGCCTAACCCACAAATACCCAGAAAATGTGATCAAAATCTGATGAAAACTAGACCTTGTTCCTGGGATTACACTTTTGCACATGAACATGAGCTAATAATGATGCAATCATGTTGAAAAAACAAGAGATAGAGGAAAAAAATGCAACCCTTTCAACAACTGCCCCCCCCCCCCCCCACATCCTTGAATTTTAAATAGTCTTTTTTTTTTGTCTTTTAAGCAGAATACTATACTTAGAAAATGTTTAACAACTATGAAGTAGAACATTAAAACATGAGTGCACAAAAGTTATGCTGATAAATGCACCCCAATTTCAACTTAAAATCAATAAAACTTATTAAAAATTTTAAAAAATCCACAAATGTGTTTTAATTGAGATATTTTTTAGTTACCAATTTCAATGCACAAGAAGTACTCAAATTTCAATAGAATTTTACAGAAATATACCTAATACAATAATTTAAGAAAATTCGTTCATACAACTTTACTTAGGTATTATTTCGATTTCAAATCTGTTTTCAATTTGAGTTATTATTTACTTATCGATTCTGTTTCTATCATAGTAACTGATAAACTTGAAACTCGCTCACTCCGCTCTTTGTAGAATGACATAATTTAATGGAATTCTGCCATGCACCCACATAGAAAAAGATATTGCATAGTCAAAGTCAAAAGATTAAAGGTAGGTAGGTAGATTCCTGCATTATTGCTACTGAAATGGAATAGTAGTTCTGGAGAAACCCTCGCGAGTGTAGAAACCCTAAGAGCTCGGATCGGTAAACGGAACTGGATCGGTAATTCGGAACCGTTCCACGAGTGAAACTGGAGCAGGTTGGAACGTTTACAACAAAGATCGGGATCGGCACATCTCTAATTGGTTTTATAACAGCAGATTTGATCAGAGTTGAATATCTTGAGGTCGAGGTTTGGAGACAATCCGTTAGGATGCACTCGGTACCAACATCACTATATTAATGCCCTAGACTCTCGTCTCATTCAACTAGTCATGGGTTCTACTGGGTCCTCCGCCACTTGTGGGATTTATTATTAAAATTTCATAAAACTTGATCAGGTATACATCTGGTAAAAATCATGAGGGTATACAGAAGAAATTTGTACATTAAAATGACTGTTGGGTAATTATGCGGTCCTTTCATCAACTGCTAATCTCAAGATAACATATTATTTCTATCGAAAAATCTCTGTAGGTTGGAGTACTACAACTCATTTATGCATTGATGCACCATACGAAGTACTTACTTAACGTAGGAATCTGGCCATTTCGTTAGGACAAGTAGTATTTCCATACTTCCTCTTCGTTTCGTAAAAGTGTTATCTCTTCTCAAATACCTACTTATTCGAAAAGTAGACAATATTGCCAATCTATAATCAAAGAACGTCTCAAAACACAAATGGAATAGCATCTTTAGGAAGGTAAGTTGTTTGTGAGATCGCAAAATCGGTACCTTTACCTATTACTACTACTACTATACTAAACCAGGTATTTTAAACCCAACTTGGCCTCATCTACATAAAATCGTGTTCAATTTGAGTGTTTTATTTGTTTATTATTGTTATTTCAATACTCAAGCGCTACAGAAATATATTTTCTATAAATGAAATCAAAATTCGAGGATCGTAAAAATACGGACTCGCACTCGACCACAGCTTCTCGTTCTTGAAACTAGGACGTATTTTGTAGAAATTACTTAATTTACTCTTCACGTTAATGACATAAAATTCTATAGGGCTCTGGAGTTACTAAATATTTATAAAGAATAGTAATTTCAATGGTTGCATAATGAAAAACGTCGGTAGGACCCATGCAAGTTGAATATAGCATTTCCGAATTGAGTTAAACTTTTTCCATTTAGGTTTAGGTAGTCCTTTTTCATTTTGGTTTAAACCTTTTCCATTTAGGTTTAGACCTTTTCCATTTAGATTTAAACCTTTTCCATTTAGATTTAGACCTTTTCCATTTAGGTTTAGACCTTTTCCACTTAGATTTAAACCTTTTCCATTTGGATTTAAACCTTTTCCATTTGTATTTAAACCCAGGAAATTATCGTGGAGTTGAAGGTAAAAGTACCCAAGTCACAAATTGAACACGTGGGAAAATCAAATGCAGAATATTATGATTATTTAACTGTTGTTATTATTGGTGATCAATATCATCAAACTATGTATCCAACCTAAGAAAATAATTTATTATCATATTTACCAAACTAACTTTTGAAATTTTAATTTGATTTTCGCACAATATGAATTTACCTCTTCGGTACTTTTACCTCTAACCCGACGTTATTATGCCACAACTTGAAAATTAAATCATGCAAGTGTTTTTTTATTCACAGAAATGTAATATATATAATAATTAGTATTTTCTCTTACCGTTTCCTTTTTTTTTTACTTCTAGCCTAGGTAATGAAATTTTAGTAGGTAGGCACTTACTTACTATGATGGGGCTAACTACTGACGTTTTGATGGAGTTTAAATCCAAATGGAAAAGGTTTATATCTAAATGGAAAAGGTTTAAATCTAAATGGAAAAGGTTTAAATCTAAATGAAAAAGGTCTAAATCCAAATGGAAAAGGTTTAAATCTAAATGGAAAAGGTCTAAACCTAAGTGGAAAAGGTTTAAACCTTTTCCACTTAGGTTTAGACCTAAATGGAAAAGAACTAAACCTAAATGGAAAAAGTTTAACTCAATTCGGAAATGCTATATAAATTGGATTGTTATGATAAAACATTTCTTACCCACTTCTAGAAAGGTCGTACAAAATATGAGTAAACAAAGTGGGCCTCTCGACAATATAGTCGACTACCGAAAGCATTTTTCGTACACACTGACGTTCACTGAATCTTCTCAAGGGAAATTGAGCAAACCCAAAGTAATCGTGACTGGAATCATGATGGTTCTGTTTCTGTTGGGTTGCTTCGTATCAGCAGCAAAAAGTGAGGAGCTTAGAGAGTCCCTGGAAAACTTCAAAACCGGGATGATGGAAGTCATGTTGATCTCCTTCCTCCTCAATGAGACCATTTTCGGTCCGGAACGAGTAATGAGGCTATTTGAGTACCTCAGCAAATACCACATGACCACGCGGTAAGAATATCCACAGACAAAAAATTAATATTTAAATAAATCGTTATTAAATAGGTAAATAATAATGGTAAAATGACTTCGTAATAATGCGTTTAGTTTAGTGAGATTTACTTACTAAACATATTGGTGAATAATGCATGTATTACAGGAACATACCTATGTTTGGTTTGTGTATGATTTTGGTGGATTTACCGGGTGCAAGGAAAGATCTCAAGAAAAACTCCAGACATTTCAGCATGGTAGTATGAGCAAATTCTTAAATTCTTGTAGCTTACAGTATTACATTATGTTCTCCTAGCTGTTTCGCCTGTGCGTTTCATAGGTTGACTAGAATATACGCTAGCCCCCTTACCCATCACATTTTGGGACATCCCTATGGATATGATTTTAAACAGGTCCTTACTTACAAGTACTTACTTATGAATTACCTATTAGGACCAAACTACTGAGATCAACCCCCACTCTCTCTCCACAAACATCCCCCATATTTCAGATTAAAAATATTCTTGATAGGTAGGTAAACCAACTTCCTAGGGGTATCAGGAGAGAATTTTGCTCACTCAGCTGATTGGGACAGAGTCAATAACTGCAATCGTCTCTTAGTGTCCCAGAGAGTCTCCCCGTAAAATCTCAACTTCCTAGGATGAACAGGAGACAATTTAGCTCACTCAATTGAGTAGAAATGAGCCAATCATAATGGTCTCTTGATTTCATCTTCAGATATTAAATAAGATAGAAATCAACAGCTGCAGGAGCCCATCAGCTGATCGTTCATGCATCGTCTATTACCTACTGCTTACAAGTACTTACTACTCAATAATATACCCACCATGTACTAGTGCCTTCTTTTCACATTAATAGTTAATTATGGTTAATTAGCAATATTAGTTTATAACCTGGCGTAATAAATCATCTTTCCTTGACACTACAATAGCTTAGGGATCATGAGATGTTGTGGTAAAATTAGAGCATTCCAAAAAGTAGTGAACGATTTTCTTGCTATGAAAACTAAGAGAGTTACACTTCGCTAGTATCGCATTGGTTGTACGCGGAAATCTGAAGAAATAGAAAAAAAAGTTCCAGTCATGCAGCATGATCGTATGAGCGAATTTTCTCAGATTACCAATCGTATAATATATGGTAAATTGTATTGAAATTTGAACAGTTTGAGCACAAAGAAATTGTTAAAACCCAATTCTATGACAAAACTCGGCCCTTCGGACCTCGCAAGGGGCTCCGCCCCTTGACCCCGCCAGGGGGGCTTCGCCCCCCTAATCTAACCGTTCTCGCAATATTCGGATCACCTGCTATGAATCACACCACCAGCTCAATGAAATCATCAGAAATTAACAAGCGGTTGCAATCATGTTCACAATATCAATAATTGATAATGATCACCTGTGTGTAATCATGGTTCGTGGGGTCTGGCAACACGAGAGACCGGCGTTTTTCGACACGCGCATAATAAATGCCGACGCCGTCTCTTACAGCAACCAGACCTGGGACGTCACTGGACAAGCTGCTGCCCAAGCAAAACACACAAAATACGACAGGGCGGCCGAAGACGTGCGTGGTTCTTTTGCTCCCCTGGTAGTGTCATGTGATGGGGCCCTCCATAAAGAGTTCTCTTTGTTCCTGAAGCGGATGGCACACACGCTGTCGGAAAAGTGGAATAGACCTTTCTCCCGTGTGTTAGGGTGGGTCCACACAAAAATTCAGATAGGTATAATCAGGGCCATCAATCAGCGGATTCGAGGAACACGGCGAAAAATTAGGTGTCTTGGGACGGAAGACGGGGCAGGGGCTATCGGGGAGGAATACGAATGAGGGAAGACTTTGGTGATGCAGATGAGGAAGAAAATACATCACCGGAAAATACGTTAATTTATTTCGTTGATATTTTGTTAAAACAAATTTAACAATAAAGATTGATTTGGATTAGTCAAAAAAAAAATATTATTCATATAACCATGCTCATAACTCAGCTTGTTGGCCACGCACTTCGCAGTAGTTAATATAGTATGGTTGGATAAATCGAGAGCTTTCGAACGAATGGTCAACGAATTTTGTGGGATGAAAAACGACGAAGTACCATATCCCTAGCAACGACTCGGTTGTAAGCGGAAATCATCACAATTATTGGAGCTACTTTCATCTCACTTTATAGTCTCACTTTTCGGCGGGGGATCCATTGCTAAAACATGATTCCATGTTAAAAAACTCATAATAATATAACTTGGGGATTCAATTGGATTTTTAGTTTTTTGCAGTTTTATAGATTTTTCAGTAGGTACGTTTTACAGCATAATTTTCTGCACACATTTTTTAATTTTAATAATTTAATCATTGATAATATTGTTTTGACTGAAACTCTGCTTAAATTTTTAAATTTAATGATTTTTGACCGTTTTTTAGTGATTGTTATAGTAACTTTTTCTTAAATTGGACACATTAAATGTGCTCAAAAGTTGTTTGCCAACAAACTCATCCTTTCGTTTGGAAAGCATGATTTTTCGGCACAAGAACGGAATGTTCATCTCAATCCTAAGGAGATTTATCGGCTATCGTCTGGAATGACACACACGCACATCTATATATATATATATATATATATATATATAATATATATATATATATATATATATATATATATATATATATTATATATATATGAGTGTGTGTGGGGGAGATATAGGGGAGATCCTCAAGTGTTACCATTCGACTCAGCGTGAAAAAATACGTAGAAACCGGCCCCAAACACGCATTTTCATAGAGGGAATTTTTTCACTAAAACCCTCCTTTTCGTAGAAAAAACTTCATTTTTTCAACATACGAACATACTTTTCTCCACCAATCAGGAAAGTTAAAGTACAATTGACTTATACCTTTCCAAGGCTGACAGTTTGAGGAAGTTTTTCCAAAAAGTGCACGCCGAAAAATCCCCAAACTGGTACCAGAAAAACGGGAGAAAAAACGTCAATTTTAAATATTTTTCTAATTTTGTACATTGGGCTTTATTTTAACCTGTTGAAACTAACTAAAACAACTTTACTTCATATCAGAGTTATAGGAAATTCAACGGTCTATCCAAAGATGTTCTTAGTTTTGATTTTACTGTGATTCTAGGGGGAGTTATAGCCGTTTTAATGTCATTAGGTACAAAAATTAAAAAATCTTAGAAATCGAATAACTTGAAAACAAAACGGTTAAAAAGAAATATCTATGATCAAGTTTCGATCAGATCTGAGCTCTAAAATCTATTCCTTGAGTTTGTTTCATAATTTCTGTAGACACCCTTGTACATGAAATATCGATTTTGTAGCACATTTTAATGAAATTTAATTACAATTTTGAGCATAGGTTTGAGCTTTAATTTTTAAATTACCAACTTCATAGTTGATAAACTTTATTTGAGTAATATTCTGATAAAAAAAAAAATAATAATAATAGTAATAATAATAAAAATCCGATCAAGCTGGCCAACGAACTTGAACTTTCGTTTTGTGCCCTTAACATTTTAAAATTTGTTTGAGGTTTCTAGCACAATTCTACGGACAGTTATCGTCTGGAATGACACATACATACATACATATATACATACATACATATATACATATATACATACATAAAAAAATGCGTTAAACTTCAGAATATGATTCAGAATAGCCTGAAACCGATTTCTGCATAATTTTTTTTCAAAAATTCACATTCTACAAATTTTGAGGCGAGAGCAATAGATTAATTTTCTTCAAAAATTCGCTAACACCGATGTTTAGCCTTTTTTGTATTTTTTGTGATTTTTTTTAGTAAATTTTTTTGAAATTTGACCAATTTAATGTGCTCAAAAAGTGTTGTCCAACGAACTCATCCTTTCTTTTGAAATGCTTGAATTTTTGGCGAAAGAACGAAGTTTTTACCTCAATTCTATCGAGAGTTATCGTCTGGAATGACATATAAATATATATATATCGTGGAGTACCACCAATACTTGTCTGTTTTCTTTATGGAACGAACCCGCTTCATGATATTTCACATCAAAACTATGGATCATTATTGCCCAAAAATCACTGATGATTAAATATCTAGGTTACAGAGTTATATTTTAAATATATCGGGAAATATTTCAAATAAATAAATGTATCATTATTAAAATTATAGTTGATGATTGACCACGATTGGTTGTATTTCGAGTAAATTCTTCCCTATGAATTAGTTTTACGAGGTTCATCCTCATTAGATTAAAATGAAAGATTTTAATTCATAAAATTTCGGCCGTTTATTTAGTAAGGTGTCTACGTCCTTTATGTAAGTTCCAACTTTTACCTTTGTTTCGAGCCCAGAAACATTACTTGCACAGGTGGATGGCAGGATTTCGTCTTGTGCGTAATCCTGTTCTTTGTTCATCCTGAAGGTCCTTGCTGGTCCTTTGTCCGTGGTCCTCAGGAATTAGGCTTCTTGCTTGATCAGTAGCCACATCAGCTGCTCGGTCCTTGGCGGGTCAAATTCTGCGAGAGTAATCAACTCTTGGCGTGGGAATGAGAGATGAAACACATTTTTGTGTGTAGAGTAACACTCTTTTCAACTCTTTTGAAACGACGCCAGTTCGCTCTAGTGGAGGTTCGGAGAAGGTGGTATCAGTTGTTTTGTGTGTGATCAGTTGTTTTGTGTGTGATCAGTTGTTTTGTGTGTGTAGGCTCAATGCCATAACAATAGGTTACTGTGGAAGTAATTCACAATGGCATTGGTTATTAACACGTTGACTGCCAGAAGTTGGTAAATAGTAATCCTTCCACCAGGACAATTGTGTGATTATCAGTTGTTTTTTGTGGGACAGCGCCCGGAGGGAATTATCTGTATACTTGTTATTATTCATTGTCAACTGCCCTCTGATGCTGTTTACAAAACCCGTCATGGCGGCCATCGCTGGACAGTCGTGGAAGCAGCTGCCGTTCCCGTGGACACTTCCTGAAGGGAATGATGTAGTACTGTATGCTGTTTTACTTCTTCAAATTGTCGGCATATTGCTCTCTCATGTAATAGGTAGGTGTGGATTGTACTCATCGTGAATGCAGAAACTCCATTACGTCTTATAGTAATTACCCTACAGATATATTATCGAAAGGAAGTTTTACTGCTGCAAGGAAAAATTAATCTTCAGCTTAGATCCCTCGAGCTGATTTTTTAGAAAACGAAAGTTAGCCAGATTCCTAAAAATCGACTTAGGATAACACTTTTTTTTCTAATGCGAGTCAGGTCCATTATCAAGACATAAAGAAACTACAGCAGGATTTGCATTTTATTATTCCAAATAGTACCATGCACATGCATACTTTGTTAGATGTGGCTTCATTCTTTTTTCACTATGCGTGGAATGAAAACTTCTTTAGCTCTGAAAATTTTCAAAGAATAAGGGTATTGTAATGGCCATTCAGGTTTTTGTCCATTTTTTTTTTTTTTTTTTTTTTTTTTTTTTTTGACTAAAACTAAAAATTAAACTAAAAAAACTTTTTAAGAAATGGGACCTAAAAAAAAACTAAAACTAAAAACTAACAGGTCCGATTTCACTGTTTTAGTTAATGCAGAATTTGAGTTAACGCGGCACTATGTTTGAGCTTAATCAGACGTTAGAGCGATTTTTGTTTCACAAACACTCGTCATTGGGTAACTCGTCCGTTTACGATCTGATTACCAAAGCTGATTAGCTTATCACCAGACCGTCTAGGAATTAGAAAGTTTTTGTTTTTCCCGTGATTTTCTGTCCTTGTAGGTACGCGAAAATACGGAAATACCGACTGCGTATGCGCGATTTTTCGCGTCAACGCGTAGATCAACGCGTGTACGGAAAAGAGGCCTATCTACACGCAGGTGGGAAAAATGCTTTCGTTGGAATCCCGTCTTACGCGTAGTCATCATAACCTGACACAAAGACCACAGTTTTAAGAGTATTGGTTCTCCCTAATCTAGTGTAATAGCTTTCCCCATTTAAAGTTAAACCTATGATAAATGTAATTGTGATATTAAATCAAATTTCGTTGATTACGTGAACAAAGTACGTACATCGTTGAAAAGCCAGCTATCCTGTTCAATTACTTGGGAGTGAATGCAGTTGTCGATACTTTTCCGATTTTGAAGTAGCTTAAACCCTACATGTTGATTGTAGGCATTTGCATGTACATTTCGCACAACAATGTTGTATCTGCCAACATAAAGATTCAAACAACGAGCACGTTTATGTTTAAAAAAAAAAATCGGTGTGCGTAGGACCACACGGTGGAAGTTATACTTCTGTGGCCATAATTTATAATTAATAAATAAATTATGAATAATAATTTATAAATTATAAATTTATAATTTATAATAATTATAAATTTATAAATTTATAATAATTTATAATAAATTTATAATTATAATATTTATAAATTTATAATAATAATCTATAAATTTATTATAATTTATTAATTATAATTTATATATTATGAATCGATAGTTCTTAAAAATTTGTTCTTAAAAATTTGTTCTTAAAAATTTGTTCTTAAAAATTATAAATTTATAATTTATAATAATTATAAATTTATAAATTTATAATAATTTATAATAAATTTATAATTATAATATTTATAAATTTATAATAATAATCTATAAATTTATTATAATTTATTAATTATAATTTATATATTATGAATCGATAGTTCTTAAAAATTTGTTCTTACTTTTCTTACTTTTCAGCGTGACGCGGTTTCTCGACCAACATCCCATCCCAAAGGGTCTAACTCCTCCTCCTCTCCTCCCTCACTCCTCCTCCTCCGCCTCCCTCCTCCTCCTCCTCCCCTCCTCCTCCTCTCCTCCTCCTCCTCCCTCCTCCTCCTCCTCCTCCTCCTCCTCCTCCTCGATTAATCGATAGTTCTTAAAAATTTGTTCTTACTTTTCATAGTTCTTAAAATTCAGCGTGACGCGGTTTCTCGACCAACATCCCATCCCAAAGTGTCTAACGGGCGCAAAGAAGTATAACTTCAATAATACGACTTTATACGAAAGCTGTTGTTAGTTCAATAGCAAATTGAGTAGGTTGGTAGTTGAATTTGAACTAGTCACTCATCAGATTATGGAAACGACGATTTGATAATGCAGGGAAGGCACTCAAAACGAACTATCCAAAGAGGCCTGATTAAGTAAACTTGATGTAGATAGATGAAAAATTGAATGATGAGACAAAAAATAAAAAAGATGCCGAAATTGGGGCGCTCCGGACCCATCCAAGTACTAACCAAGCCCGACGTTGCTTAACTTCGGTGATCAGACGAGAACCGATGTATTCAACGAGATATAGGAGTTGGTGAATACAATTTATTTCTTAGGTCATGGGTCTGTTTACTTGAACATCGATGCCTGTGAAGACAGCTGATGAAGCAGAGTGTAAATTTATGTAAAATGAATTGAATCGTTTTCTATTCGATCTCGAGCCCAAGACTCTTGTAGTGGTTCGCCCTAAGGAGGGTGTACAGGGTATGGATACTGCCGAAAAAGTCAGGCAGACCTTGCAGAACCAGAGTGACCCAGTCCAAAAAAAAAAAAAAAAAAAAAAAAAAAAAAAATGGAACATAGCTAGTGTTAGAATGCGTGGATGTGGATACCGGAATAGTTGGTTTGGAAGCACAGTTTATGACCAAGAGACGTCCCAAAGTGATTGTATTTGGGGTGGACAATGACATTGAGGACGGAGCATTTCTGAAAGCCTTGAAAGCACAAAATTTTGAAGACCTGGACAGTGAAGATTTTGCTAAAAATGTATCTATTGTTCGTAAGAACAAAAAGGGACAAGCAAGAAGTAATAATGTAATCATTGAAGTAGCGCCCCAGATATTTAGCGGAATGAGTGCAACGGGGTATATATACATTGGATGGCATCGATGTCGTGTTAGTGAGTATGTGGACGTTTTGAGGTGTTTCAGGTGTGCTAAACTGGGTCATGTAGCAAAGAATTGTACCAGTTGCCCTGAAGGAGAGCGGTGCTGCAACAGATGTGGAAAGGGTGGGCACAAAATTGCAAATTGCAAGGTTGATGCCGAGCCACTTGAATGCGGTGTCTGTAAGGCAGCTGGCAGGGATGCAAGGCACCCCATTGTATCAGTGGAATGTTGGGCTTATCGGAGTTCCCGGGAACAGCTTATATCTGTGACTGATTATGGCTGCTAACCAGTTCAGATATATGGAATGTCCTAGAACGTTTGGAACAAAGGTTGGCCTCACGCAGCACCTTCGGCACTCACATCCAGCGAGATTGAGTGAAGACAGGGCAGAACCCTCAAGGAATATTTTTTGGTCTGAGGAAGAAATGCAGATCATGGCTTTGAAAGAGTTAGAGCTGATTGCTCGAGGTACACCCCAAAGACAGTTGGTTTCTGAATTGTTCAGATCTGATGCCAGGAAGGACCAAGGATATGGTAAAAGTGTGCGTTCCCGTGCCCCTTACAGAATAATGCGGGAATCCTTGGCAATCACTGAGGACACTGGTCACACCCACTGTGAGGATGAGGATGTTGCTAATCAAGGGGAACGGGAGTGGAGAACCACAGAACTTTATGACGAGATAAGGAAGGGGATTGGGGCCGTAAAAAAGGAATCGAGGAATAGGGGAATGAGCCTTCTACTGGATGAAGCTGCTTTTCAGCATTCCTCCCAGGGTTTTATCTGAGGTCATGGATGCACCAGATTTCGCAAACAGCGGAGACAACCCAGCAGTCAGCTGAGGCAGTAGGAGATAGGGCTTCGGCACAGCCACAATGTGGTCAGGGACGGCAAACCTCAACATCCAGTTCTTGGCGGAAAATGTAGAAGTTGTGGAGGATGATCGGGTAGCGGCTGTTGATGAGGCAACCGGCAGAGGTCGAGGGAGAACGGTACATGTGTAAGCTCAGCTCACAGAACACTGAGATGGTTTGTGAACTAGGGGACTTCATATTTGTGCTGGAGGTCACTTCCGGCATCTAATCGACAACAGTTTTGCTGGAACCTGGAAACCGATCATAGCACAAGAGATCCGAGCAACGAACTTGAGGCCAACATTGAGTGGTCCTGATGGTGTATCTGTTGATGACTGGAGGTCAGTTGAAGTTGAGCATAAGCGTCTCTTTTATAATCTGATCCTGTGGAGAGGTACTATGCCAGTGGATTTCCTTTTGGCCAGGACAACCCTTATTCCAAAGCAGGGAATTCTGTACACGCTTTCAGACTACAGGCCAATCACTGTCACATCAGTGGTGGTGCGTCAGTTCCACAAAATCCTGGGGCAGCAAATAGAGCTCAACATAGTGCATGCAGATGGACAACGTGGTCTGAGGAGAGGTGTGGATGGAATTGGAATATCCGTTCATCTTCTGGATAAGATCATGCGAACTCCACATGTGTTTCTTGGACATCAAGAAGGCGTACGATTCGGTTAGCCAGTCCGCCCTGGTGTTGTTGATGAGGAGCAAAGGTTGGCCACCAATATTGGTGAATTACATCCAGACTACCTTTGAGGATGGTCGCACATTAGTTGCCGGTGTAATACCTATCAGGGTCACCAATGGTGTGAGGCACGGTGATCCACTTTCACCAATACTCTTCAATTGCATGATGGATCATGTGTTGCTGTCCTTACCAGATCGGATTGGGTACACAGTATCCCACAAAAGGGTGTCTAACCTAGCCTTTGCAGATATGTGGTTTTGGTGGCAGCATCTAAGATAGGAGCCACTGGGCTGCACAAGAGATTGGTCTTGAGATTAACTTGAGGAAGTCTTTGTATCTTCCCCTGGTCCCTAGATCTGGTCGTTTGGTCATTCCAAGAGAAGGTGCATTACTGTCATCGGCAGAAGGAAGCTTGCCGACAGCCAACTACGACAGCGAGTGGATGTACCTAGGTACAAAATTTAGTGTTCAAGTTGTGATCGAGTGGTGGGCTGAAGTTGCTCTTTGGACGCTCAGAGCAATTTACAGGGCTCCACTAACAGTACTGCAAAGATTAGAGGTAGTGCGTACACATTTCTTGCCGGGGTTGGTCCATTCAGTTGTCTTGGGGCGACCTAAAAAATATAGTTTGAGGAAGTTGGATGTAGCGGTGAGGAAGCATATAAGGAAATGGTTCTGGTTGCCAAATGACTCAGCAAATGCTTATATGTACGGACCTGTAGGAGATGGAGGGATGGATCAGAGTTGCAAAGGTCGCGGGAGGTGAGAGCCTCAACATTCTGGTTGAAAACGGCACATCTCACATCGCCATCCTAGAAGGGACGAAGAATGGTGCGTGTCCACTCGGGGTCTCTGCCTTCAGCAATGAGAACCACCGGAGGAAGACAGGATCAAATGCAAACTGCATGCAGAGCAGGATGTGGAGTTAGGGAAACAGCTGCCCATGTGCTACAGGTGTGTCCCTCAGTAAGATTGCCCAGGCTAGCCAGACAAAACTGTGCATGTGAGTTGTTTGCGACATGTGCCGAGAGAAGAGAATGGAGAACATTTGTAGAACCGCACTTCACACTAATAAACCGAGGGTACCGGCCTGACCTGATTGTTGTACCTGGATCTGGGTCTGTGGCAATAATTGATGTGGAAGTTGTGTCTGGTTCAGGTTCTCGGACACATGAAACCATGTTCGAGGCAAAAAGAATCAAGTTTTCAGAGCCTGACTTAGTGGCAGCAGTGGCCACCTTGACAGGGCATGAAATATCAGAAATTGTTGTAATACCGGCCATCTTGACTTGGCGAGGTGTCTGGTCAAAAAAGTCAGCCGTCTTACTCCAGAAGCTAGGGATGCCCGAGTACATTCTTGGATGGGCTGTAGAGCGAGTTCTGCTTGGCGGTGAACTTATATGGACATCATTCATGAGACATGTTGAGGGATAGGCCACCAAATCATGAGCTTTACCATCTCAAATGATGGAGCGAAGAGGTCAGATACAGATGCGACAGATGATACCAAGCACGAAGACTTACAAATTAAGGACCCCCCCTAATCTTCAATGATCCTTCCTTGGAAGGCTTCATACATCTGTCCAGGGTGGAAACTGGACCTGTGGGAACCCAAGAAGAGAAGAATTATTTTGATTTATTTGAAGTATATGCGTTTAATTTTGTACATTTTTTTCCAATAAAACTTTTTGTCAATGCTTAACTTCGGTGATCAGACGAGAACCGATGTATTCAACGAGATATAGGAGTTGGTGAATACAATTTATTTCTTAGGTCATGGGTCTGTTTACTTGAACATCGATGCCTTTGAAGACAGCTGATGAAGCAGAGTGTAAATTTATGTAAAATGAATTGAATCGTTTTCTATTCGATCTCAAATTCAAGAGAATCATTGACACTGAAATACCAGGGATGATACTTCAGCGTGACGATAGCGTTTGCTTATTCGTGTACTTACGTGTAAAAATACGCAAAGAGCTAGCATCTGCAGTTGCTGGCTCTTCGGGTAATTATTCGAGTAACCAAAAATAACCATTCAAAAAAGTTCCAGTATCTTGACATTTTTCCTACGTAATTTAATTTGTTATGTCAATATATTACACGTAAAATAACTATTTGATGGAGAATAAGTCATACTGTTTGCATGGAAATGAGGAATTATGAAACCACATTCTGCTAGAACTGACTGGGTAATTGTATTCACCTCGACGACTTTTGATAATTTACATGTACAAAAACCACCAAACTCATTTAATTTCCGGTTCAGCTACTGTGTCGACTTTTATGCTGGCGATCACTACCCAATTGAACGGTCAATTTGACGTCGTCATACTGGGATTACGGCGGATTGAGGACTTGGCCGCTCAGAAGGCGTCTAAATATGGTCTCTCTCATAGCGACAGTATGCTGTCGTGCATTAAGGAAAGCGTCGCCCATCATGAGGAGCTCATAAGGTCAGTTTATTGTGATGTTCCAGCAGCCTCAACCGTCGAGACACTTTCGAGGAATTTGTTATTATTAGTTTTTTGCTATGCCTGACCTATGTGACTTGTATTTTCGCTTATTAAACAAAGAAGAAACCGATAGGCTTGTACCCAGAAGCCTGGAGAGCAAAGAGGAGGGGAAAGGGCAACAAGCCCAAGACAGGGAGAGATTGACACTATAAAACCCTCTGCAAACCAAGCGAAGCTATCACTCACACTCTTCAACATTGTCTTGTTATTTGCTCAACCAACCTACCTACCTATCTTTGTCCATAGAGCTCCGGGTTTTCCAATTTTACATGCGAAAGTCTTTCGTCACCGGAGACGACGGTGCCTTCACGGACTCTGGTACCTTGTCCTTCTTATCCGAGTAGGACGGTGCCTTAACGGCTCCCGACTCACTCCTTCCCCTACCTGGACAAAAGTAAGACAGTGCCTTGGTAGACTCCAAACTAATGTTCAAATTCACCTTTCCTTACTGTTCATTTGTATGACGGTGTGATGGTAACTCCAGGGTAATAACCAGCTACATTCTCTCCGTGTTCCGTTCGTATTAAAGGCCGTTTGAGAATTTTATCAGTTCAGGTTTTACCAAGAACCATTTTCAAGTTCAATTTCCAATCGCAACTAGCTATATCTACATAGCACGAGTTCATTTTCGTCAAACTCAAATTGCTCAGTTTCTTGAACTTCTCAGGCACGCATATCACAAGAGGTACCTATTAAATTGCTGCATGGGATCATTGGTAAATGTTTTTTTCTATCACTAAACCTTAGTGTTCCTCCAACAAACAAATAAAGCATTTTCAAGTCGAATTGGGCTTTTTCCAGGCCAAATTCAACTTGCAATAGGGAGATAGAAAATTTAACGCTCTTTTCAACTTTTCAAGGGTGATCTCAAATATGCGTCACCCAACAATTTGTAAATAATATAGGTATCTCATTGGCCAAAAAACACGTTATTGAGCCTGATTCACCCTCCAAACGGCCCTGGAGACAGACGGAAACGGCCACGAGGTAGTCACTCCATTTGGCCTTCAAGGGACTAAAAGAAAACACAGGACCTAAATTGGGCTCCAAACGATTCTCATACCTCAAGACGTCCGACATATCATTTCACAAACCTCATCTCCTCAAACTCTGCTCTGATTTTTTTCCTCAAATATTAGACCTACGGAGCTCTCACCTCCGAACCGCAATATTTCTTTCAATATTACGCCTGTGGAGCTCTCAGTTCTAGACCGAAAT
The DNA here is from genome assembly GCA_030762985.1 of Adelphocoris suturalis. Taxonomy (NCBI): domain Eukaryota; kingdom Metazoa; phylum Arthropoda; class Insecta; order Hemiptera; family Miridae; genus Adelphocoris; species Adelphocoris suturalis. The sequence continues at coordinate 14,418,001 of CM061048.1, read as the reverse complement.
ATTCCTTTTTACATTTCTCCCGTGGAGCTAGCAGTTCTGGACCCTGACAAATCTTCCATATTACGCCTGTGGAGCTTTCTAACCATAATATGCCTTCATTTATCACGCCCACTACTACTTACTTATTGCAATTACATTATTTCAGAGAGTTACTTTTGATAAAACCACATTTGGAAACAGCATTTTTCTGTCAGATTATGACCATTTCGATAATCATGGCCTGCGAAGTTTATCCTCTGATTAAAGTACGTATTATACTTCAATAATGCTAATATATTTGTTTGATAATATACATTTTTATTACAGATAGATGATAAGAACTTATTTCTCACTATTTATTTTTCGCTACTTGACTGATTTTTTAGTGTTTTTAATCTATTTATTAGTGTGGAACTCGCTTTTTATTTTTTATTTATTAATTAGCTGTAGGTTTCTTATCTATGTTATAACTTAGGTCAATATTGTATCTATCTTATCAACTGCATTTATTTGTGCCTTAGAAAGATTTGGAGCTAGCAGACGCGGTGAGGGGGATTTGGTTTCTTATCGTTCAAGTCCTGTGTACTGCTCTGATATGTAATAAAATGGAAGTTATGTCGGACAAGGTGGGTTCTATATTCTCCCACAGGTGGTGGCTCCCACAATACGTAGTTATGCTGCTTTTCTTCTGCACCATTACCACTAATCTTTCTCGGGCTTTTTTGGCGTACAACTGTACAAAAATAGCTTCAAAACCAGTCTTACAGACTGTAGATTGGGTTTGTTGAGGGTAGAGATTTTTCAGGATTCTCTTATAATGAGCGCTTCCGCCAGCAGTACATGGCCCCTTCAGAGCGACCATATCTGGTCATGACCAAGATGTACAAGGAGGCTTCCCTACTTATATATAAAACATTTAACAGCTCACCTATCAAATAATTCGCTTTGAAGAGGCCATGGATTGGCGAAAGCGCTCAGTAAATCTCAATAAATGACATTATAAGAGAAGCCTGACAAATCTCTTCTCTCAACCAACCCAACATACTAAGGACAAGGCAACACTCCATAACCATTAGTCTTACCGACTTCAGATTGGATTTTTGACTTCAAAAACGAAATTTTTGACCTCACACTCCAATGTATAAAATAACAGTTGAAACGAAAAGAAAAAACTAGAAAATTTTGAGATTTTGGGTCAATTTCAGTTACATTGCCTTAAACAAAATAAGTACGATCTAGTGTACTGATCCTTACAAGCCGATCCCGAAAAAACTATATATATTTATTTATCCATATCACATATTATCTCGCGGCACCAATATCACTGACAAAAACTGTCCTCATATATATATATATATATATATATATATATATATATATATATATATATATATTATATATATATATATATATAT
>CM061048.1:14331467-14416507 GCA_030762985.1 Adelphocoris suturalis | reverse complement strand
TGACGAGACGTTCCAAACCCGACGCGAGCACCTCCCACTCCAACATGTTCCTCCCTACAAAGCAACCGCTCAGCGTTGCCAACGTAAATATCCGTAACTGCAGGGAGTGATTGTCAAATGTACAAACAAATTAATAGTGAATCGAACTTGAACGCCAGTATTTTGAAGCTATTTTTCATATCTTTCAGATTGACGTAAGACATTAGGATCATGATTTTAAAAGTTTCAGTCAAGCAGCATGAACTTCCGAGTTAATTCTAATTCATATTCATTTATGAAGGTTTACCATAACTCATGACTTTTTCAGCATGCACCTTATAAGCTCAAATTTAAGTACTTTCATGAAGCTAATCTGCCTGATAATGTTCAAATTTCCAGGGTGACAAACTCGTTTTAATAAATATTTTAATCTTAAAATAAGATGAAAATGAATAATAAAACAATGCGGAATTCGCATGGTTATTTTCATTTGCTTAATAGACAGATCTTAACGAGAGCTTTCCAAAAAGTAGCTGTACGGTGGGTATCAGACGGCTCTTGTAATTCATTTGCACGATGACGTCACGGCCCTCACCTGTCTGAACTGTCTGAAGGAACCTTCAGCTCTCTTGCATTACTACTTGCGTGATCTTATCACCCGTCTATTGGCCAGACTAAACGGTATTTTGAGCTAAAAATTGGTACTTGGCTGTTTTCAAGTGTGCTGAATCCGAATCTGGGGTCAAAAGTGTGAAATTCCAACACATGAAAGTTCCCCATTAAATTATAAAAGAAAATTTGTTTAACGAATTTTTTGCCATTTCTCGAGTTCATAAATTTTGAAATTAGAGCAACTTTTTACGTTAACATTTTTAACTATAACATTTATTGCTATCTTCAACCTTTTGATTTATTGTATCTGAACACATATTTCAAATGGAGTAGGGAAAATAAAATTGATGCAAAATGACAAATTAATAGAACAATAAAGCTTTTATTTTATTATGTAGGAGGAACAATAAATTACCACCACTCATTTTCCATGTGACTTAGAGACTGACGTAGAAGAGAGAGTGACTTAGACAAGAGTAAAGTAAAATCACAGTAAACGAGTAATAAAACTCAAGAAATTTTCCTGAACATAAAAAATTCATTGTTTGGCGAGTTAACTTTGTCCGAATCATGCCAAGATTCTATGTGCCGGCGAAGATTGAATTTCCTCTTCGTTTGGTATGTGCAATGGTCACAAAATAGCATGTTGAAACGGAGGAACATACATGAGGAGGAACATATAATAAAAGTAATTAAAACTACATAAATAACAAATAATTAAAAGTACATATAAACTGAACATGAATGTCAAAGTACTGAGATCTAAATAGAACCTAAACAATAAGATAAGTGATAAGACGCTGTTCGGTTGTTACCCAGCGGGGAACAAACGGAGGGGAAAAGGCAGTAGGGTGGAAGGTGCTCGCGTCGGGTTTGGAACGTCTCGTTTCCGTATGTGTCCCCACGCTAATAGAGAGTTTTTGGTGACCACTAACGTACCCTTAACGTCACCCTACCGTACCCAAGAGTACGTGACCTTGAGGGGACGTTAGCAACGTCGTACGTTAGAATGGCTCATTTAACGTCACCCGTTTGGGGACCTAAAGGCACACGACACCAGCCTAACCTTCCTGTAAATGTAACACTACTGGGCACCTCAAAATTACTCGAATACTGGTGAAATAAATAATAGTAGTTTTTCTTTTCAAATGCCTCATTACCAACTAATTTTGTTGATAGCGGGTAGGTTTTTGAACACCCCTCAAACTTGGTTATTTATCGTTTCAAGTCGCGTAGATAGAAACCGAATGTGCCATCTGAAGTCCGCCTCCGCCGTCGCGCTTTACTAGCCTTCAACACGATCGGGAAAAAATCCGTTCTTTTGCTCACAGGCTCTATTTGGTCGATTAGAGCTTTGTTTTTATTATAATTTCACATATTTTAAAAGAGGAACCTGAGTTTTAAGACACTACTTCTTCGCAGTATTGTTCTTAGTTAGCCTGAACATTGCGTGAAGTGCTGCCTCCACTGATGATTATCAGGTAAAATCCTGGTTCATTGTCATACAGATGTATACTTTTTCATACTTCTTGATATATTACCCAACCGAAAACCCAAAAACATGAAGTTTGTAACGACTAAAGACCTAAAAGTACAACAAAATGCGGTGTTTCCCACTTGAGGCTTACTATCTTTGCATTAAATCCATGCCTTGTTTACGAATTGAAAACTAAAAATGAGAAACTATCCCGTATTTGTACTGAGACTAACATGAAATTCGAATTTATTTGCTCCTCAAGACTACGGTAACGGGTGACGTTGAGTTGAAGTCGCCAAAAACTCTCTATTTTTGAGCGATACAGCGGAATAGTGGACCCTACCGCTCCTGAACGTTGATCATACACAGTTGATGCTTATAATGTGTAGAAAGAAAGTGGAATCCACCCGAAAGAAACAGTCAGTATAGCGAGGGACGCTTGAATAAACATGCATCTTACGACAACCGACGAGACCCCGTTCGGTCTCGACAACCAGTTCGCTTCTACTGCTCGATCGATAATGTTTAACCTCGTGAATTTATACAAAGTTTTCGAAACTGATGAGAGTGGTTTGGAATGGCTGAAAGGGAGAGGATTGATCATGGACGTGCCGTTGTGTTCTGTGTGTAATGAATTAATGACGCATAATTTTTCGGTGAATTTCTTCTTCTTCTTTTGTGTGATACGGAACTTTTTCACTGGGGTAATAGTTCCGTATGTGTCCCCACTTTTTTTAACCGCATATTTCTCATGTTCGCCGCGGGAAAGGGGAATTTATTATTCCAATAAGTAAAAGAGGAGATTCAGAGGTTTCTGAAACACCATTTCATATCTATTTTTCGTGGGAGAATAACAGATTTATACCGACTCAAAAGTGGGGACACAAACGTACATTGATATTGTTTTGCAAACCTACCGTGTTCTCAGCACTCATTTGGATGTCTGCTTCATTTCCAGTGTAGATAAAGATCGCGGAGTACTTCGACTTCGGATCCCAATGCGTGTCGTTGATCAAATACCTGATTTTGAATGTTTGGTTGGTCGTAAACGAGAAGTGATCGAGCTGGAACAAAACCACCTTTTACTCAGCACTCTCCCAAGTTCATTGGAGTAGTAAAGTATAGATCGTACGGCAACAACCTTGAACCATGACATGACCTTGAGAACGTACTTACCAATCCATAATTGAGGTCACCAATTAACGCTAATTAAATTGGATGATTACGAGATAATTGCGAACAACGGACGGTGTTTCCACCCTCCCCCCGCCCATATTTCAATGTCATAGCGAAGATGAGATGCTGTACGTTTACATTCCCACGACCTCCCAAATTTAAACACCAATTATCGACAATGATTACCTAATTAAATCGACAGTAACCGAATTTTTCTAGAGATTAACGAAATATAAACTTGAAATAAGGTGTCTATTTAATTAGATAATCATTGTCGGTAATTGGTGATTAAATTTGGGAGGTCGTGGGAATGTAAACGTACAGCATCTCATCTTCGCTATGACATTGAAATATGGGCGGGGGAAGGGTGGAAACACCGTCCGTTGTTCGCAATTATCTCGTTATCATCCAATTTAATTAGCGTTAATTGGTGACCTCAATTATGGATTGGTAAGTAAGCTCTCAAGGTCAATGTCATGGCTTAAGGTTGTTGCCGTACGATCTATACTTTACTACTCATTGGTACCATTACTGTTTCAGAATTCATATTTTTTAGGCTCGGTTGAGGTCTTAGGTTGTGTGGCTGATTGTGTGGCTTGAACGTGAGTGAGCTAAGTGAGTCCCGCTTTGAATAAAACTTGTGAATTTATATGAATCTTAATATAAACCTCGTCGATATTATTGGAAGGAAAGTGAGGGTTTCATTTTTCAATTCAATTATGAATTTGGTCTAGTTTTGGAAAAAATGTCAGAAGTTTCAAATTTTATGCTGGAAGTTTTATGATGGAAATTTACTGTCGGTGGTGGGGGTAAATGGGGGGAAGGGTAATTCCAAAAAGTCACAATATTTTTGTTTTTCTCTTATTTTTATCTCTCATCAAAATTAAATAACATCCATTCGTTGGGACGTCCTTGTAATGCATGCATTAGAGTATTAGACACTTATTTTTAGGTTGCTGATTTCGAATCTGAGTTTAAAAGCGCTAGGGAATTGTTAGATTGCCTTTTAACATGGCCAACTTACCGGGACTTCGAAGGTTTTGGTGACGTATAGGATTTCGTGTGAAGAGACGACGTAAACCAGCGCGAAGGTCACCAAGCACCCGAAGGAAGTGGTGGAGGTGCTCATGGCTGGGTTCCCGCTTGAAATGGGTGCCTCAAGTAATGATAACGGACGAATAGTTAGAAGCAATTGACTCAAAAAAAAAAAAAAATTATTTTGAAAAATTCCATAATGGAATAAAGAACCAAGAAGTAGCGTGAAACGTCATAATTGATCAATGACGAAACCAAACGATTGGATATACTCAATGTAATTTACGTTTGCACATGTGCAGAATGAACTGATTAGTAAAACAATGAAATAGGTTCCTTTGCTACTACAACCTAACTCGCGCAGTCACTGACAATTTCATCAAACTCGGATGAAAACTGTGGACATTGAGGTCGTTACAAGGATTTCGCATTGGCACATGCGCAATAGCTAATAATGATACAATCATGTTGAAATTGATATGGGGTAATAAAATCGTCTTCTCCCAGCTATCATCCAAATTTAAGCGAAATCGAACGACTAGGGTGTCAAAAAGTCCAGTCATGCAGCATGACCCCCATGAAAGAATTTTTGAAGAAATCTTCGACGTTTCAGTCGCTATTGATCGTGTAGAGAAATTTTAGTTTATGATTTTGATAGACAAACATGGAATCAAATTATTAAAAATAATTAGGAGGTACTCATACTTTATTATTATTGAACTAATCTTGTAGATTTAAAGACAAATGTAGGTAAATATTCATAAATTTCGATGTCCAATGTGGACAGTATTGAAGGCAGTTGAAATCTTAACAGTATCCTATCATAACATCATCAAATCTTGACATAAAATAAAATAACATACCGACGTCATATGAAAGTTATAGGATTGGTTATACAGGGATACTTCCATAAGAGTAGTTCAATCTGAATTTGGACAATGTTTCATGCAAATATTACCGATTTTTACAACTAGCGAACGGCATTATTTCGATTTTTGACTGATTTTTCAACTTTGAAATTTTTGAAAACTTGATACATATTCTTATAGGACATTTTACGCTGAATCCGAATATACCACATGTTAGTATGCTGAAAAAATTATTTCGCACAACAAATCGCAAAAAACAGGCTATTTTGAAATTTTTGACTACATTTTTGAAAATTTCAACCCGAAGATGTAATCCGATCATGCTGACCAATGGACTTGAACTTTCGTTTTGTGTCCTCAACATTTTAAAATTTGTTTGAAGTTTCTAGCACAATTCTACGGACAGTTACGTCTGGAATGACACATACATACACACATACATACATACATACATTAAAAAATGCGTTAAACTTCAGAATATGATTCAGAATAGCCTGAAACGGATTTCTGCATAAAAATTTTTCAAAAATTCACATTCTACAAATTTTGAGGCGAGAGCAAAAAAATTCGCTAAAATGGAGGATAATAGAAATTACTCTAGCGCATGCGCAGAGTGAAGTATTGATTTGGCAACAATAAAACTGATAGGGGGCCATCTACAAACTAACCCGCGAGTCGCCTGACGATTTCATCAAAAACGGATGAAAACTGTGGAAATTAAGGTCGTTACAAGGATTTCGTATTGGCGCATGCGCAGTAGCTATTAATGATACTATCATGTTGAAATTGATATGGGATGATAGTGAGTGATTAATCAAATCTTTATTCCCCAACTATCACCCGATTGGAGCGAGATCGGACGACTAGGGCGTGAGAAAATAATGCTTGATGGAATTTACGTTTGCGCATACGCAAAGTGAAGTATTGAGTCAAGAACAATGAAACTGATAAGGGACCTATTGCAATCTAACCCGCACATTTCCTCAAAATTTCATACGAATCGGATGAAAACTGTGGAAAATAAGCTTGTTAGAAGGATTTCATATCAGCGCATGTGCAGAAGCTATTAATGATACTATCATGTTGAAATTGATATGGTATGATGCAATTGATATCCCCCAACTATTATACAAATTTGAGCAGGATCGGACGACTAGGGCGTAAGAGAATGATGCTTGGTAGAATTTAGGTTTGCGCATGCGCAGAGTGAAGTATTGAGTCATGAAGAAAATCAGCTTGTTACAAGGATTTGCGGTCACACGACACGCACACACGCAGGACACACACGCACACACACAGACACGGCACCTAAGTTGTTCAGAATGGTTAAAACGTAAAATGCGAGTGGAATTTTTGATTTTGGAGACCAAAAATTTTTTTCACCAGAAAGTGAAAACAATGCTTCCGCTAGCTTCAGGTAGACCGGAAGCAATAATGTTCTTTATTAGTGGCAAAAAAGTGGCTTATGGCAAAAATCGGGCAAAAACCATTTGCAGTTTTGGAAACTTGATATTCTCACGAACATTTAAAAAACAATCTTTCTAGAACCTCGTGGAAACTTACACAATCTATTGCTGTCAATATGTGAATATCTTCCCAGAAATGATTAATTATTAATCATATTCCTCATTAATTATTAATTATTCGTTGCAGTTATAAGGGCTGGAATTGAGGGAGCGATCCATGCTGTAACCAGCATGTTCAATGAAGATGAGAAAGAAGGTTTGCTACTTGTAGACGCCTCGAACGCATTTAACACCATGAGTCGTCCGCTAGCCCTGTGGAACGCCCGTATTTACCGGCCCAGATGCTCTCGGTTTCTGTTCAACACATATCGAGGCTACCCGTTGATTCTCTTCCGCCAGAGTGATGCATCATTACTGACCCAAGAGGGAACCACTCAAGGGGACCCTCTTGGCATGATGATGTATGCGGTAGGGACCCTACCACTGATTAAAAAATTGAAAAATCCCCGGTGGAGGCAAAATTGGTACGCCGACGACTCGGCATGCGTTGGGAGGTTGAGGGACCGAAATGGGGCTACTTCCCAGAACCAGAAAAAAGCATTCTAGTAATCAAGGCCGGTCTTGAGGAAGAAAGCAGAGCCCTGTTTAGGGACCTCAACGTAAAAATAGTCCACTCACACAGGTTCCTCGGAGGTGTGATTGGTCCACTGGAGCAGAAAAAAGAGTATGTCCGCTCAAAAGTTCAAAAGTGGGTGGAATACACTGCAAAATTTGCTGGAGCTGCAGACAAAAGCCCGCAAGCAGTGCACGCAGCCTTCTCAAAATCTTTTCAGTTTGAGTGGGCTTTCACTCAGAGAGTTGTCGAAGGGTGCACAGATGAATATAGCCCGCTTTGGTAGGAAATTCGTCAACATTTGATGCCAGCTTCTCTCCCGGCATCTCCTCACACGGCTGTTCCCTCTCTTATATTCAAGACATGATTGACCTCCTGATCAGACTTTAAGTACCTAATTTAATGTTATCCACTACTTTTCTTTGAAAATTTGCTCTATTGGCCATGCTGCTTGAATGAGTACTTGTGCTTCCTCACTATCGAAGGTAGGTGGGCTTTGTGTTCGTGACTGAAGTCGAAAAAATTTTTGTTCTTCCAAAATCAAAATTTCCACTAGCTTTTTGCGTTTCATAGCTTGCTGATCAAGTATGGTTCCGTGTCTTTCTGTCTGTGGTAAATCCTTGTCATGCCCAAAAATATACCAAGTTTCAGTCCGATTCCGATGAAATTTTCAGGGATTGTGCGGGATAGCTTCTAGACGGTTCCCTATTGCCTCCACAAAAATATCAGTCTGTTCGCATGCGCAAACATTAATTCATTATAACGTCGATTTCTTATCATCTACTGTTCCGATTTCGTTCAAACTCGGGGCGTAGGTGGGTATATGTTCCAGGACAATTCCATATGAATTATATCAAGATTGGTGGAGTAATAATCTAGCGCATGCGCAAAACTAAAATTAATCGAGGCAGACAAAACTCCGAGACTTATTACCGATTTTTATGACATTTTCGAGGATTGTGCGGTTTAGCTCCTTGACGTTTCCCTATAAATTTCATTGCCGTTGGATTAATAGTAGTCTGTGCGTATGCGCGTACGTTAATTTCTTATAACGACGACTTATCAATCATTTCAACTCGTACTTTAATTCTTCAAGTAGTTCTATACGTTCATATTACAATATATGAGGAAGCTATACTGCCCACCCAACTTGGTAGACGTTTTTATGAAATTGTCAGTGAATGCGCGGTTTAGGTTGTAGGTGGTCCTGTACCTATTTCAGTGTTCTCAACTGATCAGTTCATTCTGCGCTTGCGCAAACGTAAATTACATTGAGTAGGAACAATTTTTTCGCTTTTTTGACGTTTGACCAATTATGACGTTTCACGCTACTTCTTGATTTATTGTTTTCCGCTATGGATATTTTTACACAGAATGTGTTTTTACGATCACCAATCGGTTAAAAACCGATACGAAATTATTTAATGAAAAATCGACATGCGATACCGATAAACTTTTGTAGCAAACCTTCGCTTATAATTATCAACAATTGCTATACGTAGGATTAGGTAAGTTATTTCTTACACATTAACTATGCATAACTATGCATAGGTTAGTTTATGGATACGAGCTTCAATGAGTTACCTGGTTTATCTTACTGATTTTCTCTTGCTTGATTAACTAACTAACAACTAAGTATGTAATTAACGCAAAAACACTTCTGTGTTTTTGTCATTTCATACGGAGTATGGGAAATGAATCACCCGAAGGATGTATTCATTTTTTTTTTTTTTTTTCCATTTACTGTAAAGCGTAAAATTGCGGGGTTCTGGAACTGTAAAGGTGTGAACTCTTTTTGGAGGCACGGTGCGCCATGTTCCGATCATATAGGTATTATATACGGGGTTAAATAATTATATACCAATGATCTGCGTAGAATGTCTAACTAACACAGGAATTAAAAACGGCTGTGTAATAATTTGAAGCGTTTTAAAGTTGTTTCAGTTTTTGTAGTTTGTATGTAAACATGTTTAAGAACGTTTCCTTCCGAAATTTAAGTTTGCAAATAGAAATTAAAAAAAATGGTTCATTTATTACTAATTACATTAGTTAGTCTTACTTAGAAGTGTCTGTTCAATCAAACCACAGATACGATCTACTTAAAAATCGTGCGACCAGACATCGCACTAATAGGTGTTACTGAGCATTTTCTCTGTGGCATGGAGATTCCCATGTATGTTCCCGATGGTTTCAAACTTATTTCCTTTTACTCTAGAAAGAGGATGAGGGTGGTGGTTCAGCAATATTCGTCAAAAAGGAAATAGATGCGATTGAATTGAATGTCGCTAGCTCTCAATCAAAAGAGGCTACCTGTGAAATCTCTGCAGTAAGCCTAACTAATCAAAATATGACGATTCTATGTATTTATCGGCCTCCTTATCATCTCAATATTCAGAGTTTCATCGACTGCTTGGATGACGTCCTACATTCACTTACACAGAACTATATTAACAAAACTTTAGTTTTAATGGGTGATCTAAATATCCACCATGAGTACACGGAAAACAAAATCCATTTGGCTGAAAGGAAGGCTTTTTCCGATCTATTGCTGAAGTATGGTATTCACGTGACCTTGAAAGAAACCACCCGTATGCCCTACCATGGTCAATCAAGCAGACCAGCTTGCCTCGATATTATAGCCACGAATTTGGATCCCGTATGGTATGTTTCAGTTGTGAGTGAACTTGTTTTCTCTGACCATCGTGGAATAGAACTGCATATTCTCAAGAAATTGCAGAAGCCCGTACCTACTTTGGTCTTTACCCGCCACAAGAAGCTACTACTACATTCATGAACATTGTGTTAACTGCTTTAGATTTAAGCTGTCCTTGGTCAACATTCAGAGCTTCTCCTGCCAAGAAACTGCTGCCTCATTACGCCTTGACGAATTGAAAGTGATGGCTAGGGAAGCCAAAAGAAATTACAGATACTCCCTCATGAAGTCCAGAAGAGACAGCAACGATTCCTCCATAAGCACATCACAGAATAAGGTTAAAGCGGTTTGGAATGTGGTGCATAGTGAACTGGGTAATCAAAGTAAAGGCATCTCACCAACGAACTCCAGTCTCGATGCCCAAGGTTTTGGTGATTTTTTCTCCGAAATATTCAAGATGACTGGTCCTACACCCAAGACTGCTTCTGTGGATAAATTTCTCTCATCTTCTCCCTCCATTATGAATGAATTCAGTCTCAGAGAGGTTACTGTGGAAGAGGTTTTTGCAGTCATCTGCAATCTAAAAAACACACCAGCAATGGACTTTTTTAGCATCACTACGCAAATGGTAAAATCCTCCTCATCATTGATCTTGGAACCATTGACGTACCTGATTAATTTATATTTCGTAAGTGGATATTTCCCTAACAGCCTGAAATATGCTTCCATAACACCTATCCCTAAAAAAGGGAAATGCTCAAAGTATGACGATTATCGCCAGTAGTATAGATCTTGCTGCTTCTAGAACAGGGTCAGAAAGGTCACCAGAAATGGCGAATTTAAAAAATATGAGAGGTTGAGACGGGTTTGAACTGTGGACGTTCGGAATGCGAATCGACGCCTTAGCTCGTTTAGCTATCTCAACCAGATGGTATATGAGGCGATAAAACTGATTGATACATCTCCGTATTTTTTTTTTTCGCGCCCGAGCGTGGGGCGTATGTCATAATCTAATATTATCAGAATGAGTCAATTAACTGCAGTCGGAAGCCGCTCGCATTTCTTGTTTCATATTCAGGAATGGCGAGGGAGTAATATTATTGAGAGGTTATCTTATTGGTTGATCCCTAAACTATTACGTAATATAGGTATATCATCATATATTATCACTCTTCACGACATTGTTTCGAGCGTCTTACCAAATTGATACAAAATTGATTTGTAATATTTATTATAACTGTCGTGGAAAGGTAGGTAATTAACCCCATAACTTGAAGAAAAAAGGAGACAATAGCTAACTAGGATAGGATATTGGTTTCCAAGCTTCAGAAGCGTTTACTCAATATGAACCCCTAAAATACGAACAAAATGGACGTCATAATTCATGATCTGAAGAGTGATTGTGAACAGAGTATTGTACCTAATGTGAAAATGAAAAAACGGGTATAATTCCAACAAGGAAATCCAATTGTTGGGTACCTATGAATAATAATAATAATAATAATATGAACACATATTATCTCTGTTCTCTTTCTTTTTCATCTCAAATATCATAAGGGAAAAGGAATAAATAAGGAGAAAAACAACATTCGATAGTATTGATTTTATCAGATCCATTCATTTATTTCCATTGCATTTTTAATGAAGGAAGATCCTTTTACATTAATAATATGTAAACAATTTGGATAAAATCTCGCATGCTCCTCCCAAGGACAGTCTTGTAACTTCCAATCTATGATTCTTCCACCACACTCGTAACATTGCACTTCATCTCCAATTTCCAAATAGTAGAAGCCAGCACTGCAGAGCTCAGACACAAGGTGTCGGATAACTTTCGGCCATTTTTTGAAGGTCTTCAATCGTCCATCGTAGGTATTCACTCCTTGAGCGGCTGCACCAGATTCCGTCTGCGTTGCTTGTTCAGCAGAATAGGACTGAGGATTGCAGCACATGTTGATAGGTCAAGTGTCGGTTAACAACTGAACCAAAGTTCGAGTCTCACACAATTTATATACTATCCTCTTGGTATAAGCAAACAATCAGACATCAATGTTATTCAGTCCCATAGCATGCAATAATTCAATACATTGTTCTGTTGCATAATAAATATCCATACACACGCAGGTGTCCACAACATCACAGGCTTCACCACTTCGACACTGAGCCCAAGTGCATGTATTAAAATGTCTCCCATGAGGTGTTTCGACATAGTAAGCTCCCACATTATCACTTTCCATCGTGTAGATTCTCTCAATTAATGCATTCACCTGCACCATATTTTTGTAAAACCCCATTGCTGATACGTAGCGATTAAATTCATGGTATGCAGGTAGAGTCATCAGTTTCAGAAGGCCAGTGTCGCTATTCTTCGCAGGTGGTAGGACTAACTCTCCAGCTTCTTCTGTGAAATTCACCATATTTTTTTTCAAAAAAAAATATTCCAGCTATGAAATGCATCATCAACAGGAAGGTTGTGAAAAATATTGTGAGTGCAAACGAGGTTTGTACTACCATAGTGAGATTGCTTAAAGCAATAGTAATGTTTTTACCACATGCGGTTCCAGCTTGTTGAAGCACAAGGTCAACCGGTGCACCTGTCCCCAGATGGCTAAACCCATCAATGAGAGCTTCAATCGGATGTGTGTTGTCTTCCATGCTTGCTCGTTAACTGGCGTAATTCTAAGATGTCGACTCCTCATAAAAGCCGCCGTTATATGTGAGTAGTGGTGGTGGTGGGGAATGGCTAACCAAGCCATTACTCCCACTAACAGCCGTGAAATCTTTCATCTTGTCCAAAACAGAGTCGATGGTGGGGATTAAATTTATCAAATTTGATGCGGCCTTCGCACTCAATGTGATGTTATATGGCTCAACGTGTAACAATTTATCTAGCCAGCTTGCGTAATAACTCAATATTAGATGCTGTTGCGGTGTACTACTTGCAGACATGTGAGTTCCTTGAAAGAATGTTGAGTCTTGCTTACGATCCACTTGTTGCAGTATGCTACTGAACAGCTCCCAATCGTGAGATGATATGTAAAACGGAATTTCACGCGATTTTCGAATCACAATCACCGTTGTTGTTATGTCGGAAAGACCAATCAATAACTGAAGATTTTTTGTCTTCTCAATCAAGAATGAGCTTGTGAGCATCAACGACTCCATGATGATTACTACTGGTTTGCACACATTGTCAGCTCTTTATAAATGAACCTCCCCTCCCCTTTTCACTGACATTCAGGGCTTCTTTCGTAGTTCATAGTGCTTATTTGCATATTCCATTGTAATAAAATCTTGAGGTGTAGTAGGATCTCCCGTAGTTAGCAGGCGGTATGATCCAAAATGTAAAATCCTAGATTTTTCATTTTTTGTAAAGGGAAGGTAGCCTATTGTTACCGCATCCGACTCATTAATCCCTGGCTTAAGATTAATCAGACGTTTTCTACCAAAATCAACTACTTGAGGTTTAGCTGTTACTATATTTTTTTCAATTAATAACTTCTCTAATGCTGCATCCAGCTCGTTATTAATTATTTCCTTTACCGTTTCACTCAAATAATTATCAGTGCCTGTCGATCGTGGAGAAGGGGTGGTAGGGTGTGATCCGAATCTGCTGATGGCTGACATGATAATGAGGGCTATATAATAATATTTAATTCTTTTAACTCTTCCAATATGGAATTTATTTCTGGATCATGCACAGTGTTCCCTGCCTGTTTAGAAGCAAACAGCAAACGTAGTCGATCAACTATCTCATTCGGATCATCAAAATAAATATATCTTGGGTAGGCGTTTACTGCTTTGACAAACCCTTTCCCCTTTGGAGGGGGTCCGAGTAATGCCTTCAACAAATTTCGATATTTATATCCTGCTGTATTGTATGGTCTGAATTTTGAGTATCCTTGATGTGCTACATTACTGAACCATACCAGATCTCTGTAATGAGTTTTATCCAAGGGTGTGAACTCAGTTGGTTGGCGTAAGAAAAGTAATTGGAGAAGCCCTTCAGTAATTGGCGCTTTCACTTTATCACCCAGGTAAATGTAGTCACGATCTAAAGTCAACTTTTCATTACCTAAACTCAAGCTACCATCTGCATTAACTTTGGGGCCATATATAGTATCCAATTCATATCCTGATTTATGCCCTGTAATTAATGCGCGTAAAAATGGTCTCATGAAAAGATGGAATTGTTGCAGGTACCTTTCCATCTCATCTTCCCCCTCTGGAGTGCTACTAACCATCTCTAAAGCAGTTTTACCTATACTCCTTCTTTTGGGTGTAACTAATGGTGTGCTAGTCACTCCAATTTGTTGATCTGGATTGGAAACAAAAACTTGCGATCCATCCTCTTCAGTTTTAACGAAGTCACCCACTACATTAGATAGCTCATCTTCTTCTTCTTTTTTGTCTTCATCCTCTCGCGCATGTGCATCTTCTTGTTTTATTGTTCGGACAAACGGTTTGCGGCTTTTTATTATTCTTTTTCGTTTAACTTGGAAACGAGGACGTATGCTGTTTTCGTTGTTGAGTGGTTGTGGGGTTACCTGCTTAAACAACTCCTTTAACGGTTCTAAAGCCACAGCCGAATCAAGTTGAGCTTGCAGTCTACCTTGCTTCATTAGTTTATATTTTTTCCTGATTGCCTCTTGCGCCCTCACAAGGCGGGAAGTAACATGTTTTACCTCCTGCAATGCCATCCTGACTAATTGATGCACTTATGTATCGGGTAATATATATACATCGAATCCCATTCTGTAGCAACCATCTTGCAATTTCTTGTCTTTGTCAATTAATAAAAAGTTATTTTGAGACCAGCACTGTGAACACATGCTTTTAAATTCTTCAAATTTCATATCACCTTGAACATGATCGTCATATATGTGACGAATATTCAACGCATCCATTTTGAACATGACAATCATTGTAAGATTTATTCTAATCAGATTTTTAGGCACCAAAACATAACTATGCGTACAAAAGAATAGATCGAGTGCAAAGTGCCTGGACATGGCGAAGTATTCCCTCAAAATATCGTAGTCTTTAGTTATTATATCGTCAAAAATAACTATAGAATGGGGTTTTATTTCATCAGGTCTCAACAGCTCCACTTGACCATCATCCAACGATGAACCATAGGGGTAATATCCTATATCGGGGGCTAAAGAGTCCAAAACACGTTTTAAAAATTGATACTTTTCCTGGTTTAGCGTTCTTGAAAACACATAAACATTTTCAAATCGTAATCCATTCGGATGTAGCAGCAATGAAAGAATAGTGCATGATTTTCCAGCGCCTGAAGGACCGCAAATAAGACCTCTGATGGGGTTTTTACCAAACAGAGGTCCGTGGGGCAAGTACTCTTGTTGGCTGAGTCCCCCCTGCTCCTCCCTCTCCCTCTCAGCTTCATCACTCACCGCTAATTTTACACACTGCTTTAGAAGTCTCATCATTAAAACTGAGCTAAATTCTCATTTTTCACCTAATATATATACCTTGTATAGGAATAAAATAAAAACACGACTACTATTTATATCATCATATTATTTATTACATAATTCCACGTTGTACAACTCTAGTTAATGGTGAATATGTAACGAGGCTGTCTTGTAGCATTAAACAATATGCTGTCGTGTTGGCTGGAACAGGGTCCTTCGTCTCAAAATCGATACGGATATCCAGAATGTTGTTTCCAATGCTTGAATCAATTTGATGACTGCAGTCAACAACGACGATGGGGGCGAGGTCTATAAATTCGTTATATGTCAACATGGGCTGCGGCCATTCCTCTGAGTAGTAAGCTCTCTGAAAGTCTGCATACATATGGTAAAGTACAGGAACCCGTTTAGTAACCGAAATCCAGATTCATTCTACTGTAGGGAAATACTTGTGAACCAATGTGAAGACGGAAGTTAGTCAATTTACAGTGATGGAATAAAGCTATATTTTTATCCACATTTTTTTGTAAATCTGTTTTCAACCCAAAAATGATGTATCGTGGTTTTTCCAATTCTGTGCTAGTTTTCACTGTCCATGAAAACTCTTTATTTGTTGGTAAGGTTGGGTATACAGATAAGTTCCAGCTTCGAAATCCCATTGTAATTGGTTCATTCTGTTCGAGAAGTTCGAGTAAATCTGCCCTTTGGCTATCAGCTGGTCCCACATATGGAATATACCAGATCATTTTCTTAATATTGAGTTCTGGTGAACCGGTGGATGGAGTACCACTGGCTACTGGTAAGCGCGGTATTATAACGTTTGTGTCCGAGGCTGCCCTATTCATTATCAGCTCAACTCTTACATTTACCAAAATTTCTTGATAGTCTTCTGCAAATCCAAGCAAAGTTCTCAACGGTATGCAAACAGAAAAGTTTCCACTATTTTCATCTACGCAAGGATTTAAAGCGGATTTCTTAGACGGTAACATCCATCCAGCTTGTTGTAAACCGTCAACAGTCGCTTTACTAAAACTGGCATAACCTTTCATGGTGGATACTATGCCAGGATAACTTGTTTTGTCAACTAGTTCGCCATTCATAACCAGCTTTATATCATCAAATGCGTGTGCGATTCCATTAGGTCCAAGCGTGTATCGTATTTACCAAGCGTGTAAGATATTTACTTAGGGATCCTTAATACAGGTGCTTGTTTTTATCTATTAATCGTCAGTGTTCATTTACTTTTTTCCCTTTTGGTATCTGATGACTACTTTTTAGTTCATGATAACATGTTCTATTTGAATTATTTTAATTAGTTTATTTTTATTTTTTTATTTGTTAACTTAATAATTTGCACAACTAATATTACGGCTCCTCCCCCAGCACAAGTTTTCACTTAAAGGGGTAGTAGCATTGTACTTCAAACATTATTTCTACTTTTCAGATTGTATTTAAGTTTATAACTTGCTTATGTTATCATGTATAAATTGTGAATAAATGCATTAAAAAAAAAAAAAAAAAAAATCGATCATATTTAGATAGGGTACCTTCCACTTGTAAATAGCTTCTCGATATATTTATGTATTCCCCTGGTTGGGAGAAGGGAAATACAATCTCGTCTGATGGGTTGTATCTTGCAGTTGCGAAAGGTTCATGAGCCCGATATTCCAATTTTATGAGACTGTCATCAAAAATAGGTTTTTTACGTACGTTCAACATATTGCCTTGGATTGTAAAGAGGATTCACGTTATATCCCAAATTTTTCAAAAATTTATAATTGATTGGAGTTAGTAGTTGATGTTTACGCTCCTCCGTAGCAGTGAGCGAACTGAATTTATTAGGGGCAGGCGAGCTCTTTTTATGCCAATGTTCAATGATCAACATGTTGTTGCGTAATGGTGAAAATCTGTAGAAAGCAATCCATTTATACTCCTCCTCTTTTAAAATGTAGACGAATGGATATTACTTCATCACCAAAATTAATTAGCTTTCCATCTTGATCGATCACACTCACTGTAATCTCCTCCAATTTGTTACCAATTACAGAATGATATGTAACAGAGTCAGGATTTTCTGACATACGGTATCCTGGTGCTACGCTGGGTGTAAATTGATAAATAACGTGTGATGGTTCTCCATTTCGATAATCTCCTTGACAGCAAGAAACGGAAACACCAATATTTAGTACGTCGAAGACGTGTACAACACCGTTCGACCAGTTCCAAGTATTGCTTGGTAGGATGTTCCCAGCCTCAAATCCCAACAGATGTGAGAATGAATCACTATGATTAAAATCAATTCGTTTTGAACATTTTATACCACAACGTTGCGTGTTCAAGTTCACTTGCATATCAAAATCAATATCCATTTTTTTCAGCTCACTCACTAGTTGCTTGCGTAAGTCAGCCAACTCGTACGTACCAGTGGGAACTTTATACAAGCTTCCAGTGTGGAGAAAATGCTGTTTACCTGCGGGAAGTTCCATACCGAATACATCTTTTTTAGGCTAGCAGACCATGTCTTTTTTAAAGGCCTATTAGCTTTATATGTGAGAGTGGTAGATCCACGGAGTGTCCCTTTAGCAAACCCTAGAGGCGTAAGAATCGAGTCGTCACTTGTATTAAAAAGTGTTTTACTCGTTTCTATAAGGGCATAATTGTTCTTTATAGTAACCTTTATATCAGGGAATGCTGTTTGCATTAGTTTTTCTATATCTTGAGCATCAACGAAACGCCCACTAGTGTTGTGTACTGGAGCTCCATCATCGAGTAGGTAGAGGGTTGAATTTACATTCTCTACAAGGTTCGGAATAGAGAAGTAAGAATCAAACGAAGTAAGTCCAACCGCCCAATCTGATGAATCTAGTTGAATAGGCGGGAAGAAATTAGCGTTAAGTTCGCTTTTCCCCCGCTCTGTAAGTGATATTGTGAAGGAAGCCATGGGTATACTGATATCAGTACTATTCACGTAGAGACTTTTTATACTGTTCGGATATCATCCAAAGGAACAGAAAACATAAATGACCACAGATTATGCTATCCTTCTTTATTGTTTGGAAATGATTAGTGTTATAAAACACTGTTCTATGAGGACCAAAATATCGTTTCCATTCAAGTGGGGGCTCCAATTCACCATAGCTATCAAAGTAATGTACATTTTTTCCATTGAGCCAATACGCTGTCCAGTGAGTTCCATTCGTACCATCATTGCTTGAGGCCATATTTATTATCGAACACTCAATCTTTTTTGGTGGAGTAGATGGAACTTCATCTCTCATTCTAACCCCATTGAAACCTATAATATCAGCTTTATCACAAAGGCGTTCCAAATCAGAACTTGATAATGCTCGATTTGGAAGCCATAAATTTAGTTTTTTGAACGATTGTTATTACTCCTCTTACGCCCTTTGTATATACCCTTCCCCTGTTTATACGGACGTATATATAACCCTTGCCCCTGTTTGTATGGGCGAATATATAATCCTTGACCAGTTTTACTTGCTTCTTCCATTTTTTGATTGTGTTTCTTAAGTTCATTCAACTCTTCTTGTGACCGCTTTGCATCTATAACTGTCTTAGCAACAGCTGCTCCGCCACCAACTAAGCTACCAACAGCTGATAAGAAAGGGAGTGCGGCTAACAAAGCGGGTAGAAAGCCACCTCTAATAGGTAGTTGGTTTCCGACGCTGTTTATTACTGCGATTGCCTCCTTTCTTACTCTTTTTTCGTGGAGATCTTCTGCTTTTCAGTCCTGACCCTTTGGAGGATTTTCCAATTGTTTTTAATTTCATAGCGTTCGTTGTCAACCAAGCTGCAGCTCGTTCAGAAAAAGGAAGGCTCTTGTCCTTGACTAAATCCCAAGCTCCCCACTCCAATTTCTTGTCAGCCTTGTATCGTTGATCCTCGTCTTTTGTAGTGTGATAAGTACGATCGTGAAAATAGCACAAGTTGTCAAGAGCAGAAATTCCGCGTTGCCCCAAATCGTGGCGTTCTTTAAACCGTGTACCCGGACCACAAAATTGGTATGATGGGAGGTGAAGCTCTATTGGTAGCGCGTCAATTGCACGGTTTATAAGTCCACGTCCTTTCTGCTTCTTTCCCATGCCCATACTGAAGATGTGTTGGTGTCAACTCCATCATATATACTCTCGTTAAATGAGTTCTTTTTTATCGATCCAGCTATTGTGCGTGCCATCGAAACCTAACCATTTTACCAATACTTCATCTCCTTACTCCTTTCTTCTTTAATACCTTTTCTACAAGGTATACATCACCTACCTCAGTTTTTCGTATTTCATATTCATAAAATTTTCCATTTAAAATGTTGTTACGGTAATCTTTCAAAGTGTATGTTACGGGAACAGTAGGTTCGATAGAGTGTATAGTAAAGACTTCATTGCTCCAATTTGGAAGGTACCCCTTGTCAAATATTTTTTTATATTTACTGATCCTTACTTTATCACCCACTGTATAGCGGTATTTCTTATCCTTGACAGCATATTGTTGACGATTTTTTAGAATATTTATGAGAACCTCACCTTCATTGTGTGGATTAACCTCACTCGGTTTCATTCCAATGACGCGATGTTTTCTATGATTGTATTCGTGTACAAGAGTGGGTAGTATCCTCACCCAATTGTAACTACCGAGTTCCGTGAAAGATCGATACATCAGAGATTTCAAAGTTCTATTAAACCTCTCAACTATTGTCGCTTTTTTGTCACTATAAGATGAGTAATGTTGTATACCATACTGTTTCATAATCTTTCCAAATTGTACGTTGAAAAACTCTTTACCCCCATCGGTTTGCAAGAATTTCATTTTATTTCTATTAAGAATAGGTTCTATAGCTTCTACAATGGATGAAGCGTGTTTGGATTTCAATGGGACAGCGTAAGCATACTTGCTAAAACAGTTAATCATCGTTAAAATGTATTTGTATCCATTATTAGTGCGAGAAAAAGTGATCATTTCAACGAGATCTGCTTGATATAAATCATTTAATCCTTTCACTTCAACAGGTCTCGTTGGAAAGTTCTTCCTAGCTGGTGCGTGAAGTTCTTTTGCAATCTGTGCTCTAATGCTCATTATGTTCAACTGATATTATTCTCACCTTTCCACACACTTATATATAGTAAAATATGACTTCTGCACTTCTTTTATTGGTGTGAATATTCAAGAACCTTCTGATATTAGTCTAACTAACCATCCCTAACCATCCCTAACCATCCTAATGGAAAATTACATTTTTTTTCTAGTGAGAGGCATATATTTTGTTATTTTAATTAAAATACCATCAACTGATTTTAACATCCAACCTGATCCTTTCGATTCAAAATTCTCAATTTCCGTTATAATTTGCTCAAAGCTGCGAATTAAATAATTATTTAAATTAGTTGTTTGGTCTAATTCTTCATTTTTTGTTTTAAAATTTCCATCAATTAGTACATCCTCATCAATCATTAAATTTTGTCCATCAGTATCATCAAAAACCCTAATTTTAAAAAACACGCATTCCAATAGTAAATTTACCTTAATATTCTTCCATTCTGACAAGTATTCATTCAAAACAGATACAAGTTTTCCTTGCAAATTACGTAGAAAAGATTCTGGAAGTTTGATATTATTTATATTTTTAAAATATATGTCAACTGCAGAGTTGCATACTTTTGACAAAACTTTACCACCTTCTAAGGGTACAGCAAACAACCTTCGCAATTTTTGTCCACCACGTCCATGCTCTAATTGTATATCATCATTCCCCCTTTTCATGATTATAACTGAACCATTCCGGTCAAGAGATGTCATTGAACTGCTTTGAACAAGAGTTGTGATCAAACTAAACATTTCCCACACACAACCATGGTTAAATTTCCAAGACCTCTTTTTTTTTTTCATTGTGCACAGTTACATACCTCACTCGGTTATATATTCATAATGTTCGATTGGTATGAACCTTCAGCTTGGAAAAAGGAAAAAAATCAACATGTTAAATATTGTGCATTAAACAAAAGTACAGCCAACTGCTTTAACTTTACATGAAAAAAAGTAGAGGCGCCATACTTTTTTCCAGCTGTCAAATACATTTGACTGCAAGATTGTTCATATTTTTATTAAGAGTGATAATATTTACAATAATGTGGTTACAATAACAGTTTATAATTATTTTATTTATTTATTATTTATAATTTTTATTATTTATTTATTATTTATTTATAATTATTTTATTTATTATTTTAATTATTTTGTTATACAGTTGAATGATATGGTTTCGTGTGGATCCCATCTTCTAAAATTTCCCTTTTATCATCATGAAAACTTAAGGATTTTTTACATAAATCTACTGTAAAGACATCATGCAATTTCGAATCAATTTTTCTGAAATTTGAGTATAAGTCCTTTTTGGTTTTTAGACAATATAAATAATCCTCAAATTTTAAATCAGCTACAGCGGTTTTGCCAATTCCTTTAGCTTTCTTGATGACATTATCACCAAATTTTAAACTATACAATTTAGGTCGTAAACAAATAAATTCTTTTACGGGAATAGAGTTGGTTTCATCTTTGATTTTACCAATTACTTTTTTGTTTTCGTTAGAATATAGAGAGTGTGATGATGGGTATTCACTGAAATCAAATATATGGGATAATGATTTTAAATCATTGTACAAATTATTTGTCTTTATCTCCCATATGAAACTATCTGTATCTTGGTAACATATCTTGATTGCGTTTTCTCCAAATTTCGGTAACAAATGTTCATAATGTAGATCATATATTAAAGTTTTTGATAATTCTAATATTGCAAAACCTACATAAAATGGTTTATTGAATACAATTTTTTCATTCGCCAATCGAACGGCTATCAGATTTTCATCGAAAATTGTTCTATCTTGAAAGTTAGGCTTTCTAGCTAATGCAACTAGTTCTTTTTCCGAAGTTATTAATTTCAAATTTATTCGGTTTCTCACAGATTCCATAGTTTTTCCAAACACTGCATTATTTAATAATTTGAAAAAGTCTTTTTCAAAATCATTCTTCGCTTTTTTCCTCATTTCAGTATTCATATTTATGTATGTAGATAACCATTTACTTTGCTGAAATTGCAAAACTCTATTGATTCGAGTTAGAACCAGTCCAGCTTTGATAGCTTGCTGCAATACAGCAATATGAACCACATAATTTGTCTTATCTTCAAAATCTAACAAAAGTTTTTCAACCTTTGAGCCTGGAGGTTTCTTTCGCTCTGGTAAAAAAGGGAAATCCGAATGTTTGTTATGTAAATGCTTAGGATAGTGCACATCAACGTCCAAAATATAACCATATTTTCCACCAGTTTCAATCTCCATTACATTTAAATTTTCAAATTCGGTGAGCCATACAAAATGTCCAAATGGTAAGCTTTGACTCATAGCCCAACCATAAAGGTTATTGACATCTCCATAGAATATGTAAGAACTATCTTTATAAGGGTCATATGTTTCTGGTAAGTGAATATTATTAGCTACTGCGTATCGTTTAACGCTTTGTGTGATTCCACCACGAATTCCTGACTCCACAAACTGTATCATATCTATATCTGTTAGAATTTCAAGCTTGATTTTTGAAACTTTCAGCGCTGCTTTGAAACTAAAACCGGGTGAAGTGAAAAACCAAGCACTATCTAACTGAAAACGATCATAACTCAATTTTCTAAATTGTTCAAAAACTTCACAAAGTAAAATTATGTCTGTTTTTAAGTATAAAATAGTATATTCTTCAAGATTATTAATTTTGAATGCATTCCAAACTTTATGGGCGTGTTTGTAATCCACTTCGCTGACTGGTTGATTAGTCAATTTATTATAAAATTTATCTCGGGATGGTAGAACTGTTTCTTTCAAAACTGAAAAGTCAGTAATGTGTTGATATGGGTAAATGCCTTTTCTCAACACTAAACTTCTTAATTCTGAATCATGAAAACTCTTTTCCATCTCTGGAAATTCCATACATGTTGCAACTAACTTCTCTAAAGAAGCAGGTAAAAATCTAAACGAATCAAGAAATCTACACCACAATTTACATCCTTCGAATCGAATTGAGAAACTAATATATTTCTCTTCCGTTTGAGGAATAACCTCAATTTTTACGTTGAATAAACTCAAGTTTTTAACAATGAAATGGGCATCATATGCTGAGAGGTTATGAAAAAAGATTGGAATGAAAGATGGTTTTTTCAGTTTTTGTAAATTACAAAAGCTGCAACAGGTAAAGCGAAAAAGTCCACTAGCGTGATCGTGATCAGCACATTTAATATTCGTCTCACTAAACTCTATACCACACAACTCACAGTGTGTTGCTGCATCATGCTTCAGTTTTTCATTATCAGTCATTGAACATTGAACTTTAGTTTCATAACATTTTTCAATTTTTAAAACTTGTTCTCTGAGTTCAGCTAGAAATCGATAGACACAATTTTTGGAAGAGAAAATAAATGTTTCATCCTCTTTTAATTCGGGATAATATGATTTTAAATGAAACCCTACACACATTGGAGTATGTAGGTCAATAGGTTTAGTTTTTGGAGCAGCGCTGATACCATTTTCCAAGTCAACTGATTCATCCATATTTGAGGACTTCGTATTCAAAGGCTGTAAAATACACTCTAGATCGGCATAAATGACAAAGCCCACCTTAGTCATAAACTGATAGTCGTTGAATTCAATTGAATTCTTTTTGGGGAACTCATATCTACATGGTTTGAATCTATTACAAAATATTTTATGTTGTTCAAGTCGCTCCTCTGCAGTTTCACCCGTTGTGTAAATAATAGTTTTACGGTACGCTTTAAAACAATTTCTACACATAATAATGGAGCGATTAGGAACTTTGTACAATTGTGAATTAACTAATGATGGTAGGTTAGATATATAACAATAATGGGAGTGATGGGTATTCTCGAGATATAGTAAATCAATAGTTGGTAGCCCTAGATTTACTTTCATAGAAACCTTAAGAGGGTAGAATTTAAATTCATCAGTTCCACCAGACAAACCATAAACATTTACACTCACAGGATTATGTTTTTCAAACCATGCGATGTCTTTAAAAGTAGCGGGGAAATTAACGCCCTCAAAATTGTATGGATGAATCAATTTATTATATTTTGATACGCGATGTAAATTTTTTTGAGCAATACCATTAGTACTAGTCTTCAAATACCAGCTCAATATGGCATACTTGAAACAATAGTTGTCATTATTTTGAACATTTATTATAGATTTGGAAATCTTGAGCTTGTGAGGCAAAGTGAAGAAACATTTTGCTGTAAGAGGAGTGTACTTTGTTATCCTAATTAATACACCATCAATCGATTTTAAGCTCCAACCAGATCCTTTAAATTCAAAATCATCAATTTCTGAAATAATTCGTTGGAAACATTGTATCAAATATGTTTCTATATCTGTAGCCTCCGATACTTCTTCGTTTTTGGTTTTAAAATTTGCATTTATTATCTCTTCACCCCCCCATTTGCTCATTATTCTCACCATGATAAATCTTGATTTTATTAAATGTACACTCTAAAAGTAAATTTGTTTTAATGTTTTTCCACTCTTGCACATACTCAATCAATACCAACATCAATTTATCCTGAGAACTGAGTAAAAAACTTTCTGGTAGATTGAAACGGTTTACATTCTTAAAATATATGTCTATTGCAGAGGTACCCACTTTGACAATAACTTTCCCATCTTCTAATGGAACAGCATGCAATCTTTTCAATTTATTTTTACCATATTCTAATTTTGAATCTGATGTTGAATCACTCATGACTGATAGTTGTTGAGAACCATCATGAGCGTATAAGAGCTTTGAATTGAGTGTAGAACTTATGCAAGTATGATTTAAATATTCTAATCTACAACTGAACAACCTATTGCACAAAGAGCATGCTAGTTTTTTTCTTTTGTCTCTTGTTCATAGAACTAGAATATTGTTTTCTTTTACTCGCTGCTGATGTGGACGGCTGCTGTTCATAATAACTTGTATCTTCATCGGCAGCAATATTATCACCATCATCGCCATCATCATCATCATCATCATCATCATCATCACGCATTCTAAATAAGAGGATGAAAGACTCGTCAGACGGATTTTTCCCCTTGAACGTCATGACGTACGATCCCGCTAAAAAATGAAAAATAAACAAGTTGGATGTGGCACGCTTCCTCATATTTATCCAATACATGCTTATACAAATCAACATTGGATGGTGAGAAATTCAAGGATTTTAGGTTTGTGCATTGGATGAGACTGTTACTCGTATCTAAGGATTAATCAAAAACAGTTAGCTTACCTTTGTAATTCGAGACACATTCTTTTAATATGTCCCCGTATCTTTTGGGCATCCATATGTTGATTGAGGAGCCGGTCGCCAATGATTTTATTTCGGCCACAATACTGTTTCCATATTTTCCTTTAATAATCCTCATTGCAGAAATACTGAACTCCTCGTTAATGGGGAGTTTCCCCACCGAAATAGTCTCAAACTTGCGATCTCAAGCATGGTTCAAGCGGGCAATTATTGACTCCATGACTATTCTGCAATAAACACATATTATTATTGGAACTAAGCTCTAGGAAAAACATCTTGTGCGATGTTTCACATACCCAACAATGGGATTTCCTTGTTGGAATTATACCTGTTTTTTTAATTTTCACGTTAAACATGTGATGAGCGTACCAATGATGTTTTTGTATGTCAATTTGCTTCACGATGTGATTCATGTATGCATGAATTGTTAGATCAAGCGAATGATTTATCCTTTATCTTAATGTACATGTATATATAAATACTACAGAAATGTACATTTAATATATTCAATGCATATACATTCAACTGTAATGCAATGGGTCTAATTTAAATATTTCATCGTCACCTTCTATTGCATAACTCTTTTTTTCTGCTTCATTCGCTTGATCTAACAATTCATGCATACATGAATCACATCGTGAAGCAAATTGACATACAAAAACATCATTGCTACACTCATCACATGTTTTTAATGTGAGCTCCAAGTCCTCTGAAAATCTTGGAAGCAATTCATGTTTGACATATGTTCTGCCAAGTCGTTGAGAGAAGTGGAATTCCTCACTACATGATTTACAATAAATCAAGTTATTAATTTTTAGAAAATTTGATTTTATGCAGATATACAATTTATCAAAGTTTACTACTGCCATAATAATTAAATAAAGGCTTACCTTGAGTTTAGGGTAGGTAGCTGGTAGGTATGTAGGTTGAGAAGGTAGGCTTGAGCTTACGTAGGTTGAGCTGTGCTAGCTTTATGACCAGTGAAACTTATCTTAGACGCGCTATTCCTTTTATAGATACAAACATCCCTACTTTGATGCGTTTCATGAGCGAATGATCACGCCACATTTTGGGAATTCGATAAGATGGACGTTGCACTCATTTCGTAACTGCATATCTTACGACCAATATGCAGAAAGAAAAATGAAACAAACATGTAAAAAACTAATAGGAAAAATCTCACTAATCATTTCAAAACACGTTTCATCGTCCCATGCTATTTCGTTTTTAATTAGATTATTATACGCCCCACGCTCGGGCGCGAAAAAAAATACGGAGATGTATCAATCAGTTTTATCGCCACACATACCATCTGGTTGAGATAGCTAAGCGAGCTAAGGCGTCGGTTCGCATTCCGAACGTCCACAGTTCAAACCCCGTCTCAACCTCTCATATTTTTTAATTTCGCCATTTCTGGTGACCTTTCTGACCCTGTTCTAGAAGCAGCAAGATCTATACTACTCACATGCGCAGTAGCTAATAATGATACAATCATGTTGAAATTGATATGGGGTAATAAAATCGTCTTCTCCCAGCTATCATCCAAATTTAAGCGAAATCGAACGACTAGGGTGTCAAAAAGTCCAGTCATGCAGCATGACCCCCATGAAAGAATTTTTGAAGAAATCTTCGACGTTTCAGTCGCTATTGATCGTGTAGAGAAATTTTAGTTTATGATTTTGATAGACAAACATGGAATCAAATTATTAAAAATAATTAGGAGGTACTCATACTTTATTATTATTGAACTAATCTTGTAGATTTAAAGACAAATGTAGGTAAATATTCATAAATTTCGATGTCCAATGTGGACAGTATTGAAGGCAGTTGAAATCTTAACAGTATCCTATCATAACATCATCAAATCTTGACATAAAATAAAATAACATACCGACGTCATATGAAAGTTATAGGATTGGTTATACAGGGATACTTCCATAAGAGTAGTTCAATCTGAATTTGGACAATGTTTCATGCAAATATTACCGATTTTTACAACTAGCGAACGGCATTATTTCGATTTTTGACTGATTTTTCAACTTTGAAATTTTTGAAAACTTGATACATATTCTTATAGGACATTTTACGCTGAATCCGAATATACCACATGTTAGTATGCTGAAAAAATTATTTCGCACAACAAATCGCAAAAAACAGGCTTTTTTGAAATTTTTGACTACATTTTTGAAAATTTCAACCCGAAGATGTAATCCGATCATGCTGACCAATGGACTTGAACTTTCGTTTTGTGTCCTCAACATTTTAAAATTTGTTTGAAGTTTCTAGCACAATTCTACGGACAGTTACGTCTGGAATGACACATACATACACACATACATACATACATACATTAAAAAATGCGTTAAACTTCAGAATATGATTCAGAATAGCCTGAAACGGATTTCTGCATAACAATTTTTCAAAAATTCCCATTCTACAAATTTTGAGGCGAGAGCAAAAAAATTCGCTAAAATGGAGGATAATAGAAATTACTCTAGCGCATGCGCAGAGTGAAGTATTGATTTGGCAACAATAAAACTGATAGGGGGCCATCTACAAACTAACCCGCGAATCGCCTGACGATTTCATCAAAAACGGATTAAAACTGTAAAAATTAAGGTCGTTACAAGGATTTCGTATTGGCGCATGCGCAGTAGCTATTAATGATACAAGCATGTTGAAATTGATATGGGATGATCAAATCTTTATTCCCCAACTATCAGCCGATTGGAGCGAGATCGGACGACTAGGGCGTGAGAAAATAATGCTTGATGGAATTTACGTTTGCGCATGCGCAAAGTGAAGTATTGAGTCAGGAACAATGAAACTGATAGGGGACCGTTTACAATCTAACCCGCATATTTCCTCAAAATTTCTTCCGAATCGGATGAAAACTGTGAAGAATAAGCTTGTTACAAGGATATCACATTGGCGCATGCGCAGTAGCTATTAATGATACAAGCATGTTGAAATTGATATGGGATGATCAAATCTTTATTCCCCAACTATCAGCCGATTGGAGCGAGATCGGACGACTAGGGCGTGAGAAAATAGTGCTTGATGGAATTTACGTTTGCGCATGCGCAAAGTGAAGTATTGAGTCAGGAACAATGAAACTGATAGAGGACCGTTTGGGCACCCGTAGGGCTCTCCCCGATACACTGTATTCCTGATGCAAGAGAGTCATTTTTCGGTACCTACCGTGCCCTTAGTTTTCAACGTATCGTCTTGAAATTTTAAGGGAAGTTTCACACTATAGTGATCTTCATTTATGTCGAGCCGTTTTTTTATAACTCAAACAGAAACGTTTTGGCAGCAGATCGAAAATTTGAAATATTTATTGCAGCTGTGTGAGGCTGTATCACCTGTTCTAATTGAAATTTTCAAAAACGGCCCAAGTAAAATCTTCCACTACTATCCCCGAACAAATTTAAAAAAAAGCAATCCAATGCGATCAATACCGTCCGGACAACGTGTACCGATAGGTCAGAAAACGTGGTTTTGAGAAAACGCCATTTTAGTGAAAAGATAAGGATACCACCTCCTTATCTTTTCACTAAAATGGCGTAACCTGCAAGGATCTCTTAATCTTTGAATGCCGCTTGTTTTTTTTCCATGCAAAGCTTTCAAACTCTTCTGAATGTGAAAATAGGGTTATAACCTTCCAATCTAGATTTCACGTGATCCTAGGATTCATAATTTTGTTGTTGTTTCTACGGATACGGACGGACTCGGAAGTCGGCTAAAATGTTTGTTTTTGACTGCATCAACCCACTCCAACCCTTATTGTGATATACCAAAATCTTCAGAATTTAATGAAGTTTTTTTTGGAATAAAAAACTCAAATCTAATTTTTTTTAAATTTTGCCCTACGGGTGCCCTTAAAATCTAACCCGCATATTTCCTCAAAATGTCATCCGAATCAGATGAAAACTGTGAAGAATAAGCTTGTTACAAGGATTTCACATTGGCGCATGCGCAGTAGCTATTAATGATACTATCATGTTGAAATTGATACGGGATGATGCAATTGATATCCCCCAACTATCATACAAATTTGAGCAGGATCGGACGACTAGGGCGTAAGATGATGATGCTTTGTAGAATTTAGGTTTGCGCATGCGCAGAGTGAAGTATTGAGTCATGAAGAAAATCAGCTTGTTACAAGGATTTGCGGACACACGACACGCACACAAACGCACACACGCAGGACACACACACGCACACACACAGACACGGCACCAAAGTTGTTCAGAATGGTTAAAACGTAAAATGCAAGTGGAAATTTTAATTTTGGAGACCAAAAAGTGTTTTCTCCTGAAAGTGAAAACATTGCTTCCGCTACCTTCAGGTAGACCGGTATCAATAAAATTCTTTATACGCATTTAATAAGTGGCAAAAAAGTGGCTT
Source organism: Adelphocoris suturalis (assembly GCA_030762985.1). Lineage (NCBI taxonomy): Eukaryota > Metazoa > Arthropoda > Insecta > Hemiptera > Miridae > Adelphocoris > Adelphocoris suturalis. The sequence goes on along the minus strand of CM061048.1, from coordinate 14,386,425 downwards.
AAGGCAAGAATCGGGCAAAAACCATTTGCAGTTTTGGAAACTTGATATTCTCACGAACATTTAAAAAACAATCTCTGGAACCTCGTGGAAACTTCAAAATTCTATTGCTGTCAATATGTGAATATCTTCCCAGAAATTATTAATTAATTATTAATCATATTCCCATTTATTATTTATTACCTATTCGCTGGAGTTACCGAATCTCCAATTTCCTGACATTGACACCATTACAGCCTACTCTCTATTCAAATTAGGGTTACCCTTCAAATCCAATTGTCTCAGAATTCCTAATCCTATTATATTTAGTTATTTATTTGATGTATTTGAACATGTATGCTCCTTACATTCGAGTATGCTTAACAAAAATACATAATTGAAACAGTTGTAGTTTTCACCTCCCAGTTGAAACAACTATAAGAGTACAAAATTTAGAAATTGATCGTGGTGTCCAGTTACATGATTTACTCACAATTAATGATAATCTATTCAGTATTACAGCGTTAGTAGAAATTTCAAATAATTTATAAATTACAAATTAATTAACATTCATTATTAATTTAGCTTATTCTCTTCACCTTATAAATATTGGAAACAACAATAAAATAAAACACACAATGAACTTCATAAATCATTTCAAAAACATTCAAGCACAGTTAACATGGGCAGTAAGTACCAGCATATATAAGCGAGTTAATCTTTCAGTCAAACAAACATAAATATCTCAGTTTGCAAACTTCATTTAACAAGAAATACAGCCTTTTTATGTCGAATTCACTTGGTACTAATACAAATTTTATCAAGTTTCCGGTACCCCCCACCAAGTCAGAGATATATCTTTTTCTGATCCAGCCATACATAGGACACTCAAATAGAACATGAAATAAGTTTTGAAGAAGACCCGTGTCACAGGCTGTACATACAGTATCTGGAGAAATTTTGTAATTATAATTCCTAAATTTAATTGTAAAATTGTGTTTACTTGCCAATCTTATTTGTGCCAATAATCGTTAAATCCATCCTGCGCTATCACAAGCCAGTAGTGATCATTATAGGAGCCAGAATATCGCATCTACATCTTCATTTTGACATTTTCATGTCTTTGCCCTGGCACATTGCACAAAAAACTGTCACGTAACGTAACGTAAATATTTTGACGATTTCCGCTAACGACCGAGTCGTTGCTAGGGAAATGGTACTTCGTCGTTTTTCATCCCAAAAAATTCGATGACCATTCGTTCGAAAGCTCTCGATTTATCCAACCATATTATGTTTACTACTGCGAAGTGCGTGGCGAACAAGCTGAGTTATGAGCAAGGTTATTTGAATAATTGTGTACACTCAGGTGATCATTCTCAATAATTGATATTGTGAACATGATTGCCACCGCTTGTTAATTTCTGATGATTTCATTGAGCTGGTGTTTCGATGATTTGATTCATAGCAGGTGATCCAAATATTGCGAGAACGGTTTGATTTGTGAAGCGGTGGTTAAATCATTTTAATAGGTAATTTCTATGCTTTACACTCTAGGAAGCTGTAATTTCTTATGTAGCCTCTTTAGGACATTAACTTGACGATGCCCAGGGTCCGGATCAGATGAGTGGCTTTTGAAGCTAATTTCTATGTTTTACACTCTAGGAAGCTGTAATTTCGTATGTAGTCTCTTTAGCACATTTACGTGACGATGCCCAGGGTCCGGATCAGCTGAGTGGCTCTTAGAGCTTGCATACGAGTCTGCAGGGGGGTAGGTGATGTAGCCTGGCTCGAATTCAATGAAGTACCCACGGGTGTCGGAACAATGAGTCAACACGATCGCGAATTCAATTAAGTACCCACGGGTGGGCGGTTTCTCTTATGGCCCATTTAATTGATTTGTACGCCCCTCCGTGCGATGCACGGGTGAGATCTGCCTAGTAATAAATACAATAAGAAAACACACATGAAAATGTCCCAATGTGTTGCAGACTCGTATGCAAGCATTTCAAGCTGCTTTGTCTTACTTATGATTTTCACGTACAACCAAGCCGTTGCTGTTTAAAAAAGATTTCAGCATCCTCTACACATTTATGAGTGAGCATTTTGAGATTTTCACAATCCAAAGTTATTACTTGTTGCACTCCACATTTTATAAGAAGTTCCTTAAGTTGAGTCAGCCAATTAAATCTTATAGAACTATTGTTGGACTTTTCCATTTTTTCAAGAGCGTGCAAAACATCTCTGGTATCTATGATTTTCCATTGTGTAATTTTGGTTTATTATTTCCAATAATAAGCCTATGTGATCGTGTAGCAAAAAATTTTTATAACCCCCCCTCAAACTTTGTCACTTTACGTTTCAAGGTGCGTAGAATCCAAATTTGAAATGTCCGTCCGCCGTTCGCCGTTCGCCGTCCGCCGTCCGCCGTTCGCCGTTCGCCGTCCGCCGTCCGCCGTTCGCCGTCCGCCGTTCGCCGTTCGCCGTCCGCCGTCCGCCGTTCGCCGTTCGCCGTCCGGGCCATAAAAGGCCTAAGAATTGACTTAAAAAACCTGTTCTTTCGCACACAGACTCCATTTTTAGTAACCACTTGAGACTGTTTTTTAAAATGGGTACCATCAAATTTGGGACATCCGCTTCTAATCGGACGTATGCACTGGGTGTACTAAGGGGAAGACCTAAAAGCCATTTGAAAAATTTACCTGGACTCTTTCTAGGTCAGGAAAATATCTCAGCACCCAGATCTCCGCTCTGTAGAGAATAGTAGAACAGACAATGAATTGAACACCATGATTACAATGTTCCACGAGGCCGCTTTGGATTTAACAAATGATAACTGCGCCATACACCGTTCTTACTTTTGAATTTTCGCAAAACAAAGATGAGCTGCTATACGTTACACCTCAATAATTTGCATACTCAACTATCTCAATCGGTTTCCCATCAATATCAAGCACTAGATTCCCATACTTGAACCTCCAGCGATGGAACACTAGAACTTTAGTTTTTTCTGTATTTATCTGGAGGCTATTTGTCGCACAATATTCGCCCAGAATTTTTAATTTTTTCTTAAGATCAGGTAGGTACTGAATCAGCTGATCCTATTATATTCGTTCAAGTGGTATAGTTCCAGGTATTGTTGGCAATGAAAAAAATGACCTAAATTGCATTTATATTAATTTGGTCCCTGATTTTGGTTTATTATTTCCAATAACAAGCCTATGTGATCGTATAGCAAAAAATTTTTAAAACCCCCCCTCTAACTTTGTCACTTTACGTTTCAAGGTGCGTAGAATCCAAATTTGAAATGTCCGTCCGCCGTTCGCCGTCCGCCGTTCGCCGTCCGCCGTTCGCCGTCCGCCGTTCGCCGTCCGCCGTTCGCCGTTCGCCGTCCGCCGTTCGCCGTCCGGGCCATAAAAGGCCTTAGAATTGACTTGAAAAATCATTTCTTTCGCACATAGACTCCACTTGGGGTCTAGTTGGTCCTAACTTCTCGCCAGCTCGATCGCTCCACACCTATGGGTGCTATGAGCCAAAAATAGGTGAAAAAGTGTCTTTTTTTTGTATATTTCAAGTTGTATAGAAATTGGAGATTTATGAGTGAAAAGAAAATGTTAGCTATTAATTTTATGAAAAAAAAGTATTTTAAATGATACTCTTCTATTCAAAAAGAGATTTTGGATTTTAGGCTATTTTTTGCAATTTTATAGATTTTTTAAAACAAAATTAATGGAGTTTAAGTTTGTAGCATAATTTCGTACATAAATTGTTGAATGTTCTATTTCACAGTTGATAAACTTTATTTGACCAATCGTATGCTAAAAAAATATCAATTTAACGATTCTTAGCCATTTTCAGTGATTTTGTCAGCACATTTTTTGAAATTTGACCAATTAAATGATATCAATATACAGTATAGGTAACACTTTTATGTGTTGGAAAGATGACTTGGTAATAAATTGTTTTGTTTATCAACTATATTAAAAAGCGTAAAATTGTGAGATTCCGCTGCTGTAATGGATTGAACCCATTTGTGAGGTCCGAAGATCCGAGTTCCGATACTAGATATAGGTACTATAAGCGGCGTTTAATAATTATGGACCAGAGATCTACGTAGAAGGGCTGTCTAATACATAAATAATAAACCTTTGTGTAATAATTTGCAGCGTTTTTTCTTAGAAAAACTTAACGAACTTTATTCACAAAATAGTAAATTGTAGTTATTTGTTGAACCGATTTTAATCGATTTTTTTATTTTTTTAAATCGATGTTTAAAAAGTGAATCGTTTAGCCGATTTTGATTACCTACATTTTTTTGCAGCACTAAGACCTAATCTGAAATCCATATTCGCCCGTAAAAGTTATCCGTTGATGTATGTGTGTATGTCCTCTTAAACTCGTTTTAAATGCCACTTCCCGACGTCCTATTTCGATGAAACTTGGTATGGATGTAATCAGTAACATGGCGAGGGTAAAGAAGTATCAGGAGCCGCTGAAGCATGAGAGGTCATTGATCAGCGGAGTGAACTCCAAAGCCATTTTGTCTTCTTCTATTCAACGCAGGAAGCTGAAATTTGAGAGTGAGGCTCAAGGGAGAATGCTGAAGACGACTGAGAGGTCATTGATCAGCTGATTGAGCTCCAAAGCCATTTTGTCTCCTGTTCGACACAGGAAGCTGAAAGTTGAGAGGGAGGCTCAAGGGAGAATGCTGAAGACGACTGGGTGGTCATCGATTAGCTGAGTGAGCTTCAAAACTATTTTACTATTCAACACAGGAAGCTGAAATTTGAGAGGAAGGCTCAAGGAAGAATACTGAAGACGCATGAGGTCATCGATTGAGCTCCAAAGCCATTTTGTCTCCTGTTCAACGCAGGCAGGTAAACATGTTTAAGAATGTTTTCCTTCCGAAATTTAAGTTTGCAAATAGAAATTTAAAAAAATAGTTCATTTATGAAATATTTGTAAGTCTTACTTAGAAGTGTTTGTTCAATCAAACCATTGATACAATCTACTTAAATTTAATATGGACCTTAATTGAGATTTTGATAGAAAATATCAAAGCTACTTAAAGAAATAAAAAGTTAGGTGTTGTTGACATTTTATGTCTTTGCTTTGGCACATAAACAAAAAACGCCACTTTTTGGAATGCTCTCATTTTACCACGACATTTCATGACCTCTAAGCCATTGTAATGTCTAGGAATGCTGATTTATTACTCTAAGTTAAAAGTACGAAAGAAATGCGTGATAAATCGAGAGCTTTCCAACAAATGGAGAACGATTTTGGTCCCATAAACACTAAAGAAGTTTTATTTCCCCAGCAACGGCTTGGTTGTACGTGAAAATCATAAGAAAGACAAAGCAGCTTGAAATGCTTGCATACGAGTCTGCAACACATTGGGACATTTTCATGTGTGTTTTCTTATTGTATTTATTACTAGGCAAATCTCACCCGTGCATCGCACGGCGGGGCGTACAAATCAATTAAATGGGCCATAAGAGAAACCGCCCACCCGTGGGTACTTAATTGAATTCGCGATCGTGTTGACTCATTGTTCCGACACCCGTGGGTACTTCATTGAATTCGAGCCAGGCTACATCACCTACCCCCCTGCAGACTCGTATGCAAGCTCTAAGAGCCACTCAGCTGATCCGGACCCTGGGCATCGTCACGTAAATGTGCTAAAGAGACTACATACGAAATTACAGCTTCCTAGAGTGTAAAACATAGAAATTAGCTTCAAAAGCCACTCATCTGATCCGGACCCTGGGCATCGTCAAGTCAATGTCCTAAAGAGGCTACATAAGAAATTACAGCTTCCTAGAGTGTAAAGCATAGAAATTACCTATTAAAATGATTTAACCACCGCTTCACAAATCTAACCGTTCTCGCAATATTTGGATCACCTGCTATGAATCAAATCATCGAAACACCAGCTCAATGAAATCATCAGAAATTAACAAGCGGTGGCAATCATGTTCACAATATCAATTATTGAGAATGATCACCTGAGTGTACACAATTATTCAAATAACCTTGCTCATAACTCAGCTTGTTGGCCACGCACTTCGCAGTAGTAAACATAATATGGTTGGATAAATCGAGAGCTTTCGAACGAATGGTCAACGAATTTTTTGGGATGAAAAACGACGAAGTACCATTTCCCTAGCAACGACTCGGTTGTAAGCGGAAATCGTCAAAATATTTACGTTACGTTACGTGACAGTTTTTTGTGCAATGTGCCAGGGCAAAGACATGAAAATGTCAAAATACGATTAAGCTGTGCAATTGAGCTTAAAAACTTTAAAATTTTCTAGGGGTCTCAGACTCTCTGCCTTTTTACTGTAGGGGGGAGGGGGGGGGGGATTTCATACCCCCAGACGGATTGGGGGTGGGGGACAACCCAAGGACGAGAAAACAAAATAACCGCATACAAATCCGTTTCAGACTCTTCTAAGGCCGAATCCGTGGAAAAAACAGGCGTCTGTCTTTGTGTATGTGTGTGTGACGAATTTCGGACCACAATTCTCAACCGATTCCCGGGATTATATCTTTTAGCGAATTTTTGAAGAAAATTAAGCTATTGCTCTCGCCTTAAAATTTGTAGAATGTGAATGTTTGAAAAAAATTTATGCAGAAATCCGTTTCAGGCTATTCTGAATCATATTCTGAAGTTTAACGCATTTTTTTATGTATGTATATATGTATGTATATATGTATATATGTATGTATGTATGTATGTGTCATTCCAGACGATAACTGTACGTAGAATTGTGCTAGAAACTTCAAACAAATTTTAAAATGTTCAGGACACAAAACGAAAGTTCAAGTTCGTTGGCCAGCATGATCGGATTACATCTTCGGGTTGAAATTTTCAAAAATGTAGTCAAAAATTCCAAAATAGCCTGTTTTTTGCGATTTGTTGTGCGAAATAATTTTTTCAGCATACTAACATGTGGTATATTCGGAATCAGCGTAAAATTTCCTATAAGAATATGTATCAAGTTTTCAAAAATTTCAAAGTTGAAAAATCAGTCAAAAATCGAAATAATGCCGTTCGCTAGTTGTAAAAATCGGTAATATTTGCATGAAACATTGTCCAAATTCAGATTGAACTACTCTTATGGAACTATCCCTGTATAACCAATCCTAGAACCATGCTGTTTAAAACGTAGGTAGTATAGGTGCTTGTTATTAAAAAAAAAAAATATAATCACAACTGATGAGTTTATTTTATTTTATGTCAAGATTTGATGATGTTATGAAAGGATACTGTTAAGATTTCAACTGCCTTCAATACTGACCACGTTGGACATCGAAATATATGAATATTTACCTACATTTGTCTTTAAATCTACAAGATTAGTTTAATAATAATGAATTATGAGTACCTCCTAAGTATTTTTATAATTTATTCCATGTTTGTCTATCAAAATCATAAACTAAAATTTCTCTACACGATCAATAGCGACTGAAATATCTAAGATTTCTTCAAAAATTCGCTCATGGGGTCATGCTGCATGACTGGACTTTTATTCAATCCCAATTTCAGTCTAACAGTGCAGCAAACCTCGGAAATCTTGAATTTCAAGATGAAAGAGGGGGAAAGGTGGGAGTAAATCCGAAAATACGAGGTTTTTTTCGACATATTTTGTCGACGCTACCTATAGGCTACAATTCTCAACCGATTCTCGTGATTTTCATTTCGTTCGATTCCAATTTCTGTCTAGTTGTGCAAAAAAATTCAGAAATTTCGGATTTGCTGTCGAGGTGGGTGAAGGGGATAATTACAGAATTTTTCAAGCGCTGTCAAAGCCTAAAATCTCTACCGATTTTCGTGATTCTTATTTCGTTCCATTATGATTTCGATGCAGTTTTGGAAAGTATGTCAGGATTTTCAAATTTTATCAAGAGAGGGGGTGAATGGAGGGGGTAATACTGATAAATCATGATGTTTTAACTATCCTCGTCCAACTTTCTTGATTCTTTTTTTGATCAACTTTGAATTTGGTCTAGTTTTGGAAAATGTAACAGGAGTTTCAAATTTCATGATGGAAGGGGTTGAAAAGAGGTGATATTAACGATAAATTGTGATTTCTTTATTATATTTTGCGGTTTTATTTTGCGGTCGAGCAACATGGGTTCTTGAAAGGAAGGTCTACAGTTACGAACCTGATTGAGTTCCAGAATTTCATCGTGGATGGGTTTCGGCAGGGCTACCAGACCGACGTAATCTCAACTGACTATGCTAAAGCCTTTGATAAGCCCTCCCACCGCCATCTTCTGTCACTGTTGGAATCGTTGGAAGTTTTTGGTTCGTTCTTGAACTGGATGTCCAGCTATCTCGTTGGGCGCCAGCTCGTGGTCCGGGTCAGGGGTGCCCTATCGTCTCCCTTCACAGCTTCGTCTGGGATCCCCCAGGGAAGCCATATTGGCCCACTATGCTTTTTGCTCATGATTAACAGTGTGGTCAACTGTTTCACTCCTGACATCCACTGCTTGCTTTTCGCTGACGATCTCAAACTGTTCTCTCGTGTGAGTTCTCCATCTGACTGTGCTGACCTGCAGTTGGCGGTCTTTCGTCTGGAGAGCTGGTGCTCTCATAATAACCTATTTCTCAACCCATCTAAATGTTCGGTGGTCACTTTTCACCGCTGCACCCAGCCTCTCGAGTTCGATTATGTACTGCAGGGTTACCAGCTTCGGAGACTTACGGAAATAATTGATTTGGGAGTACTTTGTGACGGGCGATTGACATTTCCAAAACACATAGAGGACCTATCGAGCAGAGCAATGTGGGTCTTGGGGTTCGTAAAGCGCAACACTCGAGAGTTTACGAGTATTCCAGCCATTGTGTTGCTTTATAAGGCCCTGGTGCTCCCGATCTTGGAGTACGCCTCTCCTGTTTGGTCACCTGGATACGCCGTTCATCAGTACACCCTGGAGAGAGTGCAGAATAAGTTTCTGCGATATGTTGCATTCAAGTTGGGCATTCCCTCCAGTGAGTTATGTTTTGCCAATCTTCTTGGCGTATGTTGCCTCTGGAGAGGCTTCGCTCTATGGCCGACCTCGCTCTTCTGCACAAGCTATTAAATAACCAGCTCGATTGCCCAGTCTTGCTCTCCATGTTTGGTCTCCGGGTGCCTCGTATGTCGGCCCGCTCTCCTCTCCTCTTCCACGTCCCTTTCTCATCGACGAACTACTTATGGAACAGTCCTCTGCAGCGGCTGCCTCGTTCCGCTAATCTACTTATTGGTTTACACCCTGAATATGACTTTTTTCATAATTCTCTAGCTTCTCTCAAAAAACTGATCGCCTCCTCCCCGTTGAGCTTTTCTTAATATATTTTATTGTTGGTAGTGTTGTTTGCCGGAACTGTTATTTTCCATAAGTACCTTAATTTACCTGGTTTCACTTGTTGTTAATTTCCTTCTTATATTCTGAATTATTATTTTAGTATTGTGTTCTTTATTGTATTTCTTGTATGTTCTTTGGTTTTTTTTCTTTGTGTAATTGGGCTTGCCCGTAAATAAATAAATAAATATATTCATCAGACTTTTCGTGACTTTTTTATTGTTTGATCGATCCTGTTAGTCCAGTTATGCAACCTCGGTTGTTTCAAAATTCACTGTTGGTGGGGGGGTTAAATGGGGTGGGGAGGATTTTGAGAAATCATACTTTTTTTCTCCCTCTTATTTTAATACTCACCAAAATTGTATACAATTTATTCATAGGGACTTCCCTGTAATACATGAATTACATATCAATTTGTTTAATTCTAGCTATTATGGAGAGCAAACTGATTAATCTACAGCGTTCTGGATATCAATCTATAATTGGAATAGTTGAGTCGTCAAACCATAGGTACCGCTTTTAGTAATGTAAATATGACAGTATTATAGCTGAAATATTGTATATTATTATATAAGGGCTGACATTTTAGGGTTGTATAGAGGATGTCCTTCTTTGTCTGTGCAAACCGAAATTGGGCCGGTCCGACAAGGAGGGGAGACTTGGGAGAGGTTTGAAATTTGAAGGTGGGCTAGATAAGGAAAGGTGAGTGGGCGAAATGATGGGGAACGCTGAGATGAGAGACCGCGTCAAAAATTTAGAAGGGTTGGACCATCAGTAAGGAGGGGGAGGGAAAGAGGAAAAGTTAAAATTGAATTTAATCTTAAAACTCGAAGGAAAATGGCGTCGTGAGCTGTAGTTATAGGAATATCCGAACGTGCAGAAACAGAGAGAGCTTTTTCCTCGTTCGAGTAGCCCTTTATTATCTCGTACCCATACAACAAAATGGCCGCTGCTAAAGTTGAATCTACCCCTAAACTCAAGGGGAAAATGGCGGCACAAGGTGTTGGTTTACGTTAATTTTGAACATGCCAACCCGAGATACCCCGATATGAGCCCTGAAAATCGAAACAAAATGGCCACTGCGAGGGTTATGGTTGTGGATCGGAAGCGGAAGCCCTTCAAGTAAATAGTCAAAATTTGGGTAGGCCTTCAAAAATACGGAACCAAATTACTACTCAAAGGTAATCAAAATGCTCTATAACCAAGCTTGGCTAGTTCGCGATTCAACGGTATAGTACATAATTATTTCTTACCTATTCTTTGGTGACCTGCCGCAACTAGGTAATGCCCGGACCACAGCCTTTTAATGAGGGTCTGCTTAGAGGTGAGGGGAACATGTGGCGCTTGATAGTGATAATCAGTTAGCAGTAATGTGTCAGTTAGGTCGTTGCCCATTTCCACTGGGCTACGCTATTCCCCGTTGGATAAATAATGAAACAATGAGGTTGATACGGTATACCTCTTTTAAACGCATGGTGTTTTTGAAACCAAATTGTAATATAGATATTAATGTAGAACCTTCATATACTTTAGCCATGACCTATTTAACTACCTACCTAAAAACGTTATGCATGGGAGTTGCGAGAGGGGATGGTTAGGGATCAAACGTCCAATTTGATGTGTTGAACTCCAATTAGTTGTGTAAAACTCCTTTTTTATGTGTAAAACCACCAGTTTGATATGTAAAACTCCAATTTGATGTGCCAAACCTCCTAAGTGATGTGAAAACTCCACTTTGATGTGTATAACCACCATTAGCGAATTTTCGTAGAAAATGAAGCTATTGCAATGGCTCCACAAATTTTAAAATAAAATTAACGAACAATGTCTTCATTGAAATCCGTTTTGAGGCATTCCGAAACGAATCCTAGAATTTAGCGTTTTTGATCTATATAGACTTCTTCACTAGAGCTGACGACGCCGACACAATTTTGTAAGTTTTATGTGTTTCCTATCTTTTCCAACCTTCTGTAATACCTCAAAATAATATATATATATATATACTTGACTCTATGAGTTACAATATGCGTTGTTACAAGAATTAATAAGCCTCATTTGAATTATTGTTCGTAATGATACCTAAAAATCGTGTACTACATGTGGTTATTGAATATCCTCAACGATTGAGGATTTCACGATTTACGCACTCTGAAAGCAGAATCGCGTCCGTTTTTGCGAACTAAAAAAATTGAATGATGGGTCATTTCTTCATGAAATTCTACGTAGAATTCTAATCTGCAATAAAAATACGTGTTCCCAGCTAAAATAACGAACTTAGTGCATACTGAGCACGTACGAAAAATTTTATGTTTTAGATCTATGGAAAAACTCTAACCCATGTATTAAGGAAGTTAAGCCGAGGCGGTCTTCATTATCTGGGACACCGGTATCGAAGTATGGAAACCTATTAGATTTACTCCCGACAATCCCAAACAGGTAACCAGGATTTTGGGCTGAAAAATGCAATTAACGGTTATATTTTCTTCCAACATTTATTCTTTGAGGTACAAACTTAACAACGTTATTAATTTACATATATACAATATAATTTCAGCAATCACACAACGCTGAATGATTACCAGATCTCCCTGATCCATTGCTTGAAAATGCTCTTGTAAATTTTGCGTGCAGCGCGTACGGAGGGAGGGTCGAGGGGGTTGCTGAAGCGGAGGTCAAGGTGGTGAGCTGCGCCTGGGAGGATGACGGCCACAGCTGTGGCAGACACGTTGTTGGTGACACCACCGCTAGACCAGGGATCCAGCAATCCGTTACTGCAACAATCAATAATGGGTGACAGAAAAGCTAAAAAGAACTGAAAGTAGGTGTAAACCATGGTGAGGAAGGGTGGTGGAATAGAGCAGGAAGGGGCGCTAATCCCTCCCTAAGGGCTAAGGGCGGAATTCATAGACGGGAATTGGGTCTGAAAGGGTCCCTAAGGGCCATGTCATACGAGCGCTATTGCCGTCGCGCTGATAGCGTCGCGTTAAAAACGCTCCAACCCGGCAATGGGGTTCTTATGGAGCATGTCATACGGACGCTAATGCCGTCGGCGAGTCCGCGTTAGCCGGACGCTGAGCGCTGCCAACGCGGACGGTCGCGCTAGCGACGCGGCGCACGTGACGCCGGGACCCTGTCAATGCAAATGCGCCCGGAAGACGCTACGTATGACAGGCACCTGGCGTTGGCGGGACGGCATCAACGCGACGCATTTGCCGTCACGTATGACATACACTTTTTCCGGCGCTATCTCGACGGCATCTGCGCGACGGCAATAGCGATCGTATGATATGGCCCTAAGTGTATCGATAATGGAATTCCAGCATTCTGCGCAATTCATAGACGTGATTTGAGGACGACCCTGAGCGTGCAACTCAAATGCACACTCAACGGGATTCAAAAACAAAAAAACGCTGCATTACATAATAGTTTATTATTTCTGAATCCAGCTATAGTAAACAGCATGCCCTGGGGCTTTCGCCAGTCTCTTTTCTAGTATCCACCTCTGTTTTCGCGTTACAGGCTGCGCTCCCAATGGGGAGCAAATGGATGATCGTACAGCCACCCGAGTGGTCTCATTCAATCCACGGAGCTAATTTTTATAAGAATCAAACTAAAACCGTTGGTACACTGGATTCCAAAAGCATCTGGGACCTATCCCAGTCGATTCTGCGTCCGAAATTACTTGGGTGACGACACCCCACTTACCTATGGCAGAAATATAAGTAAACAGCTATTCATCCAGAGGGTTCAGACTCCAACCTGCCCATGTAATGCAGTTTTAATTTAAAAACTATTTGCTTCGAACTATCTGAGAAGATTTTGGGAAGAAGAAGAACAAAGGATTTTAGATGGGCTGGATTAATTATTTTTGTAACAAACTATAGTATGATATAATATACTAAATTTACTAGTGTGGTCAAGGTAGGTTAAATATTATATGGGGTAAAAGTAATAAAATATAATATAAAATATATATTATATCAGTTCCGATACGCCCCGGACGCCTTTCTGCTACTCCCCAGGTTCCGTTCCACTATGCCCCTAATGCCGTACCCCCCTCAGGTTGGCGCGGCGTATTATATGGGTATAACACGTAAAAGTAATAAATATCCATTCTCCTACACCCCTCTGCTACGCCCCTGGTCACCCAAGCCCCCACAAGGTGCCGCGGCGCCTCCTCTCACTCCACCCCCGCTCACCCCCCTCACCACCCACCATGGCCCCCTGCCAAGCGTGCCAGGCGTGCGCGCGTGCGTAAGTCTAACACTCAAAGCCTCGAAAAAGACACTTTTTCGCCCGTTTTTGGCCCTTAGCATCTATGCGAGTAAAGCGATCGGGATGGTTAAACGTTAGGACCAACTAGATCCCAAATGGAGTCTATGTGCGAAAGAGCGGGTTTTTTAAGTCAATTCTTCGGCCTTTTATGGCCCGGACGGCAAACGGCGGACGGACATTTCAAATTTGGATTCTACGCACCTTGAAACGTAAAATGACAAAGTTTGAGGGGGGTTTATAAAAATCTTTTGCTATACGATCACATAGGAAATCATAAACCAAAATGGCGACTGAATTCAGTTTAGTTTCACTTCAACTAACAAGCAACAAGGATTCAATTCAACTGTTTCGTCTCTGTCTGATAAGGCCTAAGAGTATGTCCTGTTTCCCCAAGGAACAAGGATAATAGCATAAAAAACAAAAACACAAAGAAAAGACCTTCGAGAACTATTGTTGATCAGTGCGGAATATGAGAGGGAATTTCCTATTCCCTTTTTCTCTCAAAAAAGGGAAACCCCCTACAACGTACTGTCAGGGCTGCCAACTAGTACAGAGTACAGAGCCTCGTTAGGGATAGGTACCTACTTACGATAAAGAACAAATTGCTAGCAAGGCAAGAATTGATATAATATGCAAACCTAAATATGATGTTGGACGAATCGGATATCTTCTTTCCTCCATACATTTTCTGAACGTAGCCGGCTTCAGGTCGGACTTTGAACTGTTGGTAGCAACTGTCAGAAACCTCCTTGATGTCCCAAGGTGATTTTTCAAACATGGTGTCTCCATTGTCGCACATTGGCATCACCATTTCAGTGCAGGTCTGCGAAAAATTGACCGGATCAAAGAAATCACTATAATTTAATCAATCTACTATAATTTACATTTACAAACGATTTCTAAAAGGGGGATTTGAAATAGTAAGCAATATTGTCACAAGAAGTTCAAGCAAGATTACCCTAATTATACCAAGACTTAATACTTCCGCTGCACAACGTTCTCATCTATATAGAGGGATCATCCTTTTCAACAATCTACCTTGCGAAATTATTTTAACTAGTGTATCGCTTAATAAATTCAAAGAAGATCTGAAGGAGCACTATATGTCTTAACTGTTTCATTTTGTCTAATTTATGTTATTTCAATTATTATTTACTCCTTAAATTCTGAATTTTCTATTATTTATGTAAACCAATGGAGAATATAGTACAATAGAAGTATATACATACATACTGTATCTTTAGAACTTGATGTTAAAAATCCTGTATTGTAATTAATTATTTAAATAGTCACTAACAGGAGAGCTGAATATTGAACAGACGCTCCAATTCCCTGCACAAGATTCTTCTTATTGGGAATTGTAGCATTTTTGTACAAATCTGTTATAAATTTTTTGTAATTTTTTTTCTGAATAAAATGCAAATTATAATTAAAAAAAAATAAAAAAAATAATAAAAAAAAAAATAACCACAAAGTGATTTTAATCAAAAGCCATGAGTCATGAGCTTTGAAAGAAGCAACACAAATGCCTGCAAAACGGATCTTAATCAACGTCTACCTGTACAAAATGGTCTTTGCTTAGAAGAATCAGATGTTAAAACTCCACAAAAATCACAAAATAAATCAGCAGAAACTGTAAGCAATGAGTAGGTTCAGTTATTTTATGTTTTAGCATGAATAAGCTTTAGCCGTGACCTAACTACCGAAAAATGTCCCACGAGAGTGCAACGAAAGTAGCGCCAATAATTGTGATGATTTCCGCTTACAACCGAGTCGTTGCTAGGGATATGATACTTCGTCGTTTTTCATCCCACAAAATTCGTTGACCATTCGTTCGAAAGCTCTCGATTTATCCAACCATACTATATTAACTACTGCGAAGTGCGTGGCCAACAAGCTGAGTTATGAGCATGGTTATATGAATGATTGTTTACACACAGGTGATCATTCTCAATTATTGATATTGTGAACATGATTGCAACCGCTTGTTAATTTCTGATGATTTCATTGAGCTGGTGTTTCGATTATGTGATTCATAGCAGGTGATCCGAATATTGCGAGAACGGTTAGATTTGTGAAGCGGTGGTTAAATTATTTTAATAGGTAATTTCTATACTTTACACTATAGGAAGCTGTAATTTCGTATGTAGCCTCTTTAGCCTCTTTCTATAATAAAGTGAATGTTTACTCGCGAGTTTCTATTAGGAGATCATCATCTCACAAGAGCACAATCGTCGTGATCATTTCTATAATAAAGTGAGAGCGAGGAGCTAAAACATGATTCCATGTTTTAGGATTGATGGCAGAATGATAAACAGAGTTCAGAGGCCGATGGGGGGTCGGGTTCAGAGAATCGACGAGGAGTGAGTCATGTACGGCTAAAGCATATTCATGTTTTTTAATTTTAGCCGTCAGGCTCAAAGGAACTGTGGTTTTTTAGTTAGGTAGGTACCTACCTGGTAATTCCATCCGTTGATATCCAAACCTGATGACCCCTGAGAGTTGAAATCCATACATTTGACGGTTCCAGTGCTGTTGAAATATAAAGTTGCCGCTTTGAAAATCGCACCCACAATCGATTTGTCTTTGCTTTCCGTATTTTCAATGAGATGACAAAGAGCCTGCAACAACATGCATCGGACAATTAATTAGTCAAATCTCAACGTAGGAATCGCAAAGTATTTCAGGCGATGCTCAGAATCCTTTACTAGTGCCCAATCCTTTGAAGCAAAATTGTGCACTACGAAAATTCACCTGTTTGATGATTGGTAGCGAAATAAGACAATACATTAAGGTAGGTTCTTACAAGACAAGTAAGGTAGGTTCTTACTTTGACAGGATCACCTGGGAGTGGAGCCAAGAAATTGGAAGGATACGGATAGTTTACCATGGCGATGTTGACATACATGTTGTTGAGCCAATCTTTGAGCGAATTCACACCTTTTTGATTCGTTAAAGGAACGCATGGTTTAAAAGTTTGATTCAACCATTTCATTCCTTCATCTAAACGAAAAAATAAGAATGAAATAAATAATAAAAATTCCAAACACACTTTTTCAATTTAGTCTTTTGGTTTTCATTTAATGGTGTGCCAAAAAAAAAAAAAAAAACTTTCCTTTCCTTACTTGTATTCATTTTATACGGATACTATCATGATAGATCACATCTGTGGGAAGTTTGTTCTAATTAGTGCTTTTTTTATTCTAAGAAAGTGCTATAAATTATATTTTTACATTTATTTAGCTAATTACTGTCCTTAGGGCATCTTCCTGGCCATGACGGGTATCGAATATCATTTGTATCCATAAGAAAAGTAACTTCTGTGAATTTCATCAATATCCTTCAAGCCATATTGACGGAAAGACCAAAAAGGTGCTAATGTTTTATGTTGTTTAACCTATTTTTGGGAGTGTTTTGCTAATTACCTCCCTTAGAGTATTTTCCCAAGCATGAGGGGTGTCTAATATTATTTCTACCCAGAAGAGGAGTAACTCCTGTGAATTTCATCAAAATCCCTCAAGCTATTTTGGAGAAAATGCAAAAAAAAAGTGCTAAAAACTACGTTTTTTCACCTATTCTGATTTTTTAAACCCCCTAAAAATGATCATTTTGGGCTGATTGCTCTTGGGTATAGAAACCCAACCCCGAAATTGGAATTTTTTTATGTCGTACCGTAAGGTCGCAATCGTGTACACTAGTTACATACTTACAAACACACACATATACACATACATATATTTTCATGAAACGTATAGATATGGGTTCAGGTTGAACAAAATACCCATCCTAGCATGAGTTTCAGAAATTAATTTTCAGGATCATTGCAAGACTCTCCCTTCACCCTTCAGGTAAAGTAAAGAATGGAGCAAAACATGGACAAGATTAAAGGATTGTTCTTATGCATAATTTAGTGGCCATATTTAAGGAAATACCAAAAAGGTTCTAAAAACGCTGCAAATCATTTCACAGAGGTTTATTATTTTTTCAATTGAGTTTGATTGTAGTTTTAGTTGGCTTGCGTACGTCATAAGGCCCGTCCAGACTCCTCGGCGTGTCCTATTTCGAGTTGCCACAACCTATACTTCTTCTATAATTATATACGTACCTATGTTTATATTTCTCGATTTGAGCTCCTATCTATTCAAATAATCATTGCCTTAATAATATCATTATCTAAGTACGTACGAAAAGTCGAGAGGATTTGTTATTAAATATGCGTAGGCAAAGTATTGGTATTAACACACAAATATGACCTAGAAAAAAACGTATATTCATGCCTCGAAGGAGCATGAAATTCGAAAACAATGCAGTGTAGGAAGTTTTCCACGCCACCCTGGAGGTACTCCCTAGGTCTCGTTACCTCACAACCGGAGGTTCACCGCCCTATTACGCTTACACTATCATATTACTCATATTTTTCCATCAACATTCATTTGAAAGTTGTGCATTTTGAGATGAGTGAATTTTGTCCTAACATGAGAATATTAATTATTAGGTCGTGCGTTGTGGTCGTGCATGATCTGGTCCTAAAGTGTTCTGTTGCGAATTCCTACTGCCCATTGTTATCCTAACCGTGGAATATCCTAACACGTCAGTCTAACACTCAAAACCTCGAAAAAGACACTTTTTCGCCCGTTTTTGGCCCATAGCATCTATGCGAGCAAAGCGATCGGGATGGTTAAACGTTAGGACCAACTAGACCCCAAATGTTCGAAAGAACGGGTTTTTTAAGTCAATTTTTAGGCCTTTTATGGCCCGGAAGGCGAACGGCGGACGGACATTTCAAATTTGGATTCTACGCTCCTTGAAACGTAGTGACAAAGTTTGAGGGGGGGTTATAAAAATTTTTTGCTATACGATCACATAGGCTTATTATTGGAAATAATAAACCAAAAGAGTGTTTTCAACTATTTTTGACGGTTTTTTGCTAATTACCGTCTCAGAGTATTACTTTGTCTTCCAATCCCCCATTTGTCATTGTGAATCATTGACTAACGCTTGAGTTTGTTCACTCCGGTAACATTTATTACAGCGTTCCGTGGTGGAGAGATACCGCAGAGGCTGAAGCACCGAGCAATGACAGCTATGTACTGACAGCTCTGAACAGTATACACAAGAACTCCAACTCCATTGCCAAAAGAGGAGATATGCATGACTATGAGACCCGTCAACGAGCTGATTTGCAGATTCCTCGATTTAGACTGACCACATCCCAAAATCAGTTCGTGTACCAAGGGATTGCTACAGGGGATTGCTTCAGGGGATGCACTACAACTTCATTCCAGCTGCGATTCGTCAAAAGTGTTTGAGAAGTTTTACCAAGATGGTGAAGACGAAACTTATCGCAAATCCCTTGTACACGAAACAAGAATATTTCACATTAAGTTTTTAATATATATAATATATAGTTTTTTAATATATAATATTGTATTTTAATATATAGTTTTGAATCCTTATGACGAAATGTAAAATTTATTTGACGATTAACTTGACGATTGTTATGTACATTTTGTATAACAACAATAAAAACTATTATTATTATTATTATTATTAATGGTTTAAGGCTACCAGTTGCTGGGAGATTTATGGAATGCAGCTTTGTGCAGCACTCGGTTGAACTACCTAGTTGTAGGTATGTACAACAGTTATTGAGTGAAACGTATTGCTTTATGATGCTCCTCAATTTCGAACAAAGATAATAAATTATATTATTAGTAGAGGAAGCTTATATGTAATTTATCTAGCCCTCAATGTCATCCCAGTTGCATCATTGTATTGCTTCTACTCATAACAAGCTCTATGCTTCCTTTAATCAGTTGATCCTATCACGAGCTTTTAATAAGAAAGTATGTAGAACACGTATGAACAAGTATGTATGTACGAAGAACAAGTATGTACTTGACATCTATCTATGCATTTAGTTGTCAGTGGAAGTATAACCTGATTTTGCAAGTCTGTTGATGGCATCCCACGATTTCTTGATAACCTCCACGCATTTGCTCGATCCTGATTCCCTGAAAGCTGATGTTGTTACTTGATTGAAAGCTTCGCATCGCGTCATATTCGTGAACTGCCAAATTGGAGCAGATGCCGCTAAAGCCCTAATAAGACCAGTACATATATTTTTAATGAATACATAGGTAAGGTTTTTATTTAATATTAATCAGTCAACCTAATAGGTAGGTACCTACTATTGCTTATAGCAACAACGTTACTTAGTCGTTCTTTACAATCACTTAATATAGCTAGTAAGCCCTTCTTCAGGCTCCAACATCAATTACCTTCGTGAAACAGTTTAAATAATTTAAAAAATCACCCATTGATAACTCCAGGGTATTTCATTCTGATCCAAGCGGCAAGCATCCCTCCATAAGATCCTCCAAAGGCGATGACGGGTGTGGGATCGCCATTTTCTTTAGGATAAGCTTGTTTCAAATATTCGATTAAATCGACATAATCAGCCAATGCTTGCGATGATGAAAGGTATCCTGAGTATTTGGGGTCCTGAGAGAAGGGAACAAAATGGTGCAATAAGTCGAAGAAATAAAGTTTGGGTCTTTTCTATAATACGACCGCAAAGCTCGAACAATTTTCTATAGAAGTTGCGTGACTACTTTTTGCTATACATTGCGTAGTTCATACAATAAATGTCCAATAAACCAGTTGAGACAATAATATTTTGAGGGTTTTAGCGAATTTTCGTTAAAAATGAAGCTATTGCAAAGGCTCCAAAAATTTTAAAATCAAAATTTTCGAAAATTTTCTTCATTGAAATCGGTTTGAGGAGGCGTTCTCAAACGAATCCTAGAGTTTAACATTTTTTTCATATATATATATATATATATATATATATATATATATATATATGAATGTATACACATGTGTCCTTCCAGACGATAACTCTCCTTAAGATCGAAATGAAAAATTAAGCTTTCAAAACGAAAGGACGGGTTCGTTGGCCAGCATTTTTTGAGCACATTAAAATGGTCAAATTACAGAAAAAGAAAAAGTGCTGAAAAAATCACTTAACCCATAAGAGGCGAGCGTGACCATGTGGTAACAGGTTTTCATGCGCCTCTGTTTTCATTCGTGGGTATGCCACAAAGTGACTCCTGTTATGACAGGATATGGAAGGTTCCTGGGGACCCGCCCACTCCTGCACTACTCTTCAAATATTTCATTTCTCGTCAGTGCTTGCCTCGACGTCCATCAAAATGGATCGACGCCAACTCGACTTCGATGAAATTTTTTTGTAAGTATGAGAATCAAGTAGAAAATATATTTTCCGTGTTTAACCCTACAACTAGATGTGAAAGAGTTTACCTATTGATCAAGTCATACCTACATATGTGCCAAAATTGACTCAGCTAGAGCTGATTTTATATGGGTGTGACCATATGGTCACGCTCGTCCTTCGTGGGTGCAATCACTAATAGTTGTCGAAAATGTTATTTTTGCAGGAACAATATATCACTTCGGGGTGGCCTCACTGTCAATGTCATCGCTGACATCCTCGACAACGCCAACGAGTCAGAGGAAGAAATTCTGGCGGAATCTGACTTTTTTATTGCGCCACCAGAGCCAAGTTCTCTTACCGACGAAGATTCCGGGGACGAAGACGAAGGTGGAATTATTTCCAATCTAACCGGTCGTCAGCTTTCTGCAGAAGCCGAGATCCAACTCCCCAGACGATACCAGCCCACCACTGATCACCCTGGTTTTCAGAAAACTCGAAAACGTAAGTGGATAGATGGAGATCTCGAGTATAACGCTAGAAACCCATCCCCTTTCGATCAACCTTCTTACTCTAAATTCGAATCAATGTCGCCAGTAGAAGTCCTCGAACGTTTTTTTGATCAAGAGGTGTTCGACCTCTTGGAGAGATAGACGAGAAACTATGCTGCCTTCTTGAATGAACCTGATCCCAATATAACTGGCGATGAAATTCGAGCATTCGTGTGGATCCTAATATGCTCAGGCTACAACACTCTACCTGGGAAAAAGTTTTATGGGGATACCCAGCCCGACATGGGCAACCCCATGATAGCGGACTGTATGAGGAAGGATCGGTTCGTTCAAATAATGAAGTATTTGCACTGCTCGGACAACTTGCTAATAGACACCCAAGACAGGATGTGCAAACTTCGTCCTCTTATCTCAATATTACAGCGCAACTTCGTCAAGTTTTTCGTTCCTGCAGAACATCTCGACTTTCACGAATCAATGGTAAAATACTATGGTCATCACGGGTGTAAGCAGTTCTTGAGGGGCAAACCGATCCGTTTCGGGTATAAGGTATGGAGTTTGAATACCGACGACGGTTATTTGATTGACTTCGAAGTTTATCAAGGCAAAGCACAAGAACCAGATGGGAGCAGCTACGGAGATCTGTTTGGGAAAGCAGCAGCTCCACTTGCTCACTTCCTTGATCGACTCCCAAGTGATAAAAAAAATCTGCCGTACAACATTTTTTTTGACAATCTGTTTACATCCCCGAATCTACTCTTCCATCTAAAACAGATGGGCTACAGTGGTACCGGAACAATGAGGGAAAACCGAATTCCTGATAAGCGAAACAACTCTCTTCCAACAAACAAAGAAATGAAGAAGCAAGAGAGGGGATTTATTGCCTCAAAGCTGGAACGAACTGACGGCATCCTATTCTGCAAGTGGAAAGACAACAGCACGGTTACCATCGCCTCAACTGCGTATGGAGTAACACCCATCAAGAAAGCGAAACGGTACTGCAGCCGCGAAAAAAAGAAGAAGGAATTCCCTCAGCCACACGCAATCGCCAAGTACGATAAGCACATGGGAGGTACTGATCTGATGGATCGAAACATAGGGAGATACCGCTTATCTATTCGAGGGAAGAAGTGGTGGTGGCCTTTGTTCACCTGGCTTGTGGACACTTCGGTCAACAATGCTTGGTTTCTGCATCGGAAAGCGAATGAAAAGTCATCGAACTTGTCCTTCCAGAGGGAAATCGTCCAGACATACCTCACGAGGTACAAGACGCTCCGGAAAAAAAGAGGATCCGCAGGTGGCTCGACACCCACAGGACCTCGAGCTTCTCGAGTCATCGCCGATATTCGTTACGATGGTCAAGATCATTACGTCGTTCCAACACCCAACCAAACCAGAAGGCGGTGCGCCAACCCTACGTGTACATCGGTGGGACGTACCCAGTGCAAAAAATGTGGGGTTGGTTTGTGTGTTCGATGTTTCTCGGGTTACCATAAAAAATAAGTTGCTCAAGTGGAGTTCAGTCATCAAAAATTTTTGAGATTTGTTTGAATTCTATTTTGATTTTTCAGTTGTATTGTGTCTTCATTTTCATTTTCCAAGTTTATTGTGTCTTTATCCAGTAAATATAATGTTCCAAACATAGAATCTTTGGATACCTCTATTCGACCAACAATGCTCCCAGGAAGGACGAGCGTGACCATATGGTCACAGTGTTTTTTGAGTGAACGGTAGATGCCCTGAAGATTACAATGGTATTAATATCTTCCTTAGACAGCCATAACCCCATAATAATGAATAACAAATCAAATTTCAAAAAAATTCCATTTTCGCCTCTTATGGGTTAAAACAGCCATAAACGGTAAAAATCGTTACATTTATATATTTTTTTAGCAGAATATTGCTCAAATAAAGTTTATTAACTTTAAAATAGAACATTAAAAAATTTATGTGCAAAATTATGCCGAAAATGTACTTGAATTTCATTGAAATGTGCTAAAAAAAACTCAAAAAAAACTTAAAAATCCAAAATCTCTTCTTGAGTCTCAAAATATTATTTAGAACGAGTTTTTTAGCCATAAAATTGGTACCTAGTTAACAATTTCTTTTCCCTCAAAGTCCTTAATTTTCAAAACATTGTAACATAATATAGTACAAATAGAAATAACGTTTAAAGACCACTCACTGAGAACGACAAGTTACCAAATGGCAAAGAGAGTCCGTAGTATCTGTGTTCAGCAAAAACAACCAGAGCATTGAAGACTGGCGCGAACTCCCACACCAAGCCCTGAAACGTTGAACATTACATAATAATTAATTACACTGTAATTGTATAGTGTTGAGTGGTAAAGCCTATGAAAACTCAGCAAATTATAACTCAAAGGTTTAGTATTTCTGCAGTAAGGTTCAGTCTAAACCTAAATTGCCAGCGTGGATTTGAAATTCACACTCGTATTGACGATTGTTTCCCTTTCAACACCTAAACACTTGAGGAGGGCGAACGGTGGGTCGTATACTGCTCCTTGTGGTCTCATTCGATCCATTGTACTGATTTCTGTCTAAATATGGAGTTTCTCTGGGATACATCAATCTATGAATAAATTGACGGAGATTTTGATCAGCTGAAATAGCAAAGTTCTCTTCAGTTCACCTGCAGAAATTAAATATTAGAGAGTTCCTGGTAGATCGTGAAACACAATACGTCGTGTGGTATTGACGATCCGGCGCCGTAACTCTGACGCAATGAGTTACGGTGACGCATCCTTCCGTGCATGAGTTACGGTGATCGCAATCCTTCCGTAGAGATACGTTAACGGAACGCAATCCTTCCGAACAGATACGTTAACGGAACGCATTCCTTCCGTACAGATACGTCCATGGAGCGCAATCCTTCCGTACAGATACGTTAATGGATCGCAATCCGGAAAAAACGTAATCTTCTAAAATAACGTCCTTCTATGGACTCAAATAACCTCCTAGGGATAATTTCCTCCTTCCATGGATTTAGCGTTACAACTAGATCCATTAAGGCCTTGACGTGACTTTGAGGTGCAGTAAAGTTTCTCGTTACCGCACGTCATATAGAGACCGACGGATCTCTAGGAACTCTCTATTAATACGGAGCCTCTCTGAGAAATCAAGGGACAAATGAAATTACGTGCCTGGAAATTCTCAATTGACCTATGGCCTCAAAAAAAAAAAAAAAAAAAAAAAAAAACTTTTGGTTAAAATAGCATTCTGTGGAGACCTTCGTCAACTACCTCCAGGAATTCCTAGAGATCATCAGTAACAAACAATATCTTATTATTGTTACTGTTTGTTACTGATGATGGCCTAACCGTCGAAATCGATTTCACATTGTAACTCTTTATTTTGGTTTATTATTTCCAATAATAAGCCTATGTGATCGTTTAGCAAAAAATTTGTATAACCCCCCCTCAAACTTTATCATTTTACGTTTCAAGGTGCGTAGAATCCAAATTTGAAATGTCCGTCCGCCATTCGCCGTCCGGGCCATAAAAGGCCTAAGAATTGACTTAAAAAACGGGAGCGCACAGCCGCGTCAAAGAACAGCCGCGAACCTTTCTTTCGCACATAGACTCCATTTGGGGTCTAGTTGGTCCTAACGTTTAACCATCTCGATCGCTTTACTCGCATAGATGCTATGGGCCAAAAACGGGCGAAAAAGTGTCTTTTTCGAGGCTTTGAGTGTTA
The DNA here is from genome assembly GCA_030762985.1 of Adelphocoris suturalis. Classification (NCBI taxonomy): domain Eukaryota; kingdom Metazoa; phylum Arthropoda; class Insecta; order Hemiptera; family Miridae; genus Adelphocoris; species Adelphocoris suturalis. The sequence continues at coordinate 14,361,363 of CM061048.1, read as the reverse complement.
GATTTACGCACGCGCGCACGCCTAGCACGCTAGGCAGGGGGTCACGGTGGGTGGTGAGGTGGGTGAGCGGGGGGTGGAGTGAGAGGAAGAACAGAGGTGGATACTAGAAAAGAGACTGGCGAAAGCCCCAGAGCATGCTGGTTACTATAGCTGGCTATCTGATTCAGAAATAATAAACCATTATGTAATAATTTGCAGCGTTTTTTTCGTAGAAATAGACAACGTTTTTCACTACTTCGTCGCGAGAGATTTAGTTCGTCCTTATGGACTTCCGAGTCCAGCATCGGGTGGGTTGATGTTTCATCTGGATTGGACAAGGTCCAATCCCTGTTGGTGCACCACAGAGCCGCTGAGCCCTACTACGAATAGTGATATCTGATTTGTCATAGGTTAGTTTAATTCACTTTGCTGATTACATTAGGTATTGTAACGTCTAGTTATAAGCCTATTCTACATCAAGTCATAGTTGTATTATTTTATATTGGGGTTTTTTATCCACTTCAGGGGTTGAATAGTGGTCATCACCTCATCACTGTACCCCCTCTTTTCCACCCTCCCATTTGCCAGTGGATTTTTTCCAAGGGTGCGCACACTTGCATGGTTTTCCGAATGGTGGGAACACAAAACATAGAATGAACTATTTCTATGTTCATTCTATGTTTTGTTGGTGTGAATGGCTGACCCAGGGCCTACATTAGTTACGAATCCTAAAATCCGATGCTGCCGTCCATACGATGTGGATAAGTATCATATCCTATCTCTAGGATGTGATGGATATGGGTAGGTTCTCCTCTCGATTCTTGAAAATGCTACCCCTCGACATATTCCTGAGGTTATTCAACCAGCAGAATATCTTCTGGGTGTAGCAGGTTAATCACCTCTCCCCTTTGAAGGAGGAAATACAACATCTTTGTCACCTCCATTGTCATATGGTTAGCTGAGCTTGGTTTCGAACCACGCCTCACCCACCCCCCAATCAACCCCTTCAATATTGACTGTCCTTGCAACCCCTCTTCCTTAGGCAAAACGGGTAATACACCCTAAACTTTTACCCTTAAAAATTTAAAAACATACCCCTGCCCTGCCTATTTGGGGCCCCCTTCAACCCCTCCTCCCCCCCGCTCCATGAAAGGCCCGAGAGCATGATGGATATGGGTAGTTCCTTCTTCTCGATTCTTGATCCTTGGCATATTCCTAAGGTTATTCAACCTGCAGAATATCCTCTGGGTATAGCAGGTTTATCGCCTCTCCCCTACGAAGGAGGAACTACTACATTTCCCTCACATCTATTGTCATAAGGACCTGTATCGCATAATGCCTGAAAGTGTCATTAAAGATTGAAATCTTGTAAAAACTGTAAAAGTTATGGTTGTTACATGGATTAGGTAAACAATGGCATGTTGAGAGCTGCAGAGGCTACTGGATATTGCGAATATAGGTACCACACCAGGATTTGAACATGTACCTGATTTTTTCGGGTCAAAATACGTGACAGATTTCTGTTACATTATTTTGTCATTACTATAGTAAAATACGCACATATTAGGGCCTTTCCTACCCTTAATTAGTTTGTTTAACATTTGTAGCTTGGTAATAGTGTAACTTATCGAGCGAAATTTTCTGTTTGTGACGTATTCACCTTAAATCTAACTAAAACACACGTCAATATTGTTTTGAGAACCTACCGTGTTGTCAGCAAACATTTGGATGTCTCCTTCATTTCCAGTGTAGAAAAAAATTGGGGAGTAGCTTGACTTCGGGTCCCAGTGCGTGTCGTTGATCAAATACCTGATTTTGAAAGTTTGGTTGGTCGTAAACGAGAAGTGGTCAAGCTGGAACGAAATCACCATTTTTGTAGCACGCCGGTAGGTAAGTACAGGATCATCACTATCATGATTTGCAAAATTTATAATTTTTGTCAAAACAAATAGTCAAAACGTCTTCTGCCTATTTCATATTTCTAAATTAAAAAATTCTCTCAAAAAATTTTCCGCCCTAAAATTTGCCGCCCTGGGACGTTTTCTCGCCCTTGTTGCCCATGTGGTAAACTGGCCCTGTGAAGGGTATAGATACAATTACTTGGGAAAGTAGAGTTACCGTCAGCTAGGGTGAGAATTGCCAAAATTTAGGTTTCTTAGTCGCAGCCAGAACGTGGATGTGATTGAAACCCGGCCCCTCCCAAGTTCTAGAACTATTCCTCTTTCATTCCTTTAGTTTTCAAATTTTTTAGATAACATATGTGGGTGGAAGGAAAACATATTGGTGTTTGTGACAATAGTCACCCCACCGTTGTCTCGTGCATTTCTCATGGAAAACAATGTGTTAGAAGGACGGGGTGAGTGTTGCTGAAAAGAGAACATTTCAAACTCCAACAAAAAAAATGTATTACCATTTTTTTAACGCTTTTTTAAACATTTTTTTATACTTTGCACAAGAAAACATAGGTGAACCAAAAAAAAAAAAAAAAAAGTAGGTAATAAATGTTTCATTTGGTGAAAATAAACGTCGTAAACTTTGGAAAGAACGAAAAACCCTTCTCGACTAGTTTTCAATTGGAAATTTAAAATCAAAAATCAGAATTTCTAAACAAATTATGAGGAAATTAAATACACACACACACGCACAATTCAATGTGTTATGTAGTTGTTCATTTCTGTATAAAATAATTTAACATATTATTATCTATTGTTCATGAATATAATTATACTGCTCGTAAACCCTTGTAATAACATGGGAGCAAGGGTGAATAAACTCCCCCATGTGAGGGTTTACTCTCATGGGGAAAATAAAAACACACACACACACACACACTCTCGCAAAAATCACTCAAAAAAGACATGGTTTCAACAAAAAATTAATACAAATTTTTAAAAATCGGCCGGGGATGTGCCAGTAACTCCTCCATCAATTTTAATCAACCCTAAATGGTAGTAATTGAGGACTGAAATGTTGAAAAATTAAGATCTCGAAAACATTTAAGGTAACAGTAATATTTTATTGGATCTTAGTTACATATCATCATCCCAAAGAATCGGATGAAACCACCCTAGTCGGAGTACGTTCATCTGTTTGCTCTGTTAAGGGCAAGAACTCTGGCAGGAAAAAAATCAACAATATGGGAACAAATCTTTACTGGTGTAACAAAGCAAAAACCCCCTTGTCACTACGACGCTCGAACCAGCTGATATAATTCCAATGGAATTTCCACTTCACGAAACCATGTTAATTATACTATAACTTTTGTCACCTGTAGATGGACTCCCGAAGCGTAAGTAGGTAAAATATATTGTTATATAATATAATATAACACATATATTATATTATATATAACACATATTATATACTACATATTATGTAGTATATAATATTTTGTATTATATATAATATATATTGTATTATAATACAATATTGTATATAGTAATATAAGTAATTAATACTCAGTTGTTGGGTCAACTCGTGTTAAAGTGGTTACTTCATTTAATTACTTTCTGTTCGGTCGGCCTGTACACCTATGCAGTATATATTTAGATACTCAATGTATAATAGACTTCGTTTAGTTATTATAGACAGGTCTTCTGCGTAGAAAGACTATCCAATACAGAAATAAAAATCCTTTGTGCAATAATTTGCCACGTTTTGGATTCTAAGCGTCTTGAAACTTACACCAGCAAATTTTGATGGGGTTAAACAAATTTTTTTCTTGTTTATTGAAAATAATAAACCAAAACGTGAGAGAGGAGTCATAATTGAGATAATCATGCGCGTGACAATCATAATCTGATTCCACCCTTGAATAGTGCTAAAAAAATAAATAACGAGTTACTTTTTGAAGTTTTTTGACACATTCAAGAAAAGTAGGAGGGGCGGAGGTGACACGTTGAATCGAGACATCTTTTATTAATCAGGCAACCGTGTTTAGCTATGGTGAATTCACACGTATTACACATTTGTAAGAAACGGGTTCAGATTGAGCAAGATCCATATCCTGCCTGAGTTTCTGTAAAAGGTGATGTTCACACTAGAATTACAGCATCGCAAACACTTCACGTGAACCTGCGGGTTACATAAGGAAAGGAAAAACTCCCAGTCGTACAGCAAGAAATAATGAGCAAGTTTCTGTATAATCAACAAATAAATTCTACGAATTTGTTCATGTGGGGGAAATATTTTCTCAATTATATCCTGCAATAAAAAGTTCCAGTCACGCAGCATGATCATATGAGCGATTTTTTGTAAATTATCCTATATTATAACTTTACATTGTTTTGACATTTGAAAATTTTGAGTGTAAAGAAATTGTTAACTATACCACCAACCACCAATTACAGATCGGCCAACATTTCTGTGCGCGCGACCAGAACTGGTAGGGTCTAGGCGAGGGGGTTGTCGGGGGTACTTTTGTGAAAACATCCGTTTTCATTCTGTTAAGAAAGTAAATAAATATAGAATGTAGGCTTTGTACAATGCGGAAAACAACAGGCTATGTTTTTAGATCGGCTAATAGCGAAACGTCCGCGCGCACAGAAATATTGGCTCCGCTATACCAATTTTATGGAAAAAAAAGTTGTAAATAATATTTTGCAGTTTAATAAAGTTTTTGGATTTTTAGCTTTTAGCGTTTTTATCGGCAAATATTAGTATAACTTGAGTATATTTTTCAGCATAATTTTCTCCATAAATTTTTTAATGTTCTGGTTCATTGTTAATAAACTTCTTTTGACTACAATTCTGGAAAAAATACGAAACATCCATACGAAATTTCGGCCTCCAAAGTCTAGAAGAAGAGAAATGAGCTACTGAGCTCACTCAGCTGATCTGGGTGGTTCTCGCTTTGTCAACCGTACACAGCAGGCCTATAGAGGCTCCATACCAAATTTCAGCCTCCTAGGTCCATTGAGAGACAAATGAGCTAAGGAGCTCGCTCAGCTGACTTGGTTGGTCCGTCACTTTGTCAATCGTTCACAGCATGCTTATAGAGGCTCCATAGCAAATGTCAGCCTCATAGGTCTATTATGCCCCGTCCACACTTGGAGACTTGTCTCCGGAAACATTGTCGGCCGACTGTCTCTCCGGTGTTTTCTATTGTATCCGGCGATGTCTTCAGCTAGTCTGCTGACTGTCTGCCGACTGTACATGCCGACTGTCCGCCAACAGTCGGCCGACAAATATGTGTGTTTCTGGAGACAAAAAACGCTGTTTTCTGTTTCCCAAATGAAGGGGAAACACGGAGACAGGTACAAGTGTTTTCATTCAGTTCACAGCCAGGATTCACATCGTGCGCATCACTGTTTAGTGGATTTGCACTATTGTTTAGTTTTTAGTGGATTTGCAGTGCGTTTTTATTAGTTAAAATGACTACTTGGAATCAAGAGGCGACAATGAAACTAATCGAGGAATTTCATTCCCGTCCATTGTTGTGGGATGTTACTAGTGCAGAGTACAAAAATCGTAACAAAAAACGTGACGCGTTACAGGAATTAGCTGACTGTTTCAAAGTCAGTTTGAATGAAGTTAAAAAGAAAGTGAAAAACTTAAAAACACAGTTTAGACGTGAACATAAAGCCTTATGCGCCAAGAAAAAAAGTGGCAGTTCACCTAAAAACCCATCATGGTTTGGGTATGAATCGTTGTTATTCCTTGCGAGTCCACCATCGCCTCTTCCTCGGTAAATCAGCCACATTATTAAGGACGATGAAGCACGCAGAGGCTAAAACCACGTCCTCTTCGGTCACCATGTCGTCAAACACTGGCTTTCTAGTGTGGACGCAAAACAAGTCGGAAACTTGAAACAAAAACTGTGTCTGCAGACAATCGGCCGACTGTCTGCAGACAGTCGACTGACAGTCGGCAGACAGTCGACCGACAGTCTGCTGACCGCTGGCCGATTGTCTGCATACACAGTCTGCAAGTGTGGACGAGGCTTTAGGAAAGAAATGAGCTTCCGAGCTCACTCAGCTGGTCAAGGTGAGTCATCACTTTGGCAATCATACACAGCATGCCAACATCAGAGGTCTCAACCAAACTTCTGCCTCCTCGGTCTTTTGGGAGGGGAATGAGCTTCCGAGCTCACTTAGCTGATCTGTGTAGTCCTCACTTTGTCAATCGTACACAGCAGGCATATAGATGATCAATTCCAAACTTCAGCCTCCTATTACAACTCTTTTACCTCCTATTGCAGGTCTATTGCAACTTCAAAAATTGCTGCTTTTGGACTGAATGCCGTGAAGTTCAGTGCAAAGAAGGGTCTAATCTCACGAGTGGATGTATGATGTGATACAGAAAGGTAAAAGGAGAGTCTGTTTACCATAAATGGAGGTTTCAATTGCACAAAAATATCGTCAACTCCATCATGTGCTGTAGAAATACAGTTCTTTATTAAACTTCAATGGCTCAGTTGAAAGTTTTAGCTTCATAGAACGAATAACAGAGAAATTGGGAACTTGAGCAGATTATGGTGGTTCCGTACGTTGAAATTCTATTCTACCTCTCTCATGTAGGCCCTGTATCACATTTTAGCTTCATATATTAAATACTATAGAAATCAGCTTTAGGAGCCAATTAGCTGGTCAGAAGTCTTTGCATCGCCTAGAACCTACTGCTTACAAGTACCTAGTGCCTTCTTATCGCATTGTACATTATGGTTAATTAGCAACATTAGTTTATAACGTAGTGTAATAAATCAGCTTTCCGTCACACTACAGCGACTACGGGGTCATGAGATGTTGAGATAGAATGAGAGCATTTCAAAAAGTGGCGAACGAATTTGCTGCTGTGAAAACAGGGAGATACACTTCTCTAGCAACGCAGAAAATCAATAGAAAACATGTGGGGAGAGTACACCCCCCAAAGCTGGCTCTACGGATGAAGGAAGTTGCAGAATGAGTAGGAAGAGAAGGACGAAAGGAAGTGCCCCTACAAAAATGACCGTCAGTTGGGGTAAAGCCGGTTTCACATGGAGCGGTACGAGCGTAACAACCGGAAAGACGGATGGCCGGAAAACCCAGTGGAGGGGGCGGCGGAATGCGGCAGGGTGTTCACATGAAGCGGCACCTCGCTAAACGGTATCATATCCTTCCTACTGAAACCCTCTCTTATCTGAAACCTCTACTTGCGGTTATCAACATTCCTGTCCAATGAGCTTGCACAACGCTCGACGGAACGCGGCAACGGTATACAAATTTCTACCGCCAACCGCCTACCGCCCATTCCGGCAACATGGCAGCCACCATCCTCAACTGTTGTCCCAACAGCCAATCACATTGCGTTCCGTCTTTCCGTCTCCAGACATACCGCTCCATGTGAAATCGGCTTAATGCCGGTTTCACATGGAGCGGTACGAGCGTAACAACCGGAAAGACGGAAGGCCGGAAAACTCAGTGGAGGGGGCGGCGGAATGCGACAGGGTATTCACATGAAGCGGCACCTTGGTGAACGGAATCATAACCTTCCTACTGAAACCCTCTCTGATCTGAAACCTGATCTGGAACGCTGCAACGGTATAAAAATTTCTACCGCCGTCCGCAGACCGCCCATTCCGGCAACATGGCAGCCACCATCCTCAACTGTTGTCCCAACAGCCAATCAGATTGTGTTCCGTCTTTCCGTCTTCCGGACATACCGCTCCATGTGAAACCGGCTTAAGAGCTCCTAAGGACGGCGGTGGTGATAACACGGAGCGCTTCTGCTGAGATGCTCAACTCGAGTAACTCCGTGGCACTTTTCCCGTTCCACACCCCGCGCCACATCACGGTCACAACCATGGCCTTGATGTTATTGGTCGCCACTCCAAGCTCATATATCGCTTGCCGCAGATCGTTTTTGCCAAGCGCTGTCCAAAAGTTGGTCGTAAAGGTCGAAAACGTAAAATGAGAGGAAATTGTGATTTAGGAAAAGAATAGTTTCATCACCCGAGAGCGGAAACAAAGCTAAAGGGAGTGGCGACCAATAACATCAAGGCCATGGCTGTGACCTTTCATCCTTCTCTTCCTCCTCATCCAGCAACTTCCTTCATCCCTAGAGCCACCTTTGGGTAAACTTATATAGGTGTACTCTCCCCACGTTTTCAATTGATTTTCTGCGTTGCTAGGGAAGTATATCTCCCTTAGTTTTCACAGCAGCAAATTCGTTCGCCCCTTTTGGTTTATTATTTCCAATAATAAGCCTATGTGATCTTATAGCAAAAAAGTTTTATAAACCCCTCCCCCCCCCCCCCCCCTCCAACTTTGTCACTTACGTTTCAAGGTGCGTAGAATCCAAATTTGAAATGTCCGTCCGCCGTTCGCGGTCCGCCGTCCGGGCCATAAAAGGCCTAAGGATTGACTTAAAAACCCCGTTCTTTCGCACAGACTCCATTTGGGGTCTAGTTGGTCCTAACGTTTAACCATCCCGATCGCTTTACTCGCATAGATGCTATGGGCCAAAAACGGGCGAAAAAGTGTCTTTTTCGAGGCTTTGAGTGTTAGACTTACGTGTTACAACTCCAACCTGCTCAACCACAACTGCGCAAGCTAATATTCCACGGTTAGGATAACAATGGGCAGTAGGACTTCGCAACAGAACACTTTAGGACCAGATCATGCACGACCAGAACTGCACGACCTAATAATTATTGTTCTCATGTTAGGACAAAATTCACTCATCTCAAAACTCACAACTTTCAAATGAATGTTGATGGAAAAATATGAGTGATATGATAGTGTAAGCGTAATAGGGCGGTGAACCTCCGGTTGTGAGGTAACGAGACCTAGGGAGTACGTCCAGGGTGGCGTGGAAAACTTCCTACACTTGTATTGCTTTCGAATTTCATGTTCTTTCGAGGCATGAATATACGTTTTTTTCCAGGTCATATTTGTGTGTTAATACCAATGCTTTGTCTAAGCATATTTAATAACAAATCCTCTCGACTTTTCGTACGTACTTAGATAATGATATTATTAAGGCAATGATTATTTGAATAGATAGGAGCTCAAATCGAGAAATATAAACATACGTATATAATTATAAAGTTACAACCTAGCAACTCGAAATAGGACACGCTGAGGAGTCTGGACGGGCCTTATGACGTACGCAAGCCAACTAAAACTACGATCATACTCAATTGAAAAAATAATAAACCTTTGTGAAATAATTTGCAGCGTTTTTGGAATGCACAGATTGTCATAGGCCTTCATGGCCCCATATTCAATCTAATCCACTCCGATACAGCAGATATTATATATATAGCAGATATTATTACCTAGATTCACGAACCAAGAAACCGGAAGGCTGTTTCCGAGTTTCGGAATAGTTTCACGATTACTCAACCGATCGCAATATAATCTATAGGGAATTTTTCTGGAACTTATACCGATTACGAACCTTGTTTGAACGAAATCGGACCAACAGATGATAAAGCCGATAAATCTCCATAAATGTAAAGATTATAAAGATAAATAAATGAACATAAGATAAATAAATCTCCACCAACCGAACATGCTCGGCGGACGGTGTTCGCTGTTACTATCTTGATGTCGCCAAACATTGTTAGGTCCTGCTGATTTTTTCAAGTGCTGCCTAATCTAAAAATCTCTACCGATTTTCTTGTTTCTTATTTTGTTCCATTATGAATTCGATATAGTTTTGAAGTATGTCAAGATTTTCGAATTTCATCAAGTGAATGGAGGGAGTAATACTGATAAATCATGATGTTTTAACTATTCTCGTCCAATTTTCGTGATTCCTTTTTGTTCAACAATAAATTTGGTCTGGTTTTTGAAAATGTGTCAAGAATTTTCTATTTCATGGTGGAAAGGGGGTGAATGGAGAGGGGAATAACGATAAATCGTGATATTTTTAAAATACTCATCAGACTTTTCGTGACTATTTTTATTGATTGTTCGATCCAATTTTCAGTCCAGTTATGCTACCTCGGAAGTTTCAAATTTATTGTCGGTGAATGGGATGGGGGGGAGGGAGGGGATTTCGGAGAAAGATTTCTCTCTTATTTTAATTCTCACCAAAATTATAGACTTCCCTAGACCTTCTCATAGCTATCATACACGAAGTGCTCTTTTACTTACGGTTCCTTCGTGCAAATTGAGTGTGGCTAGCAATTCTATTGCAAGGTGGAGACAGAAATTGTTTCCGATGCGACAAAACTGTTATTGAGTACAAATTCAACAACAAAATATGTAAATACCTACTGGTCGCTTGATCAGATTTCAAACCCATTTCCGATTTCTAGATTAATTTTTAATATTTCACTGTTTCTATTTATATTTCTATGTATTTATATATTCGTTATTGCCTGGATTTATTTGAATGTTCATATTATATTTGTCTTCTAGTCAGACCACTGCTATATATATATATACTCGGCCCTTCGGGCCTCGAAAGGGGCTCCGCCCCTTGACCCCGCCAGGGGGGCTTCGCCCCCCTGGACCCCCCTAATCTATACTCGGCGCTTCGCGCCTCGCCGGATCTTTTCTCTTTTCTACTGTGTAGAAAACGAGGATAATTTGCTCTGCAATTCGTCTCACGAGAAAAAAAAAAAAAAAAAATTTCAGGCCTGGCCGGGATTCGAACCCACAACCTTCGTCTCACGAGAAAAAAAAAATTTTTTTTTCAGGCCTGGCCGGGATTCGAACCCACAACCTTCGTCTCACGAGAAAAAAAAAAATTTTTTTTCAGGCCTGGCCGGGATTCGAACCCACAACCTTCGTCTCACGAGGAAAAAAAAAAAAAAAAAAAATTTTCAGGCCTGGCCGGGATTCGAACCCACGACCTCTCGCTTCCCATCTCGGGACAAAAAACGTTACACAAAAAAAAGTGGACATTTAAAAAAAATTATTGGGGGTCGGCCTAAGAATTGCATAGCAATTAATTACATTAATTATCCTCGTTTTCTACACAGTAGAGAAGAGAAAAGATCCGGCGAGGCGCGAAGCGCCGAGTATAGAGTAGGATGGTCCAGGGGGGCGAAGCCCCCCTGGCGGGGTCAAGGGGCGGAGCCCCTTGCGAGGCCCGAAGGGCCGAATTATATATATATATATATATATATAGGAACACTTGAACTAGTCGCGGTTCTACTGAACTATATACTTCGTTTTAAATATAGAAAGAATTTAACAAATATATAGAGGAAAGAAAGAATCTAATATTTCGATTTTGATCTTTGTCAAAGAAATTAGAGAAATGAAAGTAATTCTTGAATCTTGGAAATTGCATGTGTGTCAGCGTCCATGTTACTTATCAACAAAATTGTGATAAGTTTTCTGGGTTTGATGGCTAATCGTTTAGATTGAGACCAGGAGGACGATTTGCGCCTAGTACCCACCTAAAAGCTCTCTCGGATTGTTGCAGTTGCCGGTCATTTGCATGTTTCGGCATCTTCTTCAGAACCTGCACCCCATAGCACTCGTCAAAAGATGCCCCATGGGTTTCTGCATGCATCTTGACTGGAAGAGGACGTGGTTGGTTTATGGATACCCTATGGTTGTTCATACGTAAATTCAACGTAGTGGCTTTTCCAACGTAGAAACCTTGTCCTCCATCCGAACACTTTTTGCATACCAATTTGTACCTTCAAACCATCTTAACATCAAGCCCTCAGACACGTGATGTATTCAAAGAAACACCTCGATTGGCCTACAGACAAGGGAAGAATCTCGGTGACATACTCTCCCATCGACATCCTCGATCACATCCCCCACAGACACAGCAAGCCGGTTTACACCCATGTGGACGTGCAAGGTGTAAGTTGTGCAATTTGGTGATAGAGGGCCCTAACTTCACCTCTGCAAACACCAGCTACACATACAGATGTCGGGGGACAGCAGAGTGCCAATCACCCATGTGTGTGTACCAATTGGTATGCAAAAAGTGTTCGGATGGAGGACAAGGTTTCTACGTTGGAAAAGCCACTACGTTGAATTTACGTATGAACAACCATAGGGCATCCATAAACCAACCACGTCCTCTTCCAGTCAAGATGCATGCAGAAACCCATGGGGCATCTTTTGACGAGTGCTATGGGGTGCAGGTTCTGAAGAAGATGCCGAAACATGCAAATGACCGGCAACTGCAACAATCCGAGAGAGCTTTTAGGTGGGTACTAGGCGCAAATCGTCCTCCTGGTCTCAATCTAAACGATTAGCCATCAAACCCAGAAAACTTATCACAATTTTGTTGATAAGTAACATGGACGCTGACACACATGCAATTTCCAAGATTCAAGAATTACTTTCATTTCTCTAATTTCTTTGACAAAGATCAAAATCGAAATATTAGATTCTTTCTTTCCTCTATATATTTGTTAAATTCTTTCTATATTTAAAACGAAGTATATATATATATATATATATATATATATATATATATATATATATATAATATATATATATATATATATATATACACTGCTGACTTGTGGTTGTTGTATTACTCTTGATAACGTGTTATATATTAGCAAATTTTTGAAGAAAATTAAGCTATTGCTCTCGCCTCAAAATTTGTTGAATGTGATTTTTTGAAAACATTTTATGCAGAAATCCGTTTCAGGCTATTCTGAATCATATTCTGAAGTTTAACGCATTTTTTTATGTATGTATGTATATATGTATGTATATATGTATGTATGTATATATGTATGTATGTATATATGTATGTATGTGTCATTCCAGACGATAACTGTCCGTAGAATTGTGCTAGAAACTTCAAACAAATTTTAAAATGTTAAGGACACAAAACGAAAGTTCAAGTTCGTTGGCCAGCATGATCGGATTACATCTTCGGGTTGAAATTTTCAAAAAATGTAGTCAAAAATTTCAAAATAACCTGTTTTTGGCGATTTGTTGTGCGAAATAATTTTTTCAGCATACTAACATGTGGTATATTCGGAATCAGCGTAAAATTTCCTATAAGAATATGTATCAAGTTTTCAAAAATTTCAAAGTTGAAAAATCAGTCAAAAATCGAAATAATGCCGTTCGCTAGTTGTAAAAATCGGTAATATTTGCATGAAACATTGTCCAAATTCAGATTAAACTACTCTTATGGAAGTATCCCTGTATAACCAATCCTAGAACCATGCTGTTTAAGGCTAGAACCATGCTGTAGATAGAATTTGATTCCATGTTTGTCTACCAAAATCATAAACCAAAATTTCTCTACACGATCAATAGCAACTGAAATGTCGAAGATTTCTTCAAAAATTCGCTCATGAGGTCATGCTGCATGACTGGACTTTTTTTTATTCTGTACGATTGCTATGCAATATTTTTTTGTAACTTTGTGCCGAATAAAACGTTATCTATCTTTCTATTTATTTACAATCCATTCATAGGGACGTCCCTGTAAGGCATGCATTACTTACCAATATGCTTCGACCATGCTTTTAGCGAATTTTTGAAGAAAATTAAGCTATTGCTCTCGCCTCAACATTTGTAGAATGTGAATTTTTGAAAAAATTTTATGCAGAAATCCGTTTCAGACTATTCTGAATCATTTTCTGCAGTTTAACACATTTTTTTATGTAGGTGTGTATATATGTATGTATGTATGTGTCATTCCAGACGATAACTATCCGTAGAATTGTGCTAGAAACTTCAAACAAATTTTAAAATGTTAAGGACACAAAACGAAAGTTCAAGTTCGTTGGCCAGCATGATCGGATTACATCTTCGGGTTGAAATTTTCAAAAATATAGTCAAAAATTTCAAAATAGCCTGTTTTTTGCGATTTGTTGTGCGAAATAACTTTTCAGCATACTAACATGTGGTATATTCGGAATCAGCGTAAAATTTCCTATAAGAATATGTATCAAGTTTTCAAAAATTTCAAAGTTGAAAAATCAGTCAAAAATCGAAATAATGCCGTTCGCTAGTTGTAAAAATCGGTAATATTTGCATGAAACATTGTCCAAATTCAGATTGAACTACTCTTATGGAAGTATCCCTGTGTAACCAATCCTAGAACCATGCTGTAGACAGAATTTGATTGCATGTTTGTCTATCAAAATCATAAACTACAATTTCTCTACACGATCAATAGCGACTGAAATGTCGAAGATTTCTTCAAAAATTCGCTCATGTGGTCATGCTGCATGACTGGACTTTTTTTCCAAGTCTAGCCCTTGTGGGGGACGAAACAACTAGATGAACGAGATCTCAAACAAAAATTGCGAATACACTTTGATTTGACTCCGACTGGAAATTGGCTCGAGTTCGATCGATCGAGCTCGATTCGCAGTTACTCGCCAATGCGCCTAAACTTCGCAAGCATTTGTAGATTTCAATACGTTCACGAACGCTTGGTTCACCGAAAAAGTGTGAACTAATTCGAATTTTGGTCCATACAAATCTTTTCACGCTCAACTCAGAGGAGAGAGATTGACCACTCACAACTGTGTAGAGTTTGGTCTAACGCTGTCGCTAATTGTGATTTTATAAAATTTGAGTAGGTAATATAAACTTACGGGGACATCGAAGGTTTTGATGTTGTAGCCAACTTCATACGACGAGACGGAATATACCAGTGCGAAGGCGACCAGGGCGGCGAGGGTCATAGTTGGACAGCAGTTGAGATGATTTTGATGTACGAGAGGATGAAGGAGTGTAGGAGCCGGGATAAGACGTAGTGACTATATAATAAGGGCAGAGTCCCGCCTTCGGCGTCTGTAGTTATCTGCTTCCTCAGAGCAGGATAAGACCTAGTGGAACGGGATCACAGAGAGGGGGATGTGGATGTTTGAGATAACCGATAATACGAGAGACATTCCCGAAGCCTTCGACCCCGACCCGGCACAACAATAGACATGTGAATTATATCACACTAGCAACTAAATAGGCACTAGAACAGGTCAGGCCTTTTGACATTTTATGTCCTTAGTTTGGCACATAAACGAAAAAAAAGTCCAGCCATGCAGCATGACCCCATGAGCGAATTTTTGAAGAAATCTTCGACATTTCAGTCGCTATTGATCGTGTAGAGAAATTGTAGTTTATGATTTTGATAGACAAACATGCAATCAAATTCTGTCTACAGCATGGTTCTAGGATTGGTTACACAGGGATACTTCCATAAGAGTAGTTCAATCTGAATTTGGACAATGTTTCATGCAAATATTACCGATTTTTACAACTAGCGAACGGCATTATTTCGATTTTTGACTGATTTTTCAACTTTGAAATTTTTGAAAACTTGATACATATTCTTATAGGAAATTTTACGCTGATTCCGAATATACCACATGTTAGTATGCTGAAAAGTTATTTCGCACAACAAATCGCAAAAAACAGGCTATTTTGAAATTTTTGACTATATTTTTGAAAATTTCAACCCGAAGATGTAATCCGATCATGCTGGCCAACGAACTTGAACTTTCGTTTTGTGTCCTTAACATTTTAAAATTTGTTTGAAGTTTCTAGCACAATTCTACGGATAGTTATCGTCTGGAATGACACATACATACATACATATATACACACCTACATAAAAAAATGTGTTAAACTGCAGAAAATGATTCAGAATAGTCTGAAACGGATTTCTGCATAAAATTTTTTCAAAAATTCACATTCTACAAATGTTGAGGCGAGAGCAATAGCTTAATTTTCTTCAAAAATTCGCTAAAAGCGTTAATACAAATATCTCTCAAAAATCAAATTTAGGGTATGCCCTTATGCTGGTATATTTTCAAAATTTTTTTAAATTATTGGTTAACCCAGCAGACAGTTATATTTAAACTAAAACATGTTGATGCAAAAACACATCTTTGTTTTCCTTTTAAATGGAAGTTGGAGAATACTAACGGAAGAAGTTGGATTTGGAATTTTTTAAATCAAAAATGTACTTTTAAGAAAAGTCTTATGTAAATCAAGGTAACATAATATTAAATCTGTATTATCCAAGTAAAATACAAAATTTCCTTTCACTCTTCGGGTTAAGAAAGGAAAGTAAACTTTATCGAATGTCATTTTGGCTGGATCCGTTTGAGTTGTCGGTCTCATCTTTTCGCTTTGGCAAAGTTGCTACTTATTTAGTGTATAAAGAAACGCTTGCATACGAGTCTGCAACACATTGGGACATTTTATGTCTTTAGTTCCAAACCCTAATTTCAGTAGGGTATGCCGGTCTGGATAGGATTTTGGTCAGCATTTATGTAAAATATAGAAAGAAGAATAAAATTAATATAATAAAATACAATAAAATGAATATTTATGTAATATATAAGAATACATTTTATATAACTTTGTGTATTTACGCTAGTAGTATTATTTAAGATTTTAGAGATTTTAGTAGTATTATATAAGATTATAAATTAAGATCTAATTAATTTAAGGTAAGTTTGGTTCGCGAACTACTGTCATGTTGTCGAGTCACGACACCTGTCAGCGCCACGGGCTTGCCCACTGCTGACAGTAGGTTGACATTTTCATTGGGATGTACATTTGTTTTTCTTTTGCCATTTTGTCAATAAACCTTCTATCTATCTATCTAGTTGCAGACTCGTATGCAAGCTCTAAGAGCCACTCAGCTGATCCGGACCCTGGGAATCGTCAAGTAAATGTCCTAAAGAGGCTACATATACGAAATCTCAGCTTCCTAGAGTGTAAAGCATAGAAATTAGCTTTAATAGCCACTCAGCTGATCCGGACCTTGGGCGTCGTCAAGTAAATGTCCTAAAGAGGCTACATACGAAATTACAGCTTCCTAGAGTGTAAAGCATAGAAATTAGCTTTAAGAGCCACTCATCTGATCCGGACCCTGGGAATCGTTAAGTAAATATCCTAAAAAGAGGCTACATACGAAATTACAGCTTCCTAGGGTGTAAAGCATGGAAATTAGCTTTAAGAGCCACTCATCTGATCCGGACCTTGGGCGTCGTCAAGTAAATGTCCTAAAGAGGCTACATATGAAAATTACAGCTTCCTAGAGTATAAAGTATAGAAATTAGCTTTAAGAGCCACTCATCTGATCCGGACCTTGGGCGTCGTCAAGTAAATGTCCTAAAGAGGCTACATACGAAATTACAGCTTCCTAGAGTGTAAAGCATAGAAATTAGCTTTAAGAGCCACTCATCTGATCCGGACCCTGGGAATCGTTAAGTAAATATCCTAAAGAGGCTACATACGAAATTACAGCTTCCTAGAGTGTAAAGCATAGAAATTAGCTCAAAGAGCCACTCAGCTGATCCGGACCCTGGGAATCGTCAAGTAAATGTCCCAAAGAGGCTACATACGAAATTACAGCTTCCTAGAGTATAAAGTATAGAAATTAGCTTTAAGAGCCACTCATCTGATCCGGACCCTGGGAATCGTCAAGTAAATATCCTAAAGAGGCTACATACGAAATTACAGCTTCCTAGAGTGTAAAGCATAGAAATTAGCTTTAAGAGCCACTCATCTGATCCGGACCCTGGGAATCGTCAAGTAAATGTCCTAAAGAGGCTACATACGAAATTACAGCTTCCTACAGTGTAAAGCATAGAAATTAGCTTTAAGAGCCACTCATCTGATCCGGACCTTGGGCATCGTCAAGTAAATGTCCTAAAGAGGCTACATACGAAATTACAGCTTCCTAGAGTGTAAAGCATAGAAATTAGCTTTAATAGCCACTCATCTGATCCGGACCCTGGGAATCGTTAAGTAAATATCCTAAAGAGGCTACATACGAAATTACAGCTTCCTACAGTGTAAAGCATAGAAATTAGCTTTAAGAGCCACTCATCTGATCCGGACCTTGGGCATCGTCAAGTAAATGTCCTAAAGAGGCTACATACGAAATTACAGCTTCCTAGAATGTAAAGCATAGAAATTAGCTTTAAGAGCCACTCATCTGATCCAGACCCTTGGAATCGTCGTCAAGTAAATGTCCTAAAGAGGCTACATACGAAATTACAGCTTCCTAGAGTGTAAAGCATAGAAATTAGCTTTAAGAGCCACTCATCTGATCCGGACCCTGGGAATCGTTAAGTAAATATCCTAAAGAGGCTACATACGAAATTACAGCTTCCTAGAGTGTAAAGCATAGAAATTAGCTTCAAAGAGCCACTCATCTGATCCGGACCCTGGGCATCGTCAAGTAAATTTCCTAAAGAGGCTACATACGAAATTACAGCTTCCTAGAGTGTAAAGCATAGAAATTAGCTTTAAGAGCCACTCACCTGATCCGGACCCTGGGCATCGTCAAGTAAATGTCCTAAAGAGGCTACATACGAAATTACAGCTTCCTAGAGTGTAAAGCATAGAAATTAGCTTTAAGAGCCACTCATCTGATCCGGACCCTGGGAATCGTTAAGTAAATATCCTAAAGAGGCTACATACGAAATTACAGCTTCCTAGAGTGTAAAGCATAGAAATTAGCTCAAAGAGCCACTCAGCTGATCCGGACCCTGGGAATCGTCAAGTAAATGTCCCAAAGAGGCTACATACGAAATTACAGCTTCCTAGAGTGTAAAGCATAGAAATTAGCTTTAAGAGCCACTCATCTGATCCGGACCCTGGGAATCGTCAAGTAAATATCCTAAAGAGGCTACATACGAAATTACAGCTTCCTAGAGTGTAAAGCATAGAAATTAGCTTTAAGAGCCACTCATCTGATCCGGACCCTGGGCATGGTCAAGTAAATGTCCTAAAGAGGCTACATACGAAATTACAGCTTCCTAGAGTGTAAAGCATAGAAATTAGCTTTAAGAGCCACTCATCTGATCCGGACCCTGGGAATCGTCAAGTAAATGTCCTAAAGAGGCTACATACGAAATTACAGCTTCCTAGAGTGTAAAGCATAGAAATTAGCTTTAAGAGCCACTCATCTGATCCGGACCCTGGGAATCGTTAAGTAAATATCCTAAAGAGGCTACATACGAAATTACAGTTCCTAGAGTGTAAAGCATAGAAATTAGCTTTAAGAGCCACTCATCTGATCCGGACCCTGGGCATCGTCAAGTAAATTTCCTAAAGAGGCTACATACGAAATTACAGCTTCCTAGAGTGTAAAGCATAGAAATTAGCTTTAAGAGCCACTCATCTGATCCGGACCCTGGGAATCGTCAAGTAAATGTCCTAAAGAGGCTACATACGAAATTACAGCTTCCTAGAGTGTAAAGCATAGAAATTAGCTTTAAGAGCCACTCATCTGATCCGGACCCTGGGAATCGTTAAGTAAATATCCTAAAGAGGCTACATACGAAATTACAGCTTCCTAGAGTGTAAAGCATAGAAATTAGCTTTAAGAGCCACTCATCTGATCCGGACCCTGGGAATCGTCAAGTAAATGTCCCAAAGAGGCTACATACGAAATTACAGCTTCCTAGAGTATAAAGTATAGAAATTAGCTTTAAGAGCCACTCATCTGATCCGGACCTTGGGCCGGACCCTGGGAATCGTTAAGTAAATATCCTAAAGAGGCTACATACGAAATTACAGCTTCCTAGAGTGTAAAGCATAGAAATTAGCTCTAAGAGCCACTCAGCTGATCCGGACCCTGGGCATCGTCAAGTAAATGTCCTAAAGAGGCTACATACGAAATTACAGCTTCCTAGGGTGTAAAGCATAGAAATTAGCTTTAAGAGCCACTCATCTGATCCGGACCTTGGGCGTCGTCAAGTAAATGTCCTAAAGAGGCTACATACGAAATTACAGCTTCCTAGAGTGTAAAGCATAGAAATTAGCTTTAAGAGCCACTCATCTGATCCGGACCCTGGGAATCGTTAAGTAAATATCCTAAAGAGGCTACATACGAAATTACAGCTTCCTAGAGTGTAAAGCATAGAAATTAGCTTTAAGAGCCACTCATCTGATCCGGACCCTGGGCATGGTCAAGTAAATGTCCTAAAGAGGCTACATACGAAATTACAGCTTCCTAGAGTGTAAAGTATAGAAATTACCAATTAAAATGATTTAACCACCGCTTCACAAATCAAACCGTTCTCGCAATATTCGGATCACCTGCTATGAATCACATCATCGAAACACCAGCTCAATGAAATCATCAGAAATTAACAAGCGGTTGCAATCATGTTCATAATATCAATTATTGACAATTATCACCTGTGTGTAAACAATTATTCATATAACCATGCTCATAACTCAGCTTGTTGGCCACGCACTTCGCAGTAGTTAACATAATATGGTTGGATAAATCGATAGCGTTCGAACGAACGGTCAACGAATTTTGTGGGATGAAAAACGAAGAAGTACCATTTCCCTAGCAACGACTCGGTTGTAAGCGGAAATCATCAGAATATTTGGTAACAAATTTGGTAACGGTTTTCGAGTTATGTGCCAGAGCAAAGACATAAAATGTCAAAAAGCGTTACGGTCGGTTTTCTGATTATTTCCACTTACAACCGAGTCGTTGCTAGGGAAATGGTGCTTGGTCGTTTTTCATCCCACAAAATTCGTTGACCATTCGTTTGAAAGCTCTCGATTTATCCAACCATATTATGTTAACTACTGCAAAGTGCGTGGCCTACAAACTAAGTTATGAACATGGTTATATGAATAATTGCTTACACACAGGTGATCATTCTCAATAATTGATACTGTGAACATGATTACAACCGCTTGTTAATTTCTGATGATTTCATTGAAATTGGTGTTTTGATGATTTGATTCATAGCAGGTGATTCGAATTTTGCAAGAACGGTTTGATTTGTGAAGCGGTGGTTAAATCATTTCAATAGGTAATTTCTATACTTAACACTCTAGGAAGCTGTAGTTTCGTATGTAGCCTCTTTAGGACATTTACTTGACGATGCCCAGGGTCCGGATCAGCTGAGTGGCTCTTAGAGCTTGCATACGAGTCTGCAACTAAAAACATAAAATGTCCCAATGTGTTGCTGACTCGTATGCAAGCGTTTCTTCTGATTATCGAATACAACCTTATCTTTCAATAGCAATATGAGGTTTTCGATGTTTTTTGAAGTTAGTATTGCAGATATCACTAAAAGAACATCACGTAACCCAGCGTGGAAAAGTATCCCAATATCATTATGTTTGACCAGAAATTTTCGTCTACAATTTTATTTTATTTGACAGTTCTAATTGTTAATATAGCAGTTATTTAGGGGTAATATTTGTAAATAATTGAAATTTTAAAGTATAATAGAAATTTTTGACAAACTTTTTAATTGTGATAGTTACGCTTGCATGTTTCTGACTACTTTATCAACGTGGGAGTAACACTTGTTGCAACTGCCATTCGTAGGTTTACCAGCTCCGTGCGTGAGAACAGATGAAAATCGTTAGTAGCATAGATTGTTAGTAGAGAACAGAGTAAAAAACACTCAGTTAGCATAAGTAGAACCACCATTGTGAATAGAGATTTTTGCATGTTGCAAAAAAAACGCCACGCGAATCGGTCAGCTGGCGCTCAGAGTGGAGCCCGTAATTTCATTCGTCCCTTGAAGTCCTAGACTCCCTATTACTTTCGTTGTAATTAGACAGATGACAACATTCAGCTCACTCAGCTGATCAGGATGGAGTACTTCATTTCATTCTACTCTTGTTGTCCCAGAGAAACTCCTTATCAAATTTACATTTCCTGGGGTTAACAGAAGAGAATTTCGCTCACTCAGCTGATCAGGATGGCGCCCTTCACTTCGCTCGTCTCTTGTTATCCCATAGAGGCTCCCTATCAAATTTCGACATCCTACGGTGAATAGGAGAGATTTGAGCACGACTTTGCCATTATTGATTGATATTATGGCTCAGGGTCAGCAGATCCTAACCAAAGTCTGTCTGTCGTGTCTATGCACGGCCAAACGGCTGAGTGGGGGGAGTGTACGAGTGGGGGGATATTCTTGGGATTTTCCAAAAGTGGGAGCGAGCGAATTTAAAATTGTCTAATCCCACCCGAACCATGGGCCGTAGGGCGGGAGGGGGGTCGAAGTAATAATTAATGTGCGCTTTTTGGACTTCCCCGCTTCCCCTACCCCTCTAAACGGCCGTTGACAATTCCGGAAAAATACGGGTTTCGTAGGTTTTCCTACGAGGAAGACGACGGCGCGATCGGATCGCGAAAAAAGTATCGGGAAATGCGTCAAAAAAATGCGAGAGTACGGACCCGTTTTCTCGAAAAGTCCGCCGAAAAACTTGGTTTTTCCGATTAAAATATACCCCATAAAGGTACGTTTTTCGGAACGGTTTTCGCGGGCGAAATACAGCTTTGGGTCCGCCGAATCTGAATCCGAAATCGGATATCGAAAAAGTGACGTTAAGTCGGTCAAATCGCAAGCAGAAGCGAGAAGAAGCGTTTAACATCAGAAATTAATTTTGCCGCGTTCGCGAGAAGGCTCTACGAAGACGTCAAGGGGTTCGTCAGGTATTTCACAATGTTTACCTGCAGGCCTATTTCAAAAGAATAAATACGGGTTTTTTCCTACCTATATACAGGTATACCTTGCGAGCGAAGCGAGCAACATCCCCGAATAATCTTTTTGTGGTTCCACGTAGTTTTATAAGATTTAATTTGTTTGTAAGAATTTCCAACAGAAAAAACGTCTGCCAAGTTGGGTGGGCAGTATAACTCCCTCAAGCGAGCGAAGCGAGCAGCATCCCCTACAGAAGTTAAACCTACCCTTAGAGATCTACCGTTTGCGAGCGAAGCGAGCAACATCCCCTACACACGTTTAACCTACCCTTAGGGATCTACCGTTTGCGAGCAAAGCGAGCAACATGCCCTACAGGCCACACTTTGCGAGCGAAGCGAGCAAAATTCCCTACATGCCACATTTTGCGAGCGAAGCGAGCAATTTAATGGGGGGCCCGGGGGGCTTGCTCCCCGGCTGGACGTGGAGGCGAGCGTAGCGAGTCGGAGCGGCTAGTACAATATAACCAAATTTTGTCCAAATCGGACCAGCGGTTTCGGAGGAGTAGTGAGCACAAATTTTTCCCATAAATAAGTAAATAAATAAATAAAAAAAAAATATATATATATATATATATATATATATATATATATATATATATATATATATATATATATATATATATATATCTACTATTAATAAGAATGAAACTCCGTCTGTCTGTCTGTCTGTCGTGTCTATGCACGGCCAAACGGCTGAGTGGGGGGAGTGTACGAGTGGGGGATATTCTTGGGATTTTCCAAAAGTGGGGAGCGAGCGAATTTAAAATTTTCTAATCCCACCCGAACCATGGGCCGTAGGGCGGGAGGGGGGTCGAAGTAAGAATTAATGTGCGCTTTTTGGACTTCCCCGCTTCCCCTAACCCCTCTAAACAGCCGTTGACAATTCCGGAAAAATACGGGTTTCGTAGGTTTTCCTACGAGGAAGACGACGGCGCGATCGGATCGCGAAAAAAGTATCGGGAAATGCGTCAAAAAAAATGCGAGAGTACGGACCCGTTTTCTCGAAAAGTCCGCCGAAAAACTTGGTTTTTTCCGATTTCAATATACCCCATAAAGGTACGTTTTTCGGAACGGTTTTCGCGGGCGAAATACAGCTTTGGGTCCGCCGAATCTGAATCCGAAATCGGATATCGAAAAAAGTGACGTTAAGTCGGTCAAATCGCAAGCAGAAGCGAGAAGAAGCGTTTAAAATCAGAAATTAATTTTGCCGTGTTCGCGAGAAGGCTCTACGAAGACGTCAAGGGGTTCGTCAGGTATTTCACAATGTTACCTGCAGGCCTATTTCAAAAGAATAAATACGGGTTTTTTCCTACCTATATACAGGTATACCTTGCGAGCGAAGCGAGCAACATCCCGAATAATCTTTTTGTGGTTCCACGTAATTTTCTACCGTTTGCGAGCGAAGCGAGCAACATCCCCTACACACGTTAACCCCACCCTTAGGGATCTACCGTTTGCGAGCAAAGCGAGCAACATGCCCTACATGCCACACTTTGCGAGCGAAGCGAGCAAAATTCCCTACATGCCACATTTTGCGAGCGAAGCGAGCAATTTAATGGGGGGCCCGGGGGCTTGCCCCCCCGGCTGGACGTGGAGGCGAGCGTTAGCGAGCCGGAGCGGCTAGTACAATATAACAAAATTTGGCCCAAATCGGTCCAGCGGTTTCGGAGGAGTAGTGAGCACAAAATGTTTTCCATAAATAAATAAATAAATAAATAAATAAATAAATAAATAAATAAATAAATATATATATATATATTATATATATATATATATATATTATATATATATTTATATATTATATATATAAAGAAATCTGAAAATGAATGACTATTGTAAACGTGTTCTACACCCTCTGAAACGGAAAGGAAAGCATCCCCACCCTCAAGTGCCGCGGGCCAAAATGCGATGCTGGCTGGAAAAAATTATTTTTTGGTCCTATCTTGTAGGAAATTTTACGCTGATTTCGAATATACCCCTTGTTCCTATAAATAAAATGGCTCCTTAATAAGTTTTTCGTAATTAAAAAAAAAATAAATAAAAAATAACGAAAAAAAAAAAAAACACTACACATGCAATTCACAACGATTTTAGTTGCACGAAAAATTTATAGAGATTTCGTTTGGTCGCTCGCCAATGCCTCACCTCGTATGACGTTAAGTAGTAGGTAACAGCGCCCCTCCCGTCACTAAAGAGACTGCTCTAAGCAAATTAATTCAATCTGGTGAATGAACGAGAGAAGTGAATTTTTGATTGAGGATTATTGCCGTGCGCACTTGCTTCAACGATCAACGTTCTGAGTTCAAATTACATACTTACCTGTTTTGTTATTTAAATATAATTTAAAAATCGAATTATCGTTCGTTCTTGACCACGTCCCTAGCGGGAACAGATTTAATTCTACATCGATTGACCTCCAGAAGTTTCTGGATTGAATGATTTATGAGGGAGTAACTGTATTTCAAAGTTTTAAGTAGGTAATCGAAAAATACCAGTTATTTGCTAATTATTAAGGAGTTGGTTTTTAAGTCGAGTTTTTCATTGAACAAAATTTGTAGATAATTCAATTGTTTGTCGATTGACACCAATTTGTTTTATTCCCCCAAATAATTTAGAGTTATGGTGTTTCAAAATTTGAGAGAAAAAACCCGCTTTTCTGCTTATATGCCGTCCTCAGGACGGAAAATCGTGTATTCGAGGAGCAAATTATTTCAATGCATAACAACGGAAACTGATGAGATGCCACATCAATGGGTGGGTTGACTCGTTGACAATGTTTGAGTGAGTCTTAAGCCGCGTTTACACTAGCGAAACTTCCTCGCGAAACAGTTGCGCGAGGACGTTGCGCGAGGCAGACTCGCCCATGTAGACGCCCCTCCACTCGCGAAACGTTTCGGGGTGAGGACGCTCGCTGTGAGCCGGAGGGCAGTCGGTTTTCGTCCGCGCATCAAAGTGTTTCGCGCGAAACAAACTCGCTGGTGTAAACGCGGCTTTATTGTTTCGCGAGTAAAATGAACCAGGAGGATAGCTTGAAGGCTTGAGCTTGGTGAGGCGGCTCACCCTACTCGCGCAATGTCTCGCTCTGAGTTGCGCTCTGTTTTGGGAGGTGCGAAACTTCTCTCGCAGCGAGGAAGTTTCGCGAGGATGTTTCGCGCAACTGTTTCGCGAGGAAGTTTCGCTAGTGTAAACGCAGCTTTATAGTCTTATAAAGCCGCGTTTACACTAGCGAAACTTCCTCGCAAAACAGTTGCGCGAGGACGTTGCGCGAAGCAGACTCGCCCGTGTATACGCCTCTCTACTCGCCGAAACGTTTCGGGGTGAGGACGCTCGCAGTGAGCCGGAGGGCAGTCGGTTTTCGTCCGCGCATCAAAGTGTTTCCCGCGAAACAAACTCGCTGGTGTAAACGCGGCTTTATTGTTTCGCGAGTAAAATGAACCAGGAGGATTGCTTGAAGCTCATCGAGAACTGAGGCTTGTCGAAGGCGGCTCACCCTACTCGCGCAACATCTCGCTCTGAGTTGCGCTCTGTTTTGGGAGGTGCGAAACTTCTCTCGCAGCGAGGAAGTTTCGCGAGGATGTTTAGCGCAACTGTTTCGCGAGGAAGTTTCGCTAGTGTAAACGCAGCTTAAGGTTAGTTCAGTTTTTATAGTTTTTTCAGGGTCTAAGGCAGAAAAAAACTATAGCAGGAATGCATTTTTTGTGTCATTTCCCGCATATTCTCGCTGGTTTCTCAGAGGAGACAGCATCTTTCGGCAAGTTTGACGGCACCATCGTGTTCAAAGGGTCCAGAAACGTAACTTTTTCACTGACATACGAAGTGCTCTCGATCAAATTTTAATATGGTAGCTGATAGAAGATCGAGCGCACGGCCCAAAAAACGGCGCATTTAAAACGACCTCCCGGCCTCTGGCTCATGGTTCGGGTAGGAGTAGAAAATTTTAAAATTGCTTATTCCCCCTTTCAGAGTAATCCAAGAAGATCCCCCACTCGTAGACGTGCATAGACCTGCGGTGCATAGCTAGGACATCTGGACAGACGGAGTTTCATTCTTATAAAATAGTATAGATATGCTGAACGAAAGTAGGAATGCGTAATTGAATTAATTTCAACTTTTCTTTGCTAAAAAACTCGATTAAATATCAACTTTGATCCTTAATTTGCGAATAACTGGTATTTCCCGAGTACTGAAAACTCTGAAATACTATTACTCTCTTATAAATCAATCAATCGAGAAATTTTTGATGGTAAATCGACGCAGAATTTAAGGCCAATCTAGGTGTAGATTGCTTATAACTTCTAGAAAAATCGTCCAAATCACTTGCAATTTTGAGAAAACGTGTGTAAGACCATACCAAGTACGAGGGTAAGGAGTGACGCGAATGCGGCTGGCCGCAGCAGCGGCTGCGACAGTCGTTAGCGCCCACTATGTGCGACTTTCTTGCAACTTCGTCAAACGGACCCGTGTTGGTAAAGCCTAGTATCAAACAATGCGAGGCAGCTCACCTCGTGACGTTTGCCTGAGGGTGAGGCGTACATGGTTGGTTAAATTTGTAACCACAAATGCTCAATGCGAGCACACGAACCATCTGACTCGAAGGTAGTCAGTTAACATGGTGATTGCTTTGTGTGGCCCGAGGCAGATGTGGACTGGTATCAACGCCACGAACGGCTCGGCCCGAGGCACTTTTGAGCATCGTCATTTTACCGACAAGCTTCTGCCTTTCCTCGCATGGTGCAAACCCGGTATTGACAGTGCGAGGCTGCTCGCCTGCATCCCTCGGGACAAATGCCTCGCACTGTCCATACCCCCTTTAATGGTTTAATATGTTTTTCGGGATGCTGAATAGAATGAAACCGCTTTCAGAGCTCTAACTCTCACCCTAATCGACATTACTGATTATTAATTTTCGGAAAATTCGAAAATCAATTTTTTGTTTTCGTAGATCGAAGTTAAAAAACCATGTTCGCCAGCTGCATCAGAATCTGCATGTAAGTAGGTACTCACCTATATACTGGACAGTGGACTCATTGTAAATTGTAAATGTTCATAAATATCCACTTCAACCCGATATTGATGAATACAATTAGCACATGGGATAAAAGGTGGAAAGGGGAAATTTGAGCAAACAGTACTTCGGTAGACACTATTTATGAAGAGAGTAAACTGTAAGCCGGAAGATTCAGGGGTACCTTGAGGGACGGAAAAGCGTCACGTATATGTAATAACGGGTGTGTGACTTGTGTGAGAGATGGATTGCCAGGAGAAAAGGACGATCTCCAACTCAGTGCACTATTGGAGAGGAAGCACTTGGGTATATAAGGTGCTTGCTGTATCCAATAAAATAAGCTAGAAAGGTTAGCTGGGGAGAGATTATGTTAATACTGAAATTTACAGGACATGTTGCTTCCCAGGGTTTCCCAGGTAGAGAAGGAGTTTCTTTGGAGGGACTTTCAGGCAAAGAGGGGAAGAAAGAAACGTATTTGGTATACACAGGCAAAATAGACAATGGTAAAAGAAAGCACTTACCTTAGTCAAAGCTGGAAAGCCCGTCTGTCTGCGTAGAAAGGTTCTGCGTTGCTTCTGATCTGAAAGATGTTGGATAGCAATGCATCACTCCAAATGAGTCGCGAGTTTATGATTCTTACTAAGATGGTACGTTTCTTTCTGAGATCACTGAAGGTGATTTCTCTAGATTTAATCAGTGTTTCCTTACACACCAAGGAAAGGTTTAGTTAGCAAGTCAAGGGCATTACTTTGCAAGAGGGAGTCAGGTAGTTGCTAAAGAAAAGATTGTATATGAAAATGTACATGTAATGGCTGCTAAACTGTAACACATAGTACAGAATGAAAGAAAACAATACAATGAAAATAAATGTGTTACTTAAATGACGAAGGATGACTTTACATTCACTGAGTTCCAGTCAACTGCCTGGGCAAGTTAATATGTAGAAAGATGATACGAACAAGATGAATTGCTTATGAAATTAGTTTCTTTACAAGAGTTTCTTTTGAAACGGTTGCTTTCCAATGCGTGGTTTTCTTAGAAGACAATAGGGTAGTTGATCTATGAAAGATTTACCTTTACATGAGAAAGAATTAATTACTTGGTATAAAATACGATGGTTGAAAAAGAAAAGGATTGATGATGAAAACCTGAAGGGATAGCTGATTGAAAACAAATGGATTGCTTTTGATGACTAAGTAAACATTACAATGGTGAGTTAAACAAGTTTACAGATATCCAAAGGTTGTACTCCAGAAAGGGTTGCCAAGTTAAAGGGTTTCTTTAGACAGTCCAGATCGCCGACCTATCATACTCGTACATCTCCGGCCCGCCGGCCTAACTATTTTTAGTAAGAATTTTTATGCCAAATTTCCTAAAGTTTGGACCAATACGTATAGGAAATTTTGCCAATAAACCTCATGTATTCTGAGTAATAATCTCATATTCAAAAAGAGGTTTTGAATTGCTAGCTTTTTTTTGCAGTTTTTATCGACTTTTTAGCAAATTTTAAGTACATTTTTCAGCATATTTTTGTACAAAAGTTTTTGAATGTTCTATTTGGTAGTTGATAAACTTTATTTGAACAACATTATGCCAAAAAGTAGTTACAAATTTAACAATTTTAACCGTTTTTATCCATTTTTAGTGATTTTTTAAGTAAATTTTTGGAAATTTGACAATTTAATGTCCTCATAAAGTGTTGGCCAACGGACTCAACCTTTCGTTGGGAAAGCATAATTTTTTAGCTAAAGAACGGATTTTTTATCTCAATCCTAATCGTCTGGAATGATATATATATATATATGAAAATGCGTTTAACTCTAGGATTCCTTTCAGAATGTCTCAAAATCACGTACATCCATTTTTAATAAAATATACGATCACTTTTCTCCACGTTTCGAGACATTGTGCGGGGTACAGAGGGCAGCACTGAGTTGTGAACGGAAATAAAAGTAAACAAATAATAAAATAAACCTACAAACCTGAGATCACAATAATTTCCTAGCGAAGATTTCATAGCAGGTAGAATCTTCCGAATGTAACTTTCCATCTCAATCTGGTTCTCCAGTAGAAACCTAATTAGCCTAACCTAATAACCTATCGTCTCGTAGGTGCAGTGTAATTACTATAACTAAGCAATCAAACTCTACTCCACGAGTAGGAAATAGACGTTTTATGAAGGAGAGATGAAAGTCGGATGAGCGCGATATGGATGATAGATTGAAGATTATGTCAATAATTAGCGGGGCATACCTACCTAGAAAACGAAATGAATGACTGTAGATGCATATAACCATCAGACGGAAGTAATAGACTTCTAGTCTATGACGTTCAACGGTAAATTCCCACTGCAAGAAAGAAGAGCAACTAAACTAATTTTAACCCTAATTGAGATTTAAAAAGAGAAAATTTAATAAAATAAAATCATGTTTTAATGTTCAAAAACGTGTTTTAGCGAATTTTTGAAGAAAATTAAGCTATTGCTCTCGCCTCAAAATTTGTAGAATGTGAATTTTTGAAAAAATTTTATGCAGAAATCCGTTT